>OX411769.1:18053607-18456915 GCA_948252205.1 Orthosia incerta | reverse complement strand
CATTTAGTATGGTTGATGACGCTTCGTCGCGAACATATAGATATATTTTATTCTGCCTTATTCTTGAAGTATCGTTTTTTTTTCTTGTGTGATTTGCACTGTGCACCGCCTTTCAAGTCCTACATTTATACTTAAAAAAAAAAACTATCTCTGAGCCGAATGTCATCCCGATCCGTCACGCCGTTCTGGCGTGATTGAGTAACAAACATCAAACCATCCATACGTCCATCCATCCATACTTTTAACAAAGTAGGAAGAAGGATGCGACTTTTTGCAACGTCCTCTGCATAGTGATCACGTGTGAACTATGTTATTAAATAACACTACCTCAGAAGGCTACGACGAACTTAGCACAAGAATTATTAAGGAATGTGCTAAGGAAATACGCGGCGTTTTAACGCATCTTATAAACTTGTCTTTTTTTCAAGGAGTGTTTCCGGATAAATTAAAAATATCAGTTGTAAAACCACTTTTTAAAAAAGGTGAAAAATATGATGTTAACAATTATCGTCCCATAACTTTAATACCAATTATGTCAAAAATCTACGAAAAGTGCATGTATAAAAGGCTTCTCAGTTACCACGAAAAATTTCATATTATAAAGAAAGAGCAATTCGGTTTCCAAAAAGGAAAGTCAACAAATTTAGCTATCTTTTCACTCTTGAAAGCAGTACTAACTAATATTAACAATAATCAACTAACAACGGGCTTATTTTTAGATTTATCTAAAGCGTTCGACCTGGTCTCGCATAACATGCTTTTTCAGAAATTAGAGTCTATAGGCATTAGAGGACCACCACTGCAGTGGATATCGTCATACATATCTGGCAGACAGCAATGTGTTACTATCGCTCATATTAATGCCAATAAGGATATGGTTTCATACCGCTCTGAATTCAAAAACACCAAACGCGGCGTTCCTCAGGGCAGTATATTGGGCCCAATTTTGTTCCTTCTTTATGTGAATGACATTGTTAACGTGACTAATCATAAATGCTTTCTGTTTGCTGATGACATTTCAATCATCGTTTCTACCACAAAAAATGTAAAACAACAACTGATCACGAAATAGATATTAATAATACAATAGAAAATCTTATAAATTGGCTTAATAATAATGATTTATCTATTAACCTCAATAAATCAGTATATGTACAATTTAACAAATCTTATAATAACAAATTAAATTTTAAAATGAATATATCAAAACTTCAAGAAGTAGCACAAACTAAGTTTTTGGGAACGATCATTGATGAACATCTAGACTGGAAAGCTCAAATCGATAGTGTATGTAATAAAATCAATAAATTCGTTTACGCTCTTAGACGGATTAAAAATGTCACAAGTATTAAAACAGCTGTAATGTCCTATCGTGCATATGTGGAGTCCTTGCTGCGATATGGACTAATTGTATGGGGAAATAGTACCGATCATAACAGAGCATTTATCGCTCAAAAGAAATGTGTTCGAGCTATTCAGGGCATTCCACCGGACGAATCTTGTCGACCAATATTTAAAAAACTCGGAACCAACAGTGTCTATACAGTGTGGGAACGACGGCGACGATACGACAATACTGGCAATACTATTGCATACGAGTAGTTTGAAACTAATCTTGAATAAAAAAACCTAAGCACTATGCTTATATAGTCAAACTACCTATATTGACTAAACTAATGGATATATTTGTAACCGAATTCCCAAAAGGAGGAGGTTCTCAATTCGAACGGTATTTTTTTTAATGTATGTTACACCGATTACACAAAGACGCTTGGACCGATTTGGGAAATTCTTCTTTTGTTTAAAAGGGTATACTTCCCATTTGATCCCATAGTCATTAGGTCAGGGTTTGATGATAAAACCTTGGAGAAAACGGAGGAACTCCTCAAATATTATAGGCATACATATACCGATTTTGGCATTTACATCAACAATGCAATCATTCACTGCACTCAGAAAGTAACATTTTGTGAAGCGGAATTGGTGAAGAAGACCACAGATGGCCAATGGAACCTATAAATGCTAAGTATGTCACGGGTTTACGATATCTAGAATAGTTAAACGACTATGATGAAGCAGATACTTATAAATAAATAGGAGCAGGACAGGAGATGGGGCATAATCTGTGAAGTGGTTTCAGGTTTCACAGTCACATTGTGGGTGATCGGAGGACCCCCTATCTGACCAGGGGTATTTTTGTTATGAGAAGAGGAATAAAGACTGCAAAACGCGAACGCGATTCAACGACTGCTCCAATGTGATCGGCATGCAATGGAACTAAATTAATGTCGTATTAACTAACACTTGCGGCCCAGTGGTAACTGCTGCGACTTACGTGTCTTAGGTCATGGGTACGAACACAGCCAGGCGCTTTTCTTGTAAATTATTTCATAACCACTACTCTCAAAACGGTGAAGGAAAACATCGTGAGGCCACCAGCGTCCTAGAACTAAAATTCGAGAACATGTGACAGCTACCAAACCGCACTGGGGCCGCGTGGTAGATTACGACCCATTCCCTCTCACAGAGAGGAGGCCTGTGTCCCAGCTGTGGGAACATTAAAAAAGCTGATGGTTGGGAGGGGCTAATCTTTTGGTATTACGAGTATTTGGGTAGAAGTGTACGTACAATCCGGACTACTGCTGAGGATTTCCTCCTCTAATAACACTGCCTTTTTTTTTTCGTGGCGGAAAATTCTTATTGGATGTCCTCCGCCCTGGAGAGGGCGGAGGGGTCTGTCAGACTCGTACTGACTAAAAACCACCCCGGTATTCCATATCACACCTACGCTGGGGGTCGCGGAAACAACAATACTACCGCAACCCCCGGCTAGTGCCGGCCCGCCGGCCGGCCTCTGCGGGCCACGCCTGTGGAGTGAAGTGTTGGACTCCCCCCACGACGTCTAAGAGGGGCGCGCGTGGAACACTACGCGCCTACACCTCGGGTCCTGATGTGTGGACGTCCCCAAGTCCGTCGCCCCTGGACCCATTTAGGGTGGCTGGAACCTCTTCCGCGTTGTCCGCCCTCCGCCGACGACCCGGCGCGTCTGCTGCGGATCGGGTTAGCGGATGAAATTTCCCTCTCCCTCTCCGCAGCCTGTTTCTGCGAGACGACAGTTTCGCAGAAGAATACAACACTACCTAACCAAATTGTGTATCGACAACCTAAATCAGTTTTATTTATATTTTTTTTTTATCGATAAGCTACCTAATCGTTTGTTTTCTTCTTCAGGTGGTGGACTTGAACACCAGAGAACCTTTTGGTCCTAATCAAAGAGGGGAGATCTGTGTCAATGGACCCAGTGTCATGAAAGGTATGTTTTTATCCTTCCTTCTTCTTCATATTTGAAGACTATAATACTATAATCGATTTGCGAAGAGGTTAAGCAATGCTTGCCGAGGTAAGTCAATGGATGGGTGACCATTTAACATACCGAGAGTCCTCTGTGCCTCGGAAAGCACGTTCAGCTGTTTGTCCCGGCTGTCAATTGCAGGTCTTTGATTGTCCTTACGGATATTCACTTACCAGTAAATCTGACACCCAGTCTTGTCAAGGGGTATCGTTTTACCCAGTTACTGGGTTGTAGAGGTCTGTGTTAAAGGAGTCAGTGTCCTTACCCCTTATGGCACTAGTGTTCACAACATTTTAGGCATCAGAAATAGAAAAAAAAACAATAATAAACATTAAAAATAATACATGCGTGCGCTTATGTGGTGTGTGTAGTGTGTGTGCGTGTGTGTAGTGTGTGTGCGTGTGCATAGGTGTAAAAGTGTGATTGTGTTGTGTCTATGTGTGTGTTTGGTGTGTGTGTGTGATGAAATAATTTTCACAAAGTCTGCCCGGATTTGAACCCGCGACCTACAACTTGTATTTTGCGGTTGTTGATACTGGGTTATCACTGATCACAGTGTCAGCTCTCATTTGTGTGTACGACTAAGTTTTTATATACTTTCAAGTTTGATGCGGAGCCTAACTGTCCAGGTGTCTGTAATCAAACGTTGCAAGTAAAATTTGAACCAGTTTCCATTGTCCGACTGAGCTGAAATTTTGCACAAAATTTTGTTTCTCGTGACAATGCCATTTTCCATTTAAAAGTTTGTTTTAAAAAAACCGGCCAAGTGCGAGTCGGACTCGCGCACGTAGGTTTCCGTACCATTATCGCAAAAATGGTAAAAAAATCACGTTTGTTGTATGGGAGCCCCACTTAAATATTTATTCTATTTTTAGTATTTGTTGTTATAGCGGCAACAAAAAAAAACTTCATCCGTGAAAATTTCATCCGTCTAGCTATCACGGTTCATGAGATACAGCCTGGTGACAGGCAGACAGACAAAAATATAAACAATATAAGCAATATTTATTTGTTCAAGACTTAAACCAATCTACAATGATTGTACCTTAAATTAGACTCCTTAAGTTAGTGGCAAGATACAAAATATGTGCAACTGGGCTTAAACTAGGAGGATTTTCGGAGACTGTCAGACAGGTTTCCTGAAGACCGGAGACAATCACTATAACAATTTAAAATACATTGTGTCTCGCGTAGATCCACGTTTCAGTCATTCAAGGGGTCAATGCTCGTGGCATCTCTGTAGGAGAAGATGCTTTTGCCCTGCAGTGGGATAATATCAAGCTGGTATTAAAAGTTTGTCATTACTGATGCCCCTGATATTTTTCCAGCATACCTTAACAACGAGAACCCCGACTGTAAGGATGAAGAAGGGTTCCTGAAGACCGGAGACATCGGCTACTATGATGAAGATGGATACTTCTACATCGTCAACAGAATTAAGGAGCTGATCAAGTTCAATGTCATGTCTGTGAGTATACAACCTACTCAATTACGGGTCTTCTTCTTTCGGGGCGATTAACTCAGATAGTAGTCCTAACCATTCAGATTTTGTCCGACCAGTATGTAGCTACTTGGACTGCTCTGTGATTCGATACGTTCAAATCCTGAAAAGGTCAGGTGGTCGGGCATGAAGGGCTGGCAAGGAGATGGGCCATATCCTGCGAAGGTGGTCACACTGGCACTGAGTTTTGGATGGGTCTATGATGCCCCATATAGCCAGGTTGTTTCTACAGCGGTACTGGTAAACAATTTTAACAACCTCTATAACAGAGGGGGTGGTGGCAGGGTTTTTGAGCAAGCATTTTCAGGGCGAAAAGTTGTTCCTGATACCCACAACCTGGGGGTCTTTAAGTAAAGAGTGAATAAGCTAGTTCCAGGCAAGGTTGCTTCACCGTCGACCACATCATCACTTACCAACAGGTGAGATAGTGGTCAAACGCGATCCATTGGCTCTTCAAAAGCCATTGGGAATTCCTGCCCCACCTTCAATAGCGTTAAAATATGTCATTGGATAGATATTTTCTTAGCGAATATTATTTCTTATACTCGTATTGATGATATCTCTTAGTTGTGGATAGGTGAGGAACAACAACGATATTATTGTTATAAGTAGGAATCATTTAAATTCTTGTATTTTTTCAACAAATAATTTAGATTTTACTTATTTGTATATAGACAATACTCGCTAACTATGTGTTTTGTAAATCCTCCCTTTGTTAAAATCTTAATTTTGGTGTTTAAATAACTTCCTCGGCGGAGTCGAAAAACGAAGAAACGAATACAGGAACACCGAATGCCGACATTGAATTATTTTTCACTTTGTAGTGTTTTTATTTGGAAGTCGGTTGAATTTTTTTGTAAAAAAGTTTTTATAGCAAAGATTCTTCTTGAGATTCTCTAGAAATTTAATTTTTCTAGATATTTGGTGCTATGACAACCTTAAGGTTACACTAGTCAACGGCACGAACTATTTTGTGCGCGGGGTTAAAATGCCTTTTATATCAACCGACAACACCGTGCGTAAGAGATAGATGCTGTGATGAGCAGTTCGCGTACGAATACACACTTTTGCAAATTTGTAGCGAAATGGATAATGATTTAAGACGAAACCGAGCGCGCGAAATTTTATTAACAGACGTTTGGGAGTCTGGATATCGTGCAAAATCGACTAAACGTATCTGTTCAAAATTAAATTATTTCCATTGTTGAATTACTAATCTATCCCTGTATGGTGGCCGTTTTGCATTTTCCCGTCTTCTTATGGTATTTATTCGCGCCCAAAAATGCGTTAAAATTAGTGTCGAAATGTGGAACTTTCGACGCTCATAACTTTCAAATATTTACTTTTTTTACTTTTTTGTTTCGATACAAGGCTAGATAATGATGAGACAAATTGATGTCACTTTTTATTTTGAACGTACATCGTCAAACAGTAGAATAATCCCTAGACTACGTTTGTATGGAAGAATTTTCGACTAGTGTAACCTTAACTTCGGCGATCAAATTTATTTACCTGGTTAAGTAATAAACTCTAGACGAACTAATAATTGACAAAAGTCGTATATAAAGCAAATGATCTTCTTGAAAAGCCCTTTCCAATGGCGTATTTCTTATGGCTATTGGACAAATTTCCATTGTTGGATGCCCATTGTTCTCCTTTTTAATGATTATTTCAATAGACTCCGAGTGGTGTAAGTAATTTTGAAGGTGCATTCATTGATTCTTCTTCATATCGTTTGCAGATAGCTCCAGCAGAATTCGAAGCACTTCTTCTCCAGCACCCTTCGGTTCGCGAAGCAGGCGTCGTGGGTAAGCCACACCCGGAGCACGGAGAAGTTCCTGTGGCCTTCATTGTGTTGCAGCCAGGATGTACTGCTACTGAAGAGGAACTGGTGCAGCATGTGGGGGTAAATTAATACATGTGTTATTTGCTCTCCCATCATCATTTTATCCGAAAGATGTCCACTGCTGAACATAGGCCTACCCCAAGTGTCGTCACATTGACCGGTCCCGAGCGTCTCGCGTCGCTTGGTTTGTGAAGTCGTTTTTCACCAGCCTTTTCTGTGCATGCTCTTGTAACATGTTGTCTGAGTTATATTTGTTTCAAACCTCTTATGAAAGGATAGGATAGATGGAGCCCTTTGCCACACTTTTCCACCATTTGGTCCGTTGTGTGTGCAGGCCTCCTCTCTGTGAGAGGGAATGGGCCATTATTCATCACGCGGGGCACTTGGCCCGCGTGGTGGATTTCGGCCCATTCCCTGGGTTGGTAGATGTGTCTTTGAATTTTCGGTTTCCTCAAAATGTTTTCTTTCACCGTTTTGAGAGCAGTGCTGATGAAATAATGTACACAAAGTAAAGCGCCTCCCTGGGTTTGAACCCACGACCTATAACTTGTAAGTCGCACCCGTTATCACTAGGCCACCACTGCTCTTGCAAATCTTTTATAAATGCTAAAAAAATATTTAATGATGAATATTTTTCTTTTCGAGTCTATGGTGTTTTGGTTTTAACGCTTAGATAGTTTGGTCCCAGTAGCAATCCTACTCTGGACTGGGGCAACGTATTCACATTCAAAAATTAAAGCTGAAGACTAGCATATTATCTTTTTCTTACAGGTAACGATCAGAGCGCCTCTGGCAGGCGGGGTGCGCTTCATCGAGCGTTTACCGCGAGGAGCTACAGACAAACTAGACAGGAAAGACCTGCTGCAGAGGTTGCTGGATGAAGATGCCAACTGAGAACACGAAGAATAATGTTAGGGACCTTTGACTGTTCTAAAGTCAAAATTAAACTTAAGTGAAATTTAAAAATAATAAATCAAGTGAGCATTAAATGAAAATCTGATTCTTATTCTAATCGTTTTTTTTATGATTTTTGCCAGTTTGAATCTTGGGCTTTTGGGTAACTAGGGTCTTTGCCCTCGATTACGATTCACGCTTGACGGTAAGCTATGGCGATACTCGAAATGCCAAAATTTAAGAGATTTGTCACGTGACGTTTCGATAGCGCTTGTACAGTTTTGAATTCATTCCAATCGCTATGGTGCCATATTCGTTATTAGAATGTTTCTTGTCTTGAACCTCTGGTTATTTCTAGTTGCCTTTATTTATTTATTTATGTACACACAAAACCCTTATACAGAGAAAATAAAGAATACCGATAGAAGAGCACAAAGCTAAGCTAAGCTAAGCTTTACTATGTCCCAAATGGGAATTATTGGCAATTTGATCACCCAGTCTGCCCACATTGGGATGGCATTTTTGAAGCCGTTTTAAAAGTAGTAAAAATGCATCTCCGCCGTGTTATTGGTGAAACTATTTTAACATTGGAGGAAATTGTTACGGTATTTTGTAAAATTGAGGCCGTCCTCAATTCGCGACCTGGAACTTTGACCCCTGGTCATTTTTTGATTGGTTAGCCCCTCAACGCCCTGCCGGAATACCCCTGCAGGAAAGTTAAAACTTCGCGATTGACGCGTTTTGAGTTGTTCCAACAGATGACCCAAAGTTTCTGGCATCGTTACTCTTTGGAAAATTTGCATATTTTGCAGCAGCGCGTTAAGTGGACTGACAAAACTGACCCTCCCAAAGTCGAAGATCTTGTACTTGTTAAAAAATCTAATTTGTTGCCTTTGTATTGGCGTCGTGGACGCATTGTAGATTTATTTTATGGGTCTGACGGAGTTCCCAGAGTTGCGGAGGTCATGGTCGGAGATTCGGTTTTGAAGCGAGCAGTGGCACGCTTGCCCATTTATTAGCGGACATAACTCCTTATGTCCGAGGCGGGGGGAAGTTCGGAACCAATAAAGGTATCGTTCTTTTTTTTGTTATTTTGTTGCAACACTGTGTTAGCTCGCTGTCATCGAGATTGACAGCTTTAGGTTGAGTTAAAGTTCACAGCACTGGTAAAAATTTCATTGATAGCACGAGACGTAATACTTATTTATTTATTTATTTAGGTTAGCCGACAATTGTTTACACAAAACATTTAAAATTATACTCGCATAATAATACATTTATAAGTGCAACAATTACTTACAGGCTAACACAACATGCACCTTATGGTTATACATACAAAAACATTTTTGGCTGTTTACAATAATAATATCAACAAAAATATTACATTATAATTAATCAAAAACAGATTTATAACATTACCAAATTAAAGAACAGCAAATTAAAATTACAATTAAAAAAAAAAACAAATTAAATAAAATATAAATTGAAATTAAAAAAAAAACAGAATCAATAAATTAAAAAAATCAAAATCAATAAATTAAAAAATCAAAATCAATAATTTAAAATAAAATAAATTAAATAATAATAATAAAAATCTCATTAAAAATTTCAAAAACATAACTTACTTCAAAACATCGTGAAATTATTGGTTATGAGAATAGTACTCAATAATAACTTTATAAAATTGTCCTATGCTGTCATGGTGAATATCAGTAAGATCACTGCAACCATTTAGATTTTTACACAGGCGTGAAATCGGTGAGTTGGCACCCAGAACTGTTCTGCGCGAGGGAGGGTACAATGGTGTAATAGGATTACGCGGATATCGGGCTGGGGCACGGAATTTTAGGAGACTTAATAGATTTAGGCAGTCAATTTTATTTCTAAGCAACTTGTAGAGAAACATGGCATCAATAAGTTCTCTCCGAGTTGATAACGACCGCATGTTGAAGTAGTTGAGACGGGTATTATAGGAGAGCAGCTGTTTACCTTTTCCTTTAGAAAATGCAAGGTGCCACAGAAACCGTTTTTGAACTCTTTCCAAAAAGTAACTTATGAGTGGCGTAATGTGGTCTCCACACAACACTGCAGTACTCCAGGACGCTTCGTACAAGGCTATAGTACAGCATCTTTTTGGTACCAACCTGTCTAAAGCCCCTGGTGTTTCTTATCACAAACCCTAGCATTTTCGATGCTTTCTTAATAATGTTCTCGATGTGGGGGACAAAGATTAGTTTTTTATCCAAAAGTACTCCCAGATCCCTAATTGTATCCACTTCTTGTATTTTCTTATTACTTAAGAAGTAGTCCGAGTGTATTGGATGAGACTTTCTTGAAAATGACAAATGGTAACATTTTTTTAAAATTAAGTTCCATTTTGTTAGTCTTACACCATTCGACAACTCTGTTAAGATCTTCTTGAAGAAGCGCAATATCACTCGAGGATTCAATTCTTCGAGCAAACTTTAAATCATCAGCGTAGAAAAAGCAATCGGAAAAGTAAAAGCAGTGGGGAAGGTCGTTTATATAAATGATAAATAATATAGGAGCAAGGTGTGACCCCTGTGGGGCACCGGAAGTCATGCAATAATTGCTGGCAGACCGAAAACCGTTAACAACAACATAAAATTCACGTTTTGACAGATAAGATGTTAGCCATTTCAGCAAGGGACCAGTGATACCATACTTTGCTAGTTTGTGAATCAGTATGGAATGAGGAATTCTATCGAAGGCCTTGCTGAAGTCGGTGTACAATACATCATATTGTTTATTTGAGTCGATGGTTTCAATTAGGGACTCAGAGAAAGCCACTAAGTTTGTGGCAGTAGACCTTGAGGCAACAAAGCCGTGTTGGTGATCACTGAGATAAAGTCTGAAATGGCGTTGGATGCAAGGACAGATCATTGCCTCAAATATTTTGGCAAACGTGGAGAGAATCGCGATAGGACGATAGTTGGAAATTACGTCTCTCTTGTCCGACTTGTATACAGGAACAACCTTGGCCTTTTTCCACTCAGATGGGAAGGTTCCAGTAGCTAACGAAACCTTAAATATTTTTAATAGCGGGGTAACCAGGGCAGATGCACAGGCAGAAATAAACAAGGGTGGGATTCCGTCAGGACCTGCTCCCTTCTTGATGTTAACACATTGCAGTTTTTCGAGCAGACCATCACTATCCAGTTCTGGTATTGTCAGGCACTGGCTATTAGTTTCTAATGTGTCAAGAAAACTTGACTCACTCCTAATAGCCGTTCCTTCTTCAGGGGTGTAAACAGATGCAAAATAATTGCCAAAGAGATCACAAATATCCGAACCATTTGATGTTATAGTTTGGCCGTCAGTCATCGTTAGTGGATAGGCACTAGACCCACCACGCTTGGGCTTTATATGAGTCCAGAATAGTTTAGGATTATATTTAATTTCCGACTCTAAGTTTTCCATATATTCACTGTACAAAGTTTTTGCTAGGTTTTGGCAACGTTTTGAGACTAGTTTTAGTTCTAATTCATCTGACGGGTTCTTATATTTCCTAAAGCGTAATCTTAGTTTATTTTTCTCTTTGAGTGTTCTTATAATTGCTTTATTAAACCATGGAGGGTAACGGCAAGTCATAGACTTACAATTTGGGACAAATACATCTATTGCACTATTTAAGAGGGTACTCTATAGGGCCTTTCCCCATACAAAAACATTCCGCTGTTTTCTTCGTAGATAATGCCACCAGAGCAATGATTTTTTCCCATAAAATCAAGGTCTAGTTAATACGTGCCCCTATCATTTCCTTTTTTCGAAAACATAATCACTAAAAGAAATATGACAATCCAAAAACCCGAAAAAAATGCCCGTTTTTACCGCCATGTTCAGACGACTTTCAGACAAAATTGATGAGTTTTTAAAAAAAAAGAAAATGATAGAAGCATAGATATACTTTTCCTCTAAATTTTGATATAAGATTGTTTAAGATCAAGCCAGTTTTGAAGAAGAAAACAACGGAATACGAAACGCCTTTTGGTCAAGGTTTTTGTAGGTAAAATCTGCCTGAGCTGCAGTTGTCCCTTTCGCACTTTACGGGGGGCGGTTGGAGGTGAGGGAGGGTAAGGCTTACACGTACACTAATAGGGAAGTGGCAGCTGTCGATATTTTTATCGATACTCTAGTGATATACACCGATGTCGATATTTACACTATGCAATGATTTTATTTAATAAATCGTGTGATTGTGAGTATTACTTATTATTGTTGAAGGCACTTGTCGAATGATTAACTTAGGCATGCATAAGATCTGGGAAGTGCAGTTGCAAATACACGATCAAAAGTTGTAGTGATGGAAAATTGTCCAGAAGTAACTTCACTCTTGACTTAAATACCCCGAGGTTGTAGCTATCGGGCAACACAGACGCAAGGAATTCCACTCCTTGCTGTACGCAAAATTAAAGTATTTCCAAAATTTTTCCTTGTACCGATGTCACATCGCCGTACGTCTTGTAGTCCGATGATGAAACGGGCTATGGATGTAATTAGATCATGCAATTCCATCGCAAAATCCCCGAAATGCAACCGACAAAAAACCGACAAGCTGGCAACTCTGCGACGATGTTCAAGGCTCTGGAGCTTTGACTCGACCCCATCGCCGATGAGCCTCCTGACCCGTTTTTCGATCAAATCTAGTGCATGAAGCTGGTATTTGGCAGATCCGTCCCAGAGATAAGAACAGTACTCCATGCAAGATCGAACTTGCGCTTGAGATCGAACTTAAGCACCTGTTCTGGCGTGAAGTACCGTCTCAACTTCTTAGCAGCATGTTCAGGTATTCCTCAATATAATGGTCAAAAATTGAGTGTCGATGTCAACGTTACGCCAAGAAGCTCAATATGGTCCGTTATCGGCACGGTTACACCTCGGAAAGATGGAGCCGGATAAAATTGGCTCTTTTTAGTGAACAAAAGACGCTCGCTGTATAATATAAATATAATAAATTAATTTTATCCAAAGGTTCCCTTCTAGAAATGGTATTTGACCTTTTTCGGTGCAATAACTTGCAAATAAAATGTTACTTTAAAATTGCAATATAAATTTACAAATTCATAATACGAATGGTATATTGCATCTTATTTTTTAAAGTGGCTGAATACGTGCTCGCTGCCTTCTGCGACCTTTCTCCCGATACATCCATAACAGCGTCAGTCTGGCCGGCCTGCCATCAGTGGAACAGCTATCTCGACCCAACTCCGCTAATAGCTGCACCGGACATCGTAACCGGATCACGGCTAGGCCACTTGGCGGTTTGTTTTTGCCCGCTATGTGGTCACAAGCCCTTCAGTCGAAACCTACCACCAGTATGTCACCTGATTAGCACAATCCGGGGACCACGTGTAGGGATTCAAAATGCTTATGCGGACGCGGGTGACTCGGCCCTCAAAATGATGGCTCTGATGTACTGAATCGTTCGGTCACCTTACGTCCTGTCTGCTGATTTGCATTCTTTCGGTTGGTCTTACACCCAGTATCATGCAAACTAAATTTTGATTTCTTATAAAGCAGATACTTATAAAAATGTTTTATGAATTTTGGAGAAGTGGGGTTTGTGGGTATTTAAATTAAAACAAAGAATTTTAAATTAAAATAATAAAAAAATAATTAAAAACACGCTTATTAATTAAAAGCACTTTTTGACAAGGCAGCTTGTCGAAAAGTGAATGAAAAAATTTAACAAAAAAATTAAAAACAAGCGAAATTATTTTTCTGTTGAATGGGTCTCAACTGAAAACCAATCTTTTCAACGAAGTCGGTGGACCTGTAAAAAACTGATCCACGGAACCGTCCCCCGACTGCAAGGCAGGCGTGTTTTTAATTATTTTTAATGATTTATTTTTTTATATCATACCTCTTTTGGTAATAAAACGATATTTTTAAAAACAATTTATTTTATAAGTTTTCTATGGGATATTGAATAGTACCCACTGTTGTATAGGTAAATTAACCTTTGGTATGTTATTAGGGAACGAATGATTATTTAATACTACTGTTATATATTATTATTTATATACTAAGTAAGCTCTAGACTAGCTAGACGATGATAGAATAGGTAGTAATTTTGTTTATGTTTTTTTTCCTGTATTATATTTTTAATTTTTAATAACGTTACGCTTCTAAAGATATCACATAAATTGATACCGTTTAGAAGTTATGGTGGAATAAAGAAACTGACAAACATACATGAGCCCTATAAACATAACACTCTTCTTTTGAGCAGTCGTGTGAAAATGTGCATTTTTCTATCGTAATTTCAATCCTTTCATTTGCAGGTAAATTTCGTGGTATACGACCATCAATTATTTCTGGTGGAAGGAATTTTAAAAAAAACTTCATTTCTCCAAAATTCATCGCCTCTTTAATTTTTTTCGTAAAGTGTAAAGCGGCTCGGTACTCGCGGCGAGGGCGCGTGCACCGGCGGAGTCGGTCGGCCGCTCGGCGCGCTCTTACTCACACAAATACACTACTCGTTCACACATTGATAGCTCGCTTGGTCGGGCGCAGCGCGACGGCAATAGTTTCTTCAAATACCTATTTTTCAAATTCTTGTTGACTAGAGTCCGCTCTTAACACTTCATAAAACTCCTTCAACATACTGTCTACATCATTAATGTTAGCAAATTGTTGATTCCAGTCATGTTCGTTAATATAAGTTTTAATAAGTTCATAATTTGCCTTATAAAAGTTTTTTCTCTTGTTGAGACTGTTTTATCGGAGATTGGATTCTTTCAATAATGACACAACAAGCTCAAGCGGAGGATGCAGTTTATCAATAGAAGTTAAAGAGCAACTGCTTTCACTCACAGTGCACGTAGATATGGTTGACAAAACCAGATCCAAAGTACGCGCAGAACAGTTATTTACGAAATTGTACTGAGAAAGTCTACTAACGTTCATAAATTCCAATAATCTCAAACTAGTGCTAGGTAGTGAGCTGTTAACGGCACTCGGAGCCCAATCTATTTTGCCCAAGTTAAAATCCCCAATTATACAAATTGGTATATCTGCTATTTCAATCACGTTATTACAATGTTCTATAAAATGGTCAATTGTTGGAAGACATACAGGTGGAGGAAGGTAGACTGCACAGAGAGCCAACTGCCTTGACTGATGTGCAGTCGAAATATCGATGGTAACCCAAAGATCCTCACATTTACTGTGCCATTTATCAATGCACTTTGAACTGATTTTGGTTGAAACAGCAATAAGAACTCCGCCTCCATCTTTATTAGGCTGGAAACCTGTTGTCTCCCTATCTCTTCTGTAAACAACATATCTATCATTAAATAGTTCACTACTGAGTACACTACTATTTAGCCAGGTTTCGGTTAAAATTATTACATCATAATTCGTACAAGAAAGGTTAATATAAAAGGTGTTAGTTTTAGTTCTCAGACCTCTACAATTCTGGTAATAAATTGTTAAATTGGTGAATTTTAAAGTATAGACAATACGAGGGTCTTGCTTTGATTTTGTGGTAATTGAGATATAATCAACCCATCGTTATTTGAAATTACGTTCGTGACCCGCGAGTGGTACTGGGAATCGCCCGTGCATTTCTTTGTGTATATATTTTGCGCGCAGCAAAGTATTTTGTCGGTAACGTGTATACATGTCTGCCAGGAATCTCAGGCTGGACCACGTCGGTTAGCCCAAATTTATTATATATTTTTTCCCAAATAACCTTCGACCGGACACGGGATTGGACCAGACCAAGAGACCACCGCAGGAACAAATGTGAGTAGTAGTTGTAAGTTGTGTATGCTTGTATCATTTTCCACAAATACGGGAACCGGTATCTCAAAGAACAAACCCCTAGTTTTCCGCTGCCGCGTGTCGCGATTTTGCGGGTATAGTCCTTGTAGGTTCCAAGAGTCGCAGCATTGCTAATGGGCCCCAGTGTTGCCTCTTGGCTTTGTGATCCACAGGCCTGTATTCAACATGTAGTATAAATGATTATCCTTTTAGTGATGTTTGGATTTACCTCAATGATACTAGGGAATTGAATACCGTCTTTTTTAGGTGCTCATATCAAACCTAACACATTCAGTCTCAGTCTCAGCTTTAGTACTAAACTCAAGTGGCGATTGGTTAGTTTTAGAATCAAAAGGGCTATTTGAAGCATCAAATATTTGTGGGCAGTTCTTCTTGAACTTTCTCAACGAAAACCCTGCTGAGACTAATACTTTGATTACATTTGTAAATATGTTTTAATTCTTGCTCAGTGAAACTACCGGTGTTTAAATATAAATATGAGATCTAATAGTATTGGGCACAATTGGATCTTGACATTCGAGTGCAAGCTTTATAAGACACCTAGTACTTAAAAACGGGGCAGATGTCATGTCATAAGTGACAGTATTTAATTGTTTTATTTTTATAAGTTCATGAGCATGTTCTCGCCACAATATAAGTTGTATATGGCGCTGCGATTCGTTTAAAATGATTTGCCGGTACATTTTCTCAATATCTCGAATCAGTACAAACAGTATAAACACGAAAGCGAATAATGTCATTTAAAGATTTTGATGTGCTAGTCTTAGCGGACGCATCGAAGACTACTCTCAATTTAGTAGTTTCATGATTTTCTCGAACTACGCCGTGATGGGGTATAGAATTATGGATGTCTTGAAGTGACGATTGGGTTTGCACACAATTGCATTGTATGTTGTGTGTGCTATGACCTGTTGGATCAGCTACTAGCCATCCAAAGACGCTTTCTAGCAAGATAGGGCTATTTTGACCTAGTGCAATTTTGTTAGACAAAACAATATCAAAAAAAAAAAATATCTAGCAAAATAATTATCTATCTCCGAAGGTTTGTAAAACGTTGGATTAGCTAAAGTAACATGATCGGGCAGGCCTAATCTCTCAACTTCAACCTGAACATAAGGTAAGTTGCCAGTCACCATCGGAATAACAAAATAATTGATATTTCTTGTGAATGAGCTAGTGCGTGATTTAATATTCACCTGACACTGCTCCGATATAGGACAAGCCACTCCGTTAATGCCTGATACGTTAAATATATCTATATTTACAGTTGAAAGCCCTAATTTCTCTTTTAGGTTCTTCTTGATGAATGACGACTGACTGCCAGAGCCAGTATCTAGCAAAGCGCGAGCAAGGTGAGTAGTTTTATTTTGTTTATTAACAGCATCTATTTTTGCAGTACACTGGAAGACTTGTCCGGAGGAGACCGCAGCTAAGCTAACAGGTAGACTAGAAGACTCTCAATACTCAGTAAGTACTTTATTTGTATCACCTTTGTGTAATAATATGTTATGTCTTTTCTTACAGGAACGACATTTTTTTTCTAGGCAAGCGTACTTCAACGTCGACCACATCATCGCTTACCATCAGCTGAGAAAGTGGTCAAGCGCAAGCCTAGAGATAATAATAAAATATAAAAAACGACAAGACCCCTTTAAACTACACTGGGCGTTGAAATGTCCACTTCGTATACAATTTGTACCTACACAAATTGTGTTTTGAAGCCTCGCCTAATCCATCCTCAACACACAACGCTCTAAACTTGTTGCATTGGTGCACGAGATGAGGCTGATTACAAACGGGACAGGTGCTGTATTGCTGTGAGTCCTTAGCATTTGTGAAGGTAGCAAAAGATTTAAGATTCGAGGTCCTGCTTTCTTTGTTATTATTATGGAGTTTCTTGTGCGTTCTTCTCCATAACAAGCTACTTTTGCGAATGCACGGTAGAATCAATTGATATTACTTGTAAATTTTATTTCATGTATGTATGACGTTCAAAAGTGCCGCTTACTGGCCTAATTGAAATAAATATATTTGACTTTAGAAGTCATAAGTCATAAGTAATTTATTTCATAACAATATGTACATTGTGTCGAAATTTGTAATAAGTAAGTAAACATTTAAAAACACCACTAATACGAAATAATTAAATAACAATAACTTTCAATAACAATAATTTAACAGTAAAATTAAAATGTCAGAGATAAAAATTTTAATAATAAAATAGATTCAGTCAATCAATAAAAAAAAAAAACATTAGGTAGTGATTATACAAGATTAACAAATAAATAATGATAATCCTAAACAAAAAATACAAGTCAAATAAAAAGATAAAATTATAAAAAGTTCAATAATATGTCATAAATTCTAAATAATTATCCATGCCATATCAAATCGAGTCAATTAAACAATTCAATGTCCAAGCAAAAATTATAAAGTGTCACAATATGTCGCAAATACAATTAATTATTACAATTTAAAAATAATGATCCATAAGTAAAAAATTATTCAAAACAAATAAAATGAAAAAAAATGTTAAAGATACAAATTATAAAAAGTTCAGTAAAAGGTATGTCACAAATACCATAACAAATTTAAATCGATAATCCGTATTACATCAATTATAGAAAAATAAAAATAAACAATAATATGTCACGACATACAATAGCAATTCAAATTAATGATAGTAATTATTATAATACGCATTAAATTTTGAATCAATTCTAGTCTAATGTTTGTCATTTGTCATCCAGGTAGGTACTCATCAACACTGTAGTAGCCCTTCCCCAACAAAAATGTTTTGAGTTTGTTTTTAAATAAGTTAGTGCTATTTATCTGTTTAAATTCTAAGGGTAATTTGTTGAATAGAAAGACTGATTGGTATCTGGGACTGTGAAGAACGACGTTTAATTTTGGTTGTATTGTGTTAGGCAGGTCTTTCCGTCGAGTTTTATATCTAGCTAGTCTTTGCTCATAGCTTTCGAAATTGTGCAGGTTCTTATGAAAATTGGTAAGCAATACTAGAACTTAGAGGCATGGCACCGTCAAAATTTTAAGTCTGTTAAAATGGTCCCTGCAAGATTCTGTCTGTTTTAAGCGGAGCATAGTCCTTAAGGCTCGTTTCTGAAAGACAAACGCTGAGTGGACGTTGTACCTGTAACTATTGCCCCAAAACTCAATGCTATATCTGAGTTTAGACTCAACCAGAGCAAAGTACACCATCCGAAGCTGGGCCAAAGTTAGTTCGTCCCTCAGGCTTCTGATTGCATAGCATATTGCATATTTATTACCTTGGGTAGACTTGTTTTCTAAATTGCGACAGTTAGCAGTTTCTAAAACATTAGCCCTATTTTCTATGAAACTTCTAAAATGATCTAAAGTGGGTAGGTTAGACAATCTGCCTTTGTATTTTGCCCACTTGTTGCTAGTCTTAGGATCTACCTTTGCTGTTGCCAAGAATATCACCAGCGGGTCCCAATTCTCGGTAGAAACGTCCAACGTATTTAAAGCATTTTTGTTTGTCTAGCCGTCAAAGCCTTGCATCTTGAGGTAGTCAGTGACCTTTCAACCGTGGTATTCATTATGTGTCTACGCAGGTACACGTCACGTCGAGCCTAACATTATCATTTGCGATAATGCCAAAAATTTTTGGACGCAAACAATAAGTTGTGCAAAATGTTACGATCCAGTCGTCAGTCAGTGTCAGACTTCGCAGCGAATGCAGGCATACAACTCATTTTTAGTCCGGCTTATTCCCCCCACTTCGGAGGTAGGGAGAGTGGAGTCCGTTCCTCAAAAAACCTTTTAAAACGCGCAGCTGGCAAGGCCTATCTGACCTTCACAAATTTAAATGAAGGCCTGCTTCGGACCACAAAGCCAAGAGGCGAACACTGAAGCCCATAGCAATGCTGCGACTCTTGAATCCTTCAAGGTAAACCAAAATACGAAAAACCACGAAACCACGATACGCAGCGGTGGCTAGTGTGTCTGTTTCTTGGGCTACCAAAGTTGGAAAGTGAATACCGTACAGTTACAAATATACACTTACCCTTGTCCTCGTAGTGGTCTCCTGGTATTCGTCCAATCCCGTGTCAGGTCGGGAGATTAAGTAGAGGAAAATATATATAATAAATTTGGAAGGGACAACAGACGTGATCTGGTGGTATCCCCGCCAGACTGCCAGACACGTTCCCATCAGAATACTTCGCCGCGCGCGAAATATACACACACACAAATGCACAATCGACCCACAATACCACTCTCGGACGGCGATTACAATTTCGAGTAACGATCGGCTGGCTAACAATCAATTTCAAACAAAAAACCAGGTCTAGACCGAAGCGTCACGTCTAGCGCCGGCAAACACGTTTTTACAAGTCATCTGTCAACGTCAAGCTCAGTCGAAAGCTGTCAATTCGATGATAGCGAGCTGACACGATGTTGCAACAAAATACACGGACAGGGACAGTAAAGACACAAATAATTATAGACCAGTATCCGTGTTGCCGGTTTTCAGCAAATTTTTTGAGAAGATAATGCTAAATCAAATGCTCATTCATTTTAATACGAATAACATTTTACAACTGATGCTGGTGTCACCATATTAAAACACATCTTTAATGCGTGGGAAGATTCGCAGGATGCCATAGGTATCTTCTGCGACCTGTCGAAGGCGTTTGATTGCGTTAATCATGAAACATTACTTCTGAAACTTGAGCATTACGGGCTAGGTCAATCAGCGTTAAGTTTGGTTAAATCTTATTTGAATGATAGACAGCAATTAGTTCAAATAAACGGTGTGAACTCGTCCGGGTTAAACGTGAAAATGGGGGTACCCCAGGGCTCAATTTTAGGTCCTTTCTTATTTTTAGTATATATCAACGATTTACCTCTTTTATTGGAAAACAAACTAAACATGGTGTTATTTGCTGATGACACATCTTTAATTTTTAAAATAAATAGACGTACTTGTCAGGTTGACGACGTAAATAACGCGCTACGACAGGTTCAGGATTGTTTCACTGCCAATAATTTAGTTTTAAATAGTAAAAAACCAAGTGCGTTAAATTTTCATTGCCGAATGTCAAAAGTACTGATTGTGACATTCAGTACTTTTGACATTCGGCAATGAAAATTCGGCAGCCATCAGAGCAATATAGAATCTTCGCCGGCGCGATTCCCTAAGGGAACTGTTTAAGGACATTAACATCATGACGGTTCCTTGTCAATATATTTATGAAAACATCATGTACGTGAGAAAGAATTTACATCTTTTTAGTAAAAACGGCGACAGAGATAATTACGTTACTAGAAATAGGTACCAATTAGTTCAACCAGGTTTCAGACTGGCAAAAGTAGCCTCTTCTTTCATGGGGTACTGTACAAAATGTTACAATAAAATTCCACCCCACATTCTTGAACTGAATGAGACGAAATTTAAAACTTGTATAAAACGCACACTATGCAGGCTGGCATATTATAAGTTGGGGGATTACTTCACTGATAAAAATGCTTGGCTAAATGCTATTCCTGCTCCACATCCACTAGGGCGCAAAACCAAGTGATATGCAGAACATTATTGTTTTGAAGTGTTGGAACTGCTGAAGACTGAATGAATATATTTGTATTGTATAAACTCAATTTCCTTACTATTGTATAACTGCAAAGCACGTGTGTGAGTACTATGTACCCAACTATAAATCTACCATTTACTGTACCTGTGTGTAGTTCGTTGACTTGTGTGTGCCCTGGCAGTTGAGTGTGTCATGCTCTCTCAAATGTCTCTCTGATGGTGGCGCGATGGTGGTTGAGCTGGGTGGTGCCAATTCATGCGTCATGTTCGTGAACGGACGCCGTCAGTTGGGATTTGTCATAACTTAACTGCTTCGGATGTTAATGCTTTTTTTATAGCTTCTATTATATAACTGCACAGTGCATGTGTGAGTACTTTTATTACTTTATGCCTGTACGTAGTATAGTGTGTACTGCTATTCTGGGTGCATTGTCCTCACATATATGAATTTATTAATGAATGTACTTATGTAACTAAATATTGTAAAAAATCTTTTTTTTTTTTAAAAGAGTAAGTTTGGAGTTTCTTGTGCATTCTTCTCCATAACAAGCTACTTTCCAAATGCACGGTAGAATCATCTTTTATAACTTGTAAATTTTAATGTAACTACCTAACGTTCAATAGTGCCGCTTGGTGGCCTACTTGAAATAAAATATCTTTGTCTTTGAATAACAAAAGGGAACGAAACGTTTCGTTCGCAACAGAAGCTATACTCAATTCTTGTCCACTTATCCCACTTTCATCCCATCCCATGGACTTAAACCCTCTCACTCCAGGGCACTTTATGATTGGTCGACGATTAATATCGCTTCCATCACCGCCTATTAATACTAAGAATCCACATAGATACCAACGCATCGAACAAATTAGGCAGCAATTCTGGGAGCGATGGCGCCGGGAGTACATGGCTGAGCTCCAACAGCGAGGCAATGGAAGCAGAACTGCCCGCCCCTGCAAGTAGGCGACCTGGTCGTCGTGAAACAGGACAACCTCATGCTGCAGCAACGGAGAATGAGGAGAGTTTGCAAACTTTATCCAGGACGAGACGGCATTTCCAGAGTGGCGGACGTCTATGTCGTCAAGGGAACCATCAGACCAGCGGTAAACAAACTTTTTTTTCTGCCAACCAACCTATGACAACTACTTTAAAGTAAATTAACAACTGAAGAACCGAAGCTTCGGTGGAAGTTTACGTGGTAATGTACATCATATATTTTTTTAGTTTTATCATTCTCATATTTTAGAAGTTACAGGGGGGGGGACACATTTTACCACTTTGGAAGCGTCTCTCGCGCAAACTATTCAGTTTAGAAAAAATGATAGTGGAAACCTCAATATCATTTTTGAAGACCTATATTCATAGATACCCTACATGTATGGGTTTGATGAAAAAAAATTGAGTTTCAGTTCTAAGTAATTAAATAAAAAAAAAATATATTTTTTTTTATTTTGTGTGTAAATCTTAATGCGTTTCACAGAATACATCTACTTACAAAGTTTCAACAGCATAGTTCTTATAGTTTCTGAAAAAAGTGGCTGTAACATACGGACGGACAGACAGACAAACAGACAGACAGACATGACGAATCCATAAGAGTTCCGTTTTTTACCATTTGGATACGGAACCCTAAAAATCAAGTGGATACCTCAGAATTATAAAACCGCGGTATCTATTGGAATCACTTTTAAATTACCTATTCAAATAATCTTTGAAAAGTGAATTAAGAGCCCAATAATTTTTCATTTTGTGCTTCGCAGAGTAAATTAAAGAAGAACATACATGTTTGTATGATCGTCTCTAGAAATAAGTTTTCACAAAACTCAATAACAAATCGAAGCTTATCACGCCACCTAGTGCAATTTGTTTGAACCAAATTTTCTTTCTTAGCGTTGGGTGCTAGTGGTATAGGTAACACAATTCCTTAGCGTTGGGTGCTCGTGGTATAGGTAACACAATTCCTTAGCGTTGGGTGCTAGTGGTATAGGTAACACAATTCCTTAGCGTTGGGTGCTAGTGGTATAGGTAACACAATTCCTTAGCGTTGGGTGCTAGTGGTATAGGTAACACAATTCCTTAGCGTTGGGTGCTCGTGGTATAGGTAACACAATTCCTTAGCGTTGGGTGCTAGTGGTATAGGTAACACAATTCCTTAGCGTTGGGTGCTAGTGGTATAGGTAACACAATTCCTTAGCGTTGGGTGCTAGTGGTATAGGTAACACAATTCCTTAGCGTTGGGTGCTAGTGGTATAGGTAACACAATTCCTTAGCGTTGGGTGCTAGTGGTATAGGTAACACAATTCCTTAGCGTTGGGTGCTAGTGGTATAGGTAACACAATTCCTTAGCGTTGGGTGCTAGTGGTATAGGTAACACAATTCCTTAGCGTTGGGTGCTAGTGGTATAGGTAACACAATTCCTTAGCGTTGGGTGCTCGTGGTATAGGTAACACAATTCCTTAGCGTTGGGTGCTAGTGGTATAGGTAACACAATTCCTTAGCGTTGGGTGCTAGTGGTATAGGTAACACAATTCCTTAGCGTTGGGTGCTAGTGGTATAGGTAACACAATTCCTTAGCGTTGGGTGCTAGTGGTATAGGTAACACAATTCCTTAGCGTTGGGTGCTAGTGGTATAGGTAACACAATTCCTTAGCGTTGGGTGCTAGTGGTATAGGTAACACAATTCCTTAGCGTTGGGTGCTAGTGGTATAGGTAACACAATTCCTTAGCGTTGGGTGCTAGTGGTATAGGTAACACAATTCCTTAGCGTTGGGTGCTAGTGGTATAGGTAACACAATTCGACAGATTGATTTTCTGTACAAATACTCGCGCAATATCGCCGATCGCCGCAATTTAAATCGCGTCGTGACTTCAGTCCCTAAATAATCTAAGAGTCCCTTACTAAATAATCTAAGTTCAGTCCTTAATCAATCTTATTAACTGACTTGTTTTGTTTTGGAAGTCGGTTTATTTTTTTGTTAAATCGTTTTTATTTTTCTCTTTCTAGTTTTGGTACCTTAGAATACCATGAAAATACACATTATTAAGGATAACTTAAAACAGCTCTTCTATTTAGATCTTGATCAAATTAAAATGGAACCACATGAGAAGCAGCAGCTTTCAATCAAACCCTTATGGGTTACCATTTTGGTACGGAACCCTAAAAAGATCCATCAAAATCGGTTTGTAATTGGCGGCGCGTAACAAATATACAAAAACATACAGTCGAATTGAGAACCTCCTCCTTTTTGAAGTTGGTTGAAAATCTGGCTTAGTTGATCCAAACGCTCAAGTGAGTCAAACGTACAAATTAAAAAAAAACAAACTATTAAAATCAGAATTGTTTTTAATTCTAACATGATTTATTATTTTAAATTGCACCTAAGTTTCATTTTAAAAGAGCAATAATTAGTGTTATTAATTAGGCCACACAATACTCTCGATCCATGGTAGAAACTGGGCCACTCTGGTATAAATGGCTGGTTTCTGGCCGTTCCCACAGCTGGACTTGCCAACAGATGTCACTCCCACTATCGTGTACATGCAGTGGATCTTCTCATCCTTGATCTGGATGGGACCACCACTGTCGCCCTGATGAACAGAAAAAATGTATAATATCAAGTCTGAAATCGCTTTTTTCAATTCTGATGTACTTTTCTAAGTTTATCTTGACATCGATGACAGCGGTGAAGGAAAACATCTGGGGGGTGACCATAAGCTCTTAGAGCGGTATCAATTTGAGATCAAGTTAGTGACAGATGTATACACGTCAGATACATCTGTCCCTTATTCGATCTCAAATTGATACCGCTCTAAGAGCTTATGGTCACCCCCCTGGTCTTAGAGTTAATATACGTCTCAAATTGCCAACCCGCCTCGAGCGCACGTGGTGATCAATGCTCGTGCCTTCTCTGTATGAGAAGAGGCCTTCGCTTTGCAGTGGGACTGTTGCAGGCTGGTATTATTATTGTTCTTACCTGACAGGTATCCTTATTTTCAGGGCGACCCTGGTACATCACAGGAGAATCCCGGTCTCCATAGCAGGTCTGCGTCAGATCATCGAAACCTCTGGTCATAAGACGATACGGCACATATTTTTCAGCACATTCTGACTCTGAGAACTTTGTCAAGATGGCCTGTGAACAAATAAATAACATTATTGGATGTGCCGCGTTGTCTAGTGCTTCCAAGCGCTATTGCTAAACATGTGGCACTGGGTTCGATTCCTAAGTCCGCGAAGTGTTGCTGGGTTTTTTCTTCTGGACTTACTCAGTAGCAGTCCGGAATCTGGACTTGTGTCTTCTAATATATTATCATAATCTGCAGCCTACTGACTTCGTCCAGTGCTGCACATACATACGGCTCTCTTTGCTTGTACCAATCCCAATGCTCCTGTGCCACCCTTAGTCCAGGTTCGACCTGCGATGGCAACAGTGTCGTCAACCCATCTCACTGTCGGACAACTAACATTTATCATCAACATCTTTCAATATACGTACAGCTAAGGAGTGGAATTACCTGCCGGTGTCTGTTTTTTCCGATAACTACAACCTCGGGGTCTTTAAGTGATGAGTGAATAGGCTATATCTAGGCAAGCGTGCTTCACCGTCGACCACACCATCACTTACCATCAGGCGAGATAGTGGTCAAGCGCAAGCATATATATGATACATAATATAAAGTCCTGCCAAACTCCATTTGAGTTCCTTAACACGTTTTCCGATATCGAAGACCCTCGTACATCTTTGGTTCTTCTTCTAACCTAAGAACAGAAAAAATATACCAACCCTCTTTAGAGTTTCACTCGGTTTTGATAAAGGTGTGGAATGAGTCAGCCCCCACCCAGCTGCTACGACTTTAGTGTCATTGACAACGTCTCCGGTGTGAAGACACGCTGGCACGGTGAACTGATCCAGGTCCATTCTGAAAATAATAAAAAGAGATAAATAAAGCAAATATACAAAAATAAAAATTTTCTCTCATTATCATTCAAACCACTAGACGGCTTCATATAGTTAAGACATCGTTTCATACATCTTGATCGCTCAAGTGTTCTTTGATAAGTGACGTAAAAAAAACATGGCGGATTTTGGCACCCATAGATCTGTATTTCCTGTTGGCTACAACCTGGGAGTCTGGGAGTCTTTAAGTCAAGAGTGAATAGGTTACTTCTAGGCAAGCGTGCTACATCGTCACCACATCATCGCTTACCATCGGGGTCATCAGGTGATATAGTGGTCAAGCGCAAGCCTATCAATAATAAAAATATTTTTTTTTTATTTGTGGTGGGTTTGCTCTTGACTCTAGTCTAGGTCATAGGTGACAGAGACAGAGTCGACGATGGAGTGAGCTTACCCTGTTCACTCTAACTTTGAAGAGATTCGGGTTGAATGCGTTCGGAAACACAGACGCAGGTAGTGAGTTCCATTCATTCGCTGTGCGCATTATGAAGGATGTTTGGAAGCGCTTGGTGCGAATTGGTGGAATGGCAACAAGGTAAGGATGATAACTTGCAGTGCGTCTAGATGTCCGATGGTAGAAGGGTGCTGGTGGGATGAGGTCGTGGAGTTCTTGAGCACACTCACCGAAGTACAGTCTGTAGAAGACCGACAAGCGGCAGGCAACTTTGCGGCGATGAGCCAAGCTGTGTAGCTTGGCATCCGCCAGCTCAACGTCGCCAATGTGCCTCTTAGCTCTGCGTTCCACCGAGTCAAACGCGGCAAGCTGATACTTAGCTGAGCCATCCCAAAGGTGGCTGCAATACTCCGTGCAGGATCGGACTTGCGCTTTGTATAGGGTTAAAAGCTGTCCAGGCGTAAAGTATCGCTTCACTCTATTTAGGATGCCCAGTTTTTTGGCCGCAATTTGGGCTTTGTACTCAATGGAGGCACCGAAGTTGAGACTGGATGTCAACTCCATGCCTAGGAGCTCGAGCAGATCAGTCACAGCAACAGACGCACCCCGAAAAGTAGGAGTTTGATCGAAAATACTCCTTTTTGCGGTAGAAAGACACGCCTGTGTTTTGGTGGCGTTAAAGGAGACCAGATTGTCATCACCCCACTGGGAGACAAGGCTTAAGGACAAATCTGTTCGCTCCACCATAGCCTCTCTCAAGGAAAGAACTTCATCCACGCTGGTTTTCGCGCTGGACAAGTATCTCTCTGAAACCGTACTGTCATCTGCATACCCAACAATACTAGGCTGAAGTAGGTCATTGATGTGCAGCAGGAAAAGAGTTGCAGAGAGAACAGACCCCTGAGGAACGCCGGCATCAATAGCCATGAAGTCAGAGGAGCAGCCGTCAATGACTACTCGGATTTATATATATAGATATATATATTGTGGTGGTCCCAGTTTTTTTTTCTTCCAAACCCATCAAGTGGGGTATCAATAAAGGGATTTTTGAGTTAATTACAAAATTGTACCACTTATATGTTTAAAAGTAATATTAAAAATACCTTAAAATTGTTTAAACAAAGTAAATTAAAAATCTAAAATTTCGACCGCTTAAGAAGCGAACTAATAAGATGAAAACAAGAAAACAATTATGCTAAGCATTAGGAGGATAATGGTTATTGGTCAGCCAGCTTGCGAATACCTTTTTTATTTACCTCTTTTTAGTTCGCTTCTGAAGCTGTCGGGATTTTGAATGACTTTCTTTAAGCTTAGTAAGTTAGTAGTTTTTGATTTGTGTATAAGAGTATGTATGCAGTTTAGTTAATTAAGTATTTTATACAATGTGTCCATTTTTGTCTCTGTTTACGAACATAATTATATTCATGTGTATGTACTCACTCTCTTTCCGTCTCTATTAATGCGATGTCGTTGTATCTGGATGGTGACTTATATTGTGGATGTGGGATTATGTTCTTCACTTTGTAAATCTTTTTCTGGTCGTTTGTATCGCTTCTCCTTAACGCGCCGATGACAATATGCGTCAAGGGGACACTGAAAATATATAAATAAAATAATCTTAAATATTTTAAAAAAGATTTTTAAAACAAGATTTCATATTAAAAACTACCTGTTGCCCGCGAATTTGTCTGCGTAGCATTTACTTTGAATAGCCTATATTTTTATATCATATATTATTCATCCTTCATTCTTCAGATATAATGTTTACTAAGTAGTCCCTTTATCCTACAGGCAACATCGCAAGTGAAGTTCGATCGATATTATATTAAGCGCTTCATTCCAAGATATATATATAATGAAGCGACGAATATAATAATGATCGAACTTCACTTCAGGAAGTTCGTTTGATCATCTATTGTGCCATTTTATTTAATTATTTATACCAATATAAATAAATAAATAATATTATAAGTGTGTTTAATTATAGGTGCGCCTTACTTGAGAAATTATTAGTTCACCATTACAAACTTCTAACCCCCTGTCCACCCACCCAAAGGATGATTTCCGGGATAAAAACTATCCTATGTCCTGCCCAGGATCTCAAACTATCTCCATACCAAATTTTATACAAATCGGTTCAGCGGTATAATCGTGAAAAGATAACAGACAAACAGAGTTACTTTCGCATTTATTATATACTAGCTGTTACCCGCAGCTTCGCCCGCGTTGACATAAGTTGTGTTAATCAATTCTGGTTGTCGACATACAGGGGAGAAAATCCAATATTGCAGTTTTAGTTTTAATCAAAATCGGCCCCATGACTCCTTTGATTGTTTTGTGCTATTCTTCATAGTGATGATTTGGCCATCCACGCACACTTGGAAAACTAAGCCTGTATACTGTATAGGTACAGGAAGCATTAACTTAAAAACGATTAACTTATTTACTTGAATAAAATTGTATCTACAGTTAATTTACATTACTTTATCATTCCGTTAATCATAGGTATAACATCTTATGACGCTACTATATACTATGTTGTATGTCCTTTCATTTGATGCTAATACATACACATTATGGGCCTTGGACACACGAATATCAGCAGCTGGTCGTGGGTACAGCACGGCTTTTCCAAATGCACCCCTGCTATCCTTGAGCTTTGTTAATAGTAATAGCAAAACTAAGTTTGATTGGAAACTGGAGTCTTTTGAATTGAAATGATAGGTCAGTGGCGATTATTGGGATGCGATATATAAACACGCTTTCCCCTTTTCTCATACCTGTTAATATATTGGCACCTATGTGTAAAATGAAGCCTCATACCATTATATGATCTAAATTAATAATTATGCAGATCTCAATCATTTGTTATCAAAAACATGCCTGCAAAGTTTCAAACAAATCGGAAGCCGCAATAAAAAGTTTCATACAAAGTTCAGCTTTCCCCATTTACGCCCTTAAAATTCGAATATACAAAAATCCTTTCTTAACTAACGTTTTCCGTCTTTATAATTACCACCTGCCGAAATTCAGCTTCATGAAGAATATTTGTAAATTTTATCGTTACATCCACAACCCCCTTTTAGAGGAAGTTAAAAAAAATATACCAGTTAAAACAAAATACATTTTAATTATTTGTTACGGAAGTATTTCCGCAAAGTATGAAGTGAATCGATCTCTATAATAAAAAGTTTTACACAAAAATAATCGCTCCCATTTCTCCCCCTTCGGTTTTTATGCACAAAGAAGAAGCCTATGTCCTTGTGAGAGTCTCAAAGTATCTCCAAACTAAATTTCATCTAAATCGGTTCATAATAAGAAGAAGTTGCATGGTAAAAAGTTATATACCAAATTAATCGTCCCTCCACTTCCTGTTTTATGCAAAAAGAAGTAGCTTATGGTCCAAAGGTCTCAAACTATCACAATACCAAAATCCATCTAAATCGGTACATCGGTTTAAGCCCTATTAAGAAGTTTAAAAAAAAAACTAATGGCCCTCCCCCCATTTCTCCCCCGTTTTGTTTTATGCAAGTAGCCCGTGTCCTTCTCAGGGTCTCAAACTATCTCCATACCAAATTTTATCTAAATCGGTTCATAATAGGAAGAAGTTTCATGATACAAAGTTACATACAAAATTAACCCTCCCCCATTTCTCCGCCTTCGTGTTTTATGCAAAAAGAAGTAACCTATGTCCTTCTCAGGGTCTCAGACTATCTCCATATCAAATATCATCTAAATCGGTTCGGTGGTTTAAGCGTGATAAGGTAACAGACAGACAGACAGACAGACAGAGTTACTTTCGCATTTATAATATTAGTATGGAGTTAAATAATATAATACTAGCATACAGATGCCACATCCCATACAAAGAAACCGTGCTGACGTAACTAGCGTTTTGCATCTGAATAAACTGATTATTTTTCTAAGAATATCGATCGCGTTCGGTTCCGTTCCAAGGATATATATGGTGTTAGCAGCGACTTGCAAGTAAAAGGGTATACTCGGTTCGTGATTTTTTTTAGTACAATAACCGCGCCATCTATTGGAATCAATTTTACATTATCTATTCAAATTATCTTTGAAATGTGAATAAAGAGGCCAATATTCCTTAATTTTGTGCTTAGGAGAGTAAATTAAACAAGAACATATATTTGTTTAAGATGTCTCCAGAAAATCTTAATATTTCACAAAACTCAATAACAAATCAAAGCTTATCACGCCATCTAGTGCAATTTATGTTGATCAAATTTTCTTTCTTCGCGTTGGGTGCCCGTGGTAGGGATTACATAGTCACGAGAACCTAACGTGTGTGCAATATTTCAGCCTAATCGGACACTGGGATGTGGGTCAAATTGGACTGCCGAGCTTTGATTACAGATACGTGAAACTAAATAAAAATTGAATAAACTCTTTTATTCAATGTAAAGGATCCTTCCTTTTCAAAAGAGGTTGCAAAAATTTACAATTTGTTCCGCATAGCTCTATAGAATTGGCAACAGATACTCACTTTTTTCCCTTAGCTATGCAATGTCCCGCAGACAGGACAAAACGCTCGCTGATGATGGCCCCACCACAATCCCAATCAATTGATCCTTCTTGTTCAAAGCCCAGCATGACCTGACAATAATAGATATATTTAGAAATAATGAAAAGAAAGTTAAAAACTTTTTACAAAAACATACATAATAATAAATACAACCGACGTCCCGAACCTTGCAGCCATGACTTACGCTTACTTTCTCAGCTTTCACGAGGTTCTCGTCATGCGGGATGGTGACATCGATTATCATTGTGCGGCGCGCTAATCGGTCTATCACCACTATATCTGGCTTATTGGCAACAATAGTCCTATCAGTGATGATAGACCGATCCCAGTACAACGTGACATGGTCATTTTCGATAACTGGGTCGGGCACATACTTGTAATACGGTACCTCCGATTCCACTAGATTGTACTTCAAAGCAAGTTGCTGGTGAACAATCCTGGCCACTTGGTTATGCCTGTGTAAGTACTCACCGTTAGCCAGACGAGAACAACCAGAGATAATATGTCTGATGGATTCACCCGGACGGTGGCATACCCGACAGCCGTCCCGTCCTTCATTATATGTCTCCGGTAGTTATTCGTCAGGATAACTTCGTCCATAATTGCACAGACAAAACCTTCAGTTTCCCCGAAAAGGTCGCCAAAACGTAGCTAGGATACGGACGCTGGGAAATCTACATCGGACCCATGAAGAGCCCGATAGAAGCGTCCGTGTAGCTCCTTGCCTTGCCATACCTCTTTCTCTTTTCGTATTATTTTTATTTGATTGATTTGACATAACTAAATTATTGTTATTTGACAATTGATTGATATATATTGTTTTTTTGGGTTGATTATACATAAATTATTCTTAATTTATGCTAATTGATAGTTTTACATAAATTTAGCAAACATTATTGTTATTTGACATTTGCTTGATATTTTTTACATTTGTGTCTTTTAATTTTCACTGTCTTTGTTTGTTTTGTTGACATTAGTTGTGATAATTACTTTTAGATTAATTCTATTTATTATTTGTATTCATTCACGATTTCATTTATTATTATTATTGTATTAATTAATTCAAGATTTGCACGCCGTAGTATTGTGGCAAACATATTCGAACCATTTCTTTTATTGTAATCCTGCATGCACTCATTATTATTTGTTGTATGTATACACATGTTTATGCAAATAAATATATCTGAATCTGAAAACACTACAAAGTGTAAAATAACTTCGATTCCGGAAGTCGGTGTTTATGGTTTCGTTGCTTTGTTTTTTTGTGGTACCTAGTGGGCAAGTTCTATAATCTATGTAATACAAAATAAACAGACATGTGATTGCAGCGATGCCGAGAGATTTGCCGTCATTTATTGAAGAGTTATGTTGTATATCTCCAAAGTTCTCTAAGACCCCACACCAAGAGAAAGAACCCTTTCAAACACAAAAATAATTTTCAAAATTGGTCTATAATTGACGGAGAAATCGGTGTACATACATAAAAATAAAACATACAAACGACATAGAAACTCCTCCTTTTTTCGTTGGCTAAATAGAAAAGAACTCCGTGTGAGATCTAAAAGGCTCTTATCTCGGTAATTAGGAATGTCACTTCTGCCCTCTGTGCCCCAAAATCTGCAGTGAAGGGAGCTCATAGCATATTATAGTGAAAAGAGCTCATCATTTTCTTCTGCTGCGTCTGCGATGCAGGTTTCCTGTCTATCAGATAATCCACCACGCAGCTGGTCTGAGATTTAAACAGAATAAACACTGACGTGACAATCTGGTCTTGTTTTTGACGGATTGCCCAGAGAAGGCAAAATTCAAAGATCTTTTGAAGACTATGGGGGAGCATTTATCTATCAGTGAGACAAAAATGCTAATAAAAAAACAATTCAGATTGGTAGATGTTACAAGTCTTCGAATGTTTTGGAAAAGCCACCTCAACTCGTAGAAAATGTTGGGTGAGCAAAATCTTATAATATATAATTTCGTGCCAACAACACGAAGAAGAAAAAGTTGGGAGAGAAAACATTGTGGGGAAACCTGTATTTCTTAGAACCATAATGAAGATATAGTTCATCTGATACCTATATCCTCCAAAGTTGCTAAGTAAGTGAAGCTGTAATTTAAAGATAATTTACAGCCGTTACGGCTACTCAGAAGTCAGAAATTGCCACCAAGTGTCACCACATTGACTGGTCCCGTGTGTCTTGAATCCAGCAGATTCCCGCAACCTTCACCGGGTCATCGCTCCACCTAGTCCTTCCAACGCAACGTCTTCCGGTCCGGGGTCGCCACTCCGGAACTTGTCGGCCCGATTGACCATCCGTTCTGCGAGAAATGTTCCCTGCCCACTGCCTCTTAAGTTTGGCAACTCTTCAGTGTATGGCAGTAACCCTGGTTCTCTTGCAGATGTCTTCATATCTGATTGGATCACGCAAGGAAACTCCAAGCCTTCTTCATTGCCCTTTGGGTGACTATAAGCCTTCTGATGAGGCCCATTGTGAGCGACCACGTCTCAGTCCCATAGGTAATCACTGGCAACACAAACTACACGCAGTCGCTCCATTTTTAACCGACTTTCGAAAAAGGAGGAGGTTAAAAATGTTAAAGGTCTATGTTCGACTTCTTGTATGTTTTTTTTTTTATGTATGTTCACCGATATCTTCGTCAATTGTGGACCGATTTTGAAAATTATTTTTTTGTTTGAATGCGTATGTTCCGAAATTGGTCCCATTTTAATTTGCTGAACATCTGATGAAGAACTTCAAAGATATACAACGGAACTCTTCAATAAATAACGGCAAATCTCTCGGGACTGCTGCAATCGCATACCTGTTCATTGTTTATATCATTTCATAACATAACATCGCGCTAGTACGCTCTTAAGGGGTAAGCAGATCTCTCATTTGATCGGTTTTGTTCAAGTTTCATGATATTCGGGTAATCTTTTCTGGCGTTATAGGAAACTTACCTAACAACTTGCCTATTAGGTAGGTACAACTAAAAAGTGAAAAATAAAAAACTTTTTTTACAAAAAAATACTACCGACTTCCAAATAAGAAAACTACAAAGTGAAAAATAACTTTGTTTTTGGAAGTCGGTGTCCATAACGCAAAACAATGGTACCTACGAAAGACACTCTTTGGAAGTCGGTAGTACTTTTTTTGTAAAAAAGTTTTTTTAAATACTGGTATTCAGCTTAATCCAGTTAGACTGAAACCTCAACATAGTTGGGTAAAGAGGCAGATTGATTAAGTTGAAATAGGCCTAGGCAGATTGATCAAGTTGGAATAGGCCTAGGCGGCAGATTGATTAAGTTGAAATAGGCCTAGGCAGAATGATCAAGTTGGAATAGGCCTAGGCGGCAGATTGATTAAGTTGAAATAGGCCTAGGCAGAATGATCAAGTTGGAATAGGCTTAGGCAGATTGATTAAGTTGAAATAGGCCTAGGCAGATTGATTAAGTTGGAATAGGCCTAATGAAAGATAAAAGATGACATCTTTTATCTTACCATGTGAGGGAACTCGTATTGTGCAGCATCAGTGCCGCCGATGATCAGCTCATCAGTTTCGTGGTGACATTGGTACTGCCTGCTCACTAATCCAAGGAAGTCTGTGCCTGGCTTACACGGGTACACGTACTCGTGTTGGTATTCTATGCATTCTGAAAATAGATTATTAGGTTGGTAACAAATATATTAAGCGAGCTTCTGCCAGCGGCTCACCCGTCAGCAATCATCTCAAGAAATCGAACTCCTGAGATAAAATGTCCGTCTTCAAGGTCCAATCTGTCTCTTCACCAAACTTTATCAAAATTGGTTTCATCGTCAAAACATTACAAACAGACAGACGGAGTTACTTTCGCATTTACATAAAAAATGAAGTATCCCAACATCTTATTTCTTACTAATATTATAAATGCAATTGCTTGGATGGTTGTGTGTATGTTTGTTACCAGTCTTTGGTAGAAGCCATTTTTTTTTCGTTAAGGACTTCCAAAAAGAAAGTAATTTTTCACTTTGTATTGCTTTTATTTGGAAGTCAATAAAACTTTTATATTTTTCACTTTTTATTTGTAACTATTAGACAAGTTCTTAAAGGTACCTATAATGCCAGAATAGATTACCCGAATGTAAGGAAATTTGAACTTAACCGGTGAAATGAGAGTGTACAAGGTGAACTGTACACATCTGTGTACCCCTTAAGAGCGTACTGGCGTGATGTTATGTTATGAAATGGTATAAACAATGAACAGGCATGCGATTGCAGCAATCACGAGACATCTGCCGTCATTTATTGAAGAGTTCTGTTGTATATCTCAGAAGTTCTTCAGATCTTCACCAAATAAAAAATGAACAAAAAAAGAATATTCAAAATCGGTCCACAATTGACGGGGAAATCGGTGAACATCAAAAAAATATTCAAACATAAAGTCGAATATAGAACCGCCTCCTTTTTGGAAAAACGATTAAAAAAGCAGCTCCTTTGGTTATTCTGTCTGTTCGCGCCACCTCTAGGCGCGCTTATTGTTTAGTTACCCACATTTCTCTTAATATTTTATCTACCATTTCTTGTCAATTTTCGCTGCATTAAACTACATGTTCGATTTTCGAACAGTCTACGTTCGGCCCCCGTCAAGGGTAGCCTCATCGCTCGTGGAAGTCAACCGCTTGGCTATTCACCATGGAGTCATCACCCGCTGTGAGATCCCACCACTTTATTAAACCGCATAGTATGCGATCGACTCTCGTCGTCGTCGGATTCGTGGTGATCACCTCTGATCATCACCTTGAGCCAGCGTCACGTGGCTCGCCGTTCTACCGCGCCGCATACAGCCCACTCTCGCGTCAGCAAATTGTGCCAGTACCCAGGGAACTTCAAACCAAGACGTCCAGTGGAACAGAGAAGGAGCGCTGCCAGAATTAACCAGAACGAGCACGAGGAAACCCGCCTCTGAGGTTAGTCGTAGCTTTGTTTAATGCAGCATCTCTCTCAGCATACCGACCCGTCTGTTTTCCCTAGGTCTAGCCTATCTACTTCTTGAACCTAGCGCACCGCGCGTGTTTGGCGTGCTCAGTGCTATTAGTGCACTGCCGCGCCGATACACTGTCTTTATATGTCCTTTCTCTTTTAAGTGTTTCATGTGTACATAATTAAATAAATTCCTCATATTCTTTCCCTTTTATATAATGTGCTCTTAACTCCTACCACCCCTTTTTACCTTAAGGTTACACTAGTCGACGGCACGAACGATTTTGTGCGCGGGGTTAAAATGCATTTTGTATCAACCGACAACACGTGCGGAAGAGATAGATGCTGTGATGAGCAGTAGGAAGCTAGTTCGCGTACGAATACACACTTTTGCAAATTTGTAGCGAAATGGATAATGATTTAGGACGAAACCGAGCGCGCGAAATTTTATAAACAGACCTTTGGCAGTCTAGATATCTTGAAAAACACCACTAAATCTATCTGTTCAAAATAAAATTATTTGCATTGTTGAACTACTAATCTATCCCTGTATGGAGGCCGTTTTGCAATTTTCCGCTTGCGCTCAAAAATGCGTTAGAATTAGTGTCGAAATGTGAAACTTTCGAAGCTCATAACTTTCAAATATATATATTTTTTAATTTTTTGGTTCCATACAGGGCTAGAATATGATGAGACACATTGATATCATTTTTTATTTTGAACGTACATCGTCAAACAGTGGAGTAATCCCTAGACTACGTTTGTATGAAAGAATTATCGACTAGTGTAACCTTAAGACACGTGTTCAGTTTCTCCGCGATTCCCACACAAAATTTCTTAGGTCATCAGACAACTTACGACTTCAAATGCTAACACATTGCATGACTTTTTTTGATAAATCCTTTACTGTCCATGCTACTCGTCTGTGGAATGCATTGCCAGATCCAATCAAACGTGCTCAATCATTGCTTGTGTTCAAAAGACTCGTAAAGGACTATTACCTGTCGCTGTCTTCGTCTTAGCGTGTTGATTTCAAAAGTCATTCATCATTCATTTTTATTGCCATTATATTTAGCATTTATGTATATATTACATAGCATATGTATTTATCTGTGTATCTATTATAATATAGTATTTTAACAATGTTATTGTCACACCAATGACAACTCCAGTTCATGTCCAGACAATTACTGTCCATACCAGGTTGCCTGGATGAGATCGCGGCATGCGATAAGGCCGCCCATGTATGTGTATTAATTTTAAGTTTCTCTTTATAATTGTACTAGCTGTTGCCCGCGGCTTAATAATGTAGCTTTCTATTGGTGAAAGAATTTTTCAAATCGGTCCAGTAGTTTCGGAGCCTATTCGGTACAAACAAACAAACAAAAAAATCTTTCCTCTTTATAATATTAGTATAGATTTTAAGGTGTACAATAAAGCATATAATAAATAATAATAAATACATAAATAAACACTTTGCCCAACACAGGAGTGGAAAACGACATACTCAGCGGGAGCGCTTGCTGGTGGCAAGTGCTGTTGCTTAAGAGGAAATGCGGGCAGAGAGCTCCGACTGAATTGTCTTAGTAAAAAGTCATAATTCGAGGTTTGGCTCTCGTCTATTTCCTCCTCCAATATTAGTCCAATTTAAAAGATTCCATAAACTGGAAAAGAACTGTCCCTATGTTTTTCTTTTTACATTTACAATTGTCAAATTTGTACACTAGGCCTCTGTTAATAATATTGAGCATATTTAAGGATTCTAAATTGCTTCTAAAGATAATGTATCATCAAAAAGTAAAACATAGGGGCACAGTATATATCTTTCTATTCAGTTTATGGAATATTTTTTAAATTGGTCTAAATTGGAGGAGGAAATAGGCGAGAGCCAAGCCTCGAATTATGACATTTTACTTAGGATATCCAGTCGGATGTCTACTACCGCATTTCCTCTTACGCCCTGGCCTAGGTACGTAAACGAGGCAGTATACTTACTATCAAAAGCCTTCTTTCCTATCTTCTTCGGAGACATATCCTCAGGCAGCGGTTCGCACGGACTTTCCAAATTTTGTTGAACTAGTGGTCTGAAAACATAAAAATAAAATAAGTTTTTAGAGCAAGCATGGCTGGTCGGGGGACCTATTGCATTTGGGTACCCCGCGACCCGTTTCTTCTTTAGGTGGTACCATTCCTCAAAAAATTAAAAAAACCGCCAAGTACGAGTCGTACTCGCGTACGGAGGGTTCCGTATAAACAGCTACATTAATGTGACAGTCGCAGTTCCGCTTTCTTAGGCCGATATTACAGTTTTAATCAGTATGTCGAACTATGTATAAATAATAAGTTAGCTTGTTAACCTAAAAATTGCATGCTACGAGTATGTCATAAATTGGATGAACGATGTTTGTACCTTTTCCGTTATGTGTAACACCATTTTATACCATGTTTTTACAATTTGAATGCCCGTCCCATGTCTTTTTGGTCTATCGAGCTAAGCTGTTGGCTAGTGGATTCGTATGCACCAAAAACTACCAGTTCTTTATCTACAGCCATTTAGAAGTAAAGGATATCAATAAAAAGCGTTACTTGATTTTACTATGTCTTATAAATCTTAGTAGGTAGGTAAGTTGCTTAAGCTTACCTTTCAGGTTTGACAGGAGTTCCAGGATTCCCCTCCACGCAGCACACGATAGGCATAATATTATTTTCGTGTGCACATACCTGTGGAAGATAAAAACATTAAAAAAAAACCGTTAACCAAAACAAAACATTACAAAGCGAAACATAACTTTCTTTTCGAAAGTCGGTGTCTTTGGTACCAATTTTTTTTCGATTTAGACCCCGACTTCCAAAAAAAACGTATTTTTCTCTTTTTTCGCTTAGTGTTTTGTTCTGGAAGTCGGTTTAACTTTTTTGTTTATCGACCCATGCGGCTGTTTGTAGCCACGAACTCCTAAATGCTAGTAAACTACTGAAATAAATACTGGTATTCCGCTACATTCAATTGGACTAGTAGCCGATTCCTTAATAATTGAGAAATGCCTGGGCAGATCTATTTTCACTATTACACAGTATTATATGTATTATCTGTGATTACACTGAACACGAAACACCATGAAAGTTGGTATTTACTATAGCAGTTTCCTACGACTTCCTTTGTGTGGTTTAACATCTTCATCATTTCAGCCGAAAGACTTCCACTGCTGGACATAGGCCTCCCCTAAGCGTCGCCATAGTGTCGATCCCGTCGTCCCGCATCCAGCGGATCTCCGCAACCTTCACCAGGTCATCGGTCCGCCTGATGGGAGGCCTTCCAACGCAACGTCATCCGGTTCGCGGTCGCCACTCCAGAATTTTTCTGCCCCATCGGCCATCTGTTCTGCGAACAATGTGCCCTGCCCTTTGCCGCTTCAGTTTGGCAATTCTTCGGGCTATGTCGGTAATCCTGGTTCTCTTGCGGATTGCTACATTTGTATTTGTATTTTGTATTGTGAGCGATCACGTCTCAGAGCCATAGGTTATCACTGACAACACACACTGGTCATATACTTTCGTTTTGAGACACTGTGGTAAGTTGGACGAGAAGATACCGCGCAACTGCCCGAACGGTTGGTTTTACTGGTTGACTTTAAATCTTTCCTTCCATTTCCGTTTTTGAAAACGTTGCCCTACATTAAGAATGTCTCCTTTATCGTGGATGCATTTACAAACATATAAACTCACATACACAAACAACCAGACCGGGACAATTATCTATAGGCCTCACAAATATTTGTCCCGCACGGAACAAACATTTGTGAGGCCGCAACACGCAGCACAGCAGCCGGTCGCTCAACTTCTGCGCCAAACGTGACGTCATCATATCGTAATTATGACTATTCAATGGGGGTGAAATCACTTATGAATATCACTTATAAAAAAAAACGTTTTTACAAAAAAATACTACCGACTTCCAAATAAGAAAACAACAAAGTGAAAAATAACTTTATTTTTGGAAGTCGGTGTCTTTCGTAGGTACCGTTTTTTTGCGTTATGGACACCGACTTCCAAAAATAAAGTTATTTTTCACTTTGTTGTTTTCTTATTTGGAAGTCGGTAGTATTTTTTTGTAAAAAAGTTTTTTTTTTTCACTTTTTAGTTGTACCTACCTAATAGTCAACTTGTTTATTAAGTTTCCTATAACGCCAGAATAGACTACCCGAATATCATGAAACTCGAACGAAACCGATCAAATAAGAGATCTGCTTACCCCTTAAGAGCGTACTGGCGTGATGTTATGTTATGAAATGGTCTAAACAATAAACAGACATGCGATTGCAGCAGTCCCGAGAGATTTGCCGTTATTTATTGAAGAGTTCTGTTGTATATCTTCGATGTTCTTCATCAGATCTTCACCAAATTAAAATGGGACCAATTTCGGAACATACTCTTTCAAACAAAAAAATAATTTTCAAAATCGGTCCACAATTGACGGAGATATCGGTGAAAATACATTTAAAAAAAAAAAAAAACATACAAGAAGTCGAACATAGAACCTCCTCCTTTTTCGAAAGTCGGTTAAAAACAAGCAAGTGGCGCGTATTTAAAAGTGATAGCTTTCCCCCGCGGCTTCGTGCCCGTCAACTGGCTACCTAACTACCTCCCTACACTATCCTATCTACCTACCTACACACCTACATACCTACCCAACTGCCCTAAATTGTTATTTAGGGAAAGTAGGTGGTTACCTACCTTTCCTAAAAGCTACTTTTGGTGTTACATTATAGCAATTTTCTTAAGGTTTTTTTTCTAAATAATTTATAGCCTATTAAGCTTTCTATTGGTGAAAAAAAGGTTAAAATCGGTCTAGTAGTTTCGGACCCTATTCGGTACAAAAAAACAAGCAAAAAAATATTAGTAAGTACTTATTTCTTACTTTTTAGGGTTCCGTACCCAAAGGGTAAAAACGGGACCCTATTACTAAGACTCCGCGATCCGCCTGTCTGTCTGTCTGTCTGTCTGTCCGTCTGTCACCAGGCTGTATCTCATGAACGGTGATAGCTAGACAGTTGAAATTTTCACTGATGATGTATTTCTGTTGCCGCTATAACAACAAATACTAAAAACAGAATAAAAAAATATTTAAGTGGGGTTCCCATACAACAAACGTGTTTTTTTTCCGTTTTTTGCGATAATGGTACGGAACCCTTCGTGCGTGATCCGACTCGCTCTTGGCAGGTTTTTTTTACCTAGAGACCAAGTTTAAAATATCAATAAAGCTATAAACTTTATTTAGAGTTAGTAACTAACACGAGGTTAAATTGTCGATATTTCACACATAATGGGCATCGCTACTAATTTGGAGTCAGTAAGATCGAACCCAGGGAGGCCTACAATACTTGCATAAATAGTTCCAAACGCCTGACAGAATTGTCTTAGCAAAAATACACTACGGTACCTTGCTAACAGAATAACGTTAGGCAAACACAGTATGTGTTCTAAACCTGTCTACTTTACAAGTCTGATCTGTTCCAGTGCTGGTCAAAGACCTACATATTTATGTAGCTATTAAATAATCGATCAAATCACGAGAAGTGTATCGTGAGGTGCCTAGACAGATCTCGATCGACCCAATTCAACGGTTGACCTACGACACATACACATTTACCTTATTTGTGTAAATATCGTGGTTTGTTCAGTAATAACAAAGTTTAGTTTGTCAACCCTAAGTTTTTTCGCTGCATTAACAATCGATACTGATTCGTGTTGAAACTGTTTGTGGTCTAATTCCTGACTCTTCATTTTTGCGTTGATATAATACTGTTAAATTTATAACGAAATTACATATTTAGTACAAGTAGCGACATCTACCAGTACCTATGTCAAACTTTGTTTAAGCTGTCATTTTCAATGTATTGTCTTTGAAGTAATAATAAAGTTTCAACAGTCTGTGACAACTCCTCGTGTGTTTTAATAGGTTATGGGCCCAGTCCCAAATTTAATTTGAAAAGTAATTAGATCCTCAGTTTTTTTGTGTAGTGAAATGGCTGGTAGTTACATCGTAAATGTTCTCAAACTCAAGGGACGTGAAAATTACGATGAGTTCGCGGTTGAAAATTTTTTAATTTTGGAAGGCGTTGATATCAACAAAAAAGATGGCAAGGATGCAGCAACTAGCGTCGAAGATCAAAAGGCAAAAGCGAAATTAGTGATGACCATCGATTCATCCTTGTATGTGCATATAAAGGGTGAAAACACAGTGCATGGTGTTTGGGCAAAGCTAAAATCGTTATTTGATGATTCGGGTTTCACACGCAGAATCAGTCTGTTGCGGAGTCTAATCTCAATACGGTTAGAGAATTGTGAAACCATGACCGTATACATAACACAAATGGTTGATACGGCGCATAAATTGAAAGGGACCGGCTTCAACATCAGCGAAGAATGGATAGGATCATTATTGTTGGCGGGACTACCCGACAAATTTTCGCCAATGATAATGGCGATCGAGCACTCGGGCATAGTCATTTCAACAGATGTCATTCTGTCAAATCTAAACTTATGGATATGAGTGATAATGTTGGCAGCACTGAAACAGACAGCGCTTTTTTATCGGCGAAAGGATGGCAACGAAAAAAGTATGGCAAGGTTGGCAAAACTGCAGATACGTCAAATCGACCTGTCAAAGTGATAAAATGTTACAAATGCAAACAAACCGGCCACTAAAAAAATCAGTGTCCACAAATGAAAGAAAAGCCTGAAAATGCATTTAGTGCAGTCTTCTTTAACGATTGTTTCAGTAAAAATGAGTGGTATATTGACTCGGGAGCTAGCAGTCATATGATGATAAGTCAGGAAAACATGAAAAATACGTCACATAACCTAACAACAAAGGAGATTATAGTTGCGAACAAAACAACTATGCAGGTGTTGTGCTCGGGAGAAACACGAATTACGACTGTTGTTCAGGACATAGAACACGATATTGTGGTCAAAGATGTGTTGTGTATACCAAATCTGACTACTAACCTGTTGTCCGTCAGCCAGTTTATAAAGAATGGTAACAAAGTGTGTTTCCAAAAAGAACATTGTTACATCAGAAATAGGCAGAATGAGTTGATTGGCATTGCACAGGCGGTGAATGGAGTATACAGACTTAACACCAGGTCAATATGTGTGTTAGCAGCTTCAGCTACAACAACCTCAGATGTATGGCACAGAAGATTAGGCCATATTAACAGCACAGACATGAATGCAATGAGAAATGGAGCCGTAGAAGGTTTAGTGTATGAGAAGAAAGCTGTTATCAGTAAATACAATTGTGCGGTGTGCTGTGAGTGTAAACAGACTAGACTACCATTTCCACAGAGCAGTCACAGAAGTGAATGGATACTTGAGATTGTGCATGCAGAAGTTTGTGGCCCAATGAAGACTAGGTCTATCGGTTCATCCAGATATTTCTTGCTATTCGTAGACGAATATAGCAGGATGTCGTTTGTCCATTTTTTGAAAAATAAAAGTGAAGTTTTTACTTGCTTCAAAGAGTTTAAAAATATGGCTGAAAAACAGACGAATTCCAGCATAAAGACTTTAAGGACTGATAATGGCACAGAATTTTGTTCAAATGAAATGAAGGATTTTTTGAAACAAAGCGGCATAATTCATCAGAGAACTAACCCTTATAGTCCGGAACAGAACGGGATGTGTGAACGATTTAACCGAACTATAGTTGAAAGAGCAAGATGTCAATTATATGATGCTAAGTTAGAGAAAAGTTTTGGGCAGAAGCAGTTCATTCAGCTGTGTATTTAAAAAATAGGTCTCTAGCATCAGGATTAAATCAGAAGACTCCCTATGAACTTTGGACTGGTCGAAAGCCAAATGTCAGTCATATACGAGTATTCGGTAGTACAGTATTAGCACATATTCCTAAGGAAAAACGCCTGAAGTGGGACAAAAAGGCTGTGAAACATTATCTTGTTGGATTTGCCGATAATGTGAAGGGCTATAGACTGTACACCCCTGCGACCAATAAAGTTATAACAAGTCGAGATGTTACCATCATGGAGTCAAGCTCAGAAATGGTGCAAGCACAAGTTACTGATAACCCAGAAATACCAACAAGTCTTGAGCAGCATGGAGACTTAAATAGCTCCGACTCAGATGAATCTACTTGTACAGTGATATCAAAGAATGATAGTACATATGTAGAAGAGGAAGCAGATACCAGCAGTTCCTCAGAAGGGTTTCTTGATACTATACCATCTAAGGAGTTGAAGAATATTACTCTGACAAAAGAACCACAGCCAGAAGTACGAAAAAGCAAGAAGCCAGACAGACTTGGTTATAGCAAAATATGTGTTAATGCAGATTTCAATCTGTATGGAGACCAGATAACTTACAAAGAGGCTGTAAGTGGTCCTGAATCACAAGAATGGAGTAAAGCTATGGAAGAAGAGCTGAAATCATTCGAAGAAAATAAAGCATGGGAAGTGGTGGATAAGCCAGATCAAGCTACTGTGGTTAAGTGCAAGTGGGTGTTTAAAAAAAAGTTAGACCAGAGTGAAAAAGTGAGATATCGTGCGCGTTTAGTAGCTAAAGGCTACACCTAGAAAGCTGGAATACACTATAAAGAGACTTTTCCCCAGTTCTTCCTTACTCAACACTAAGACTTTTGTTTGCATTAAGTGTCAAATATAACTTAGATATCACTCATCTTGATGTTACCACAGCGTTCTTAAACGGTTATTTAAATGAAACAGTATATATGAACTTACCAGAAAATTTTGTGTGTAATGATAGAGAAAATAAAGTTCTATAGTTGAATAGGGCAATTTATGGCTTAAAGCAATCTGCTCGGGCTTGGTATAAGCGTGTAGATGATTGTTTACAAAGCTTAGGTTATAAAAAGTCTTTTTAGGAACCTTGTTTATTTGTCAAACAGAATGAGAAAGTAAAAACATTTGTAGCTCTATTTGTCGATGATTGTTTTGTTTTTTCTGACTGTAAACATGAAACTGAATGTCTCAAGACTGAGTTAGGTTCAAAATTTAAGTTAAAAGATTTAGGAGAAGTCAGACAATGTCTAGGCATGAGAATTAGAAAAGAGAATAATGCTTTAATTGTAGATCAAGAACAATTTGTTGAACATTTGTTAAAGAAATTTAATATGAAGAATTGTAATCCAGTAAATACACCTATGGAGGTAAATTTAAGGCTTGAAAAGGAAAATATTGGCTCTACTCAGTATCCTTATCAGCAATTGATTGGAAGTTTGCTTTATTTGTCAATACTTACACGTCCAGACATATCTTATGCAGTTTGTTACCTCAGCAAATTTAATAACTGTTTCAGTGAAACCCACTGGAAACATGTAAAACGAATTTTAAAGTATTTAAAGAAAACAAAACACTTCGCTTTGAAATATGTTAAAGATGATCTAGATTTGATAGGGTATATAGATGCTGATTGGGCATCAGATTTCTTAGATAGAAAATCTTATACTGGCTTTATGTTTAAAATGTCTGGTAGTGTAATCTCATTTGAATGTAAGAAACAGACAACAATTGCTTTGTCCAGCACAGAGGCTGAATACATGGCCATTTGTGAGGCAACTAAAGAAGCTGCTTATTTAAAAAAAATTGTTGTTTGAATTAAAATGTAGAAATGAGTTACCTGTATGTCTTTATAATGATAATCAAAGTGCTCAAAAATTAACAAAAAATTGTGTATTCCATAGGAGAAGTAAGCATATCGATGTCAGATTTCATTTTGTAAGAACAGCTGTTGAGAATAATGTTGTAAAAATAGATTATTTTAATACAAGTGATATGCCTGCTGACATACTGACAAAGAGTCTAAGTTCTCAGAAACACTACAAATTTATTGAACAGTTTGGTATCACAGATTTGTAATTTAATTTTTGCTTATTGTAACGTGATATCATTTTTTAAAATTTAATTTGGTGTTATTTCGTTAAGCATGAGCATGTTAAATTTATAACGAAATTACATATTTAGTACAAGTAGCGACATCTACCAGTACCTATGTCAAACTTTGTTTAAGCTGTCATTTTCAATGTATTGTCTTTGAAGTAATAATAAAGTTTCAACAGTCAGTGACAACTCCTCGTGTGTTTTAATAAATACGTACAAAAATGTAGTTGAATTATTCACTACAACTTAGTGGTTTGCAACAAGTTTGTAATATAGAGGATTATCACATGATTTCGAATTATAAACAACATGTTTTCGGAGACCTAGACACAGTCGAATTTAAGTATTCAAGTGTGGATACAGTCTTCAAGAAGTACGTTGCGAACGCTCATTCATAAGTATACAATTACTAGTTGTTGTTACTTTCGGTGTTGATTGCTGACCTGCTGCTGCTCGCTGACACCTTCGGATCAGCCCGCTGCCATCTGCCGCTTCGCCTGCCGCCATCAACTCATCATGCTGTGTAGTAGTAACATCGCATTGGCGTTATAGCTGTTAAGGTGTTACTTACATAATTTTGAATAAAAAAAAAAAAAAAAATGCTACTTTCTCGTGAAAACAGTCGTTGATAGAAAAAATTAAGTATAATAAGTAATGTAAGTGTTAATTGTTTTTAAAACTGTGTACTATTATCCTTCTCTTTACTTGTCTATATTATTAAGCTGTCTATCTAAGGTTTTCTGGAAGACATCGTCTAGACCACGATGAGACCGCTCATTGTGCATATTATAAATCATAATATGTCATTCATTTTTGCATACAACACAGTGTATTTGATACAATACATAGATTATATATATTGATACAATATTAGATAAAAACAATTTGAAAATGTAAGAACCACCGTTAATCTATTTGCAATAATATTTACATTAAATGTTAATACGTTTTTATTACAGGTCCGAATCTGAGTGCGAGGTCTATCACCCAACTGCAGTCATCGAAAAGAAAACTAAACTCACACGCAAGCAGCCAATCGCCAACAACAACGAGAAGTGAAAGTCAGGATCATCAACGAATTTTTGATTACCTTGATCGTGATAAACGATCAAGGTAATCAAAATTTTGTTGTATAACACTGATTATTAAAAGACTTCGCCTTGATATTCAGATAACGAGGTGTTAAATTAATTTTAGAATTTAGCTTCGAGCACACATGATACATTTTGAAGCATCGGCGATTCATGATTTTGTGACTGGCATTTTGCTAGATAGGTATATCGTATTTTAGTGACTTGCTGCGTTTGATTGCATCGATGCTGTATCACGTTTATCAAATTACTGCGTTCTATTCTAGCGTTCAGTCGCTACTTCAAGCGTTTAAATGACAACATGACTGCCGCGAATGGATTTTGTATGTGTGCTGATTGAAGTGTTTGGGTTTCCGAAAAGCTACTGTTGATCTCTGATGTTATAAAAACTAGTTTTACAAAAAAATACTACCGACTTCCAGAAAAACCACAAAGTGAAAAATAACTTTATTTTTAGAAGTCGGTGTCTTTCGTAGGTACCATTTTTTGCGTTATGGACACCGACTTCCAAAAATAATAGTACATTATGGTACAAGTGTGCAATGTTGGTGATTACCGCTGAGGCGCCATTGAGACCCGAGCCGTAGGTGAGGGTCTTAAGAGAGCCGAGGACGGTAATCATCAATACACACGTGTATCATACGACGTTTTTCAACATACTTGTGAAGAAAATAATACAAAAAAATCATTTTCGACAGTAAAAACGAGTTGTGAAAATTTTTCATAATGGCGGGCAAAATTAATTAGTTTTCCTATGCGCGCGCATTTAACAATGGCGATCGGCCATAGACTAAAAGAATGAGGTTTCTTTTTTTTGGTTTTTCGTGGATAGTGTTTTAGCCACGTAGGTACAAAATAGGGAAATTGAATATTTCTTAATTACAGAGCAATAGTACATTGTGATACAAGGGTGGAAAGTAGGTTATTGCAAACGAGCTGGCATTAATAAGCCCGAGCCGAAGGCGAGGGTTTTTAATGACACGAGTTTTTCACGTACGGAATCATTATTTTATCCTCGTATAAAATCGTATCCCATTTTATTCTATGTATGAAAACTCCTTGCTACTAAACTTTTTTAAATTGACTTATGGCGCGTTTTTGCAACTGGACATTTTTTTTTCAACGAAAACAGCTTATTCAGCCTATTCGATTTTTGAAAAATGTTGATGTGAAAATAATTAAATTAAAACTGGTAATTAAATATATTAAACAACCATTTAAAAGACTTTTGTGAATTCAATGCTAAAACGTACGGAATCATTCATTTTTCCTCGTAGAAAATCTATCCCATTTTATTCTATTTTTGAAAACTCCTTGCTACTAAACTTTTTTAAATTGACTTATAAATTTAAAACTAAACTGCAAACATAATGATCGAGCTCGTAAACAAAAGTCACGACCGCGTAACAGAAAGATGCCTATGCGTAAGATTTAACTTTCGAATCATAATTATAGCCTCTGAAAGTACGCCATGTTTAACAACTGTATTGAATATAAAATTTATATTTGAGTGTAAGTTTTGTTTATTAAGCACGTACAAATTGAATTAATCTATTTAAATACGAAGTTGCATGAAATGAGCAAGTAATAGGTATTACATTAATTTATTTGTACTATTAAGCACGATCTTTTTTGTATCGAAACTTTTTAAGAACAAAGCAACTCAACCAATAAATAAAAATAAAACTCGATAACTCACTTGTGAATAATGGCAATGAAAAAGTCACAGTTTGATAACAGGTATCATTATGTGCCTAATTGCTGTGAAATTAGAGCCACTTTATGAGCAAGTGTGTTGAAAAGTTATTTTTCACTTTGTAGTTTTCTGGAAGTCGGTAGTATTTTTTTGTAAAAAAGTTTTTTATTTTTCACTTTGTAGTTTTCTGAAAGTCGGTAGTATTTTTTTGTAAAAGAGTTTTTTATTTTTCACTTTTTAGTTGTACCTACCTAATAGGCAAGTTGTTTAGTAAGTTTCCTATAACGCCGGTTTAGCATAGATTACCCGAATATCATGAAACTTGAACAAAACCGATCAAATGAGAGATCTGCTTACCCCTTCAGAGCGTACTGGCGTGATGTTATGTTATGAAATGGTATAAACAATAAACAGACATGCGATTGCAGCAATCCCGAGAGATTTGCCGTTATTTATTGAAGAGTTCTGTTGTATATCTTCGAAGTTCTTCATCAGATCTTCACCAAATAAAATGGGACCAATTTCGAAACATACTCTTTCAAACAAAAAAATAATAGAACCTCCTCCTTTTTCGAAAGTCGGTTAAAAGTAGCAAGTCTGTTTTGATCCCTAATATATTATTTTCAGAGACATTTGATTTGAGTAAGAAATAATGTTATTAACTATTTTGTTTTCTATGTTGTTTCAATAAGAAGACCAGTCCTATGGATGTAGTCGGTATCAGTCGACATAATGAAACTGACACAGAGCTCAACGATGGGTCATCGAGCAACCAACAGGTTTTGTCATCGTTCTTTGTAAACCGTATAGCTAATGGCAGCGAGCGGCGAAATGCAGATACCGACGGTGAATACTATGTCGACTGTAAAGTTTACAAAGCAGGCGATGCACGTGACACCGACTCCATGGCGATACGGAAGAAGGCACTTGTCCGTATCAAGTTCCAAACTGATACGGATACGTCGCAGTGGCGTAAATTACAAGATTTCATTCGTTCGGTCGACAAATTATTTGAAGAACATCCAAGATTTTTTATTGATAATAAAATAAAATAATTAAAAGATTTTTGTTTTGTTTTATTAAATAAAATGAGGTGAGCGTTAAAAAACTGGCTTAGGAATCAGTTAACCCGAAAACGTTAAACAAAGATACACACACAACAAACTTACACTTTTATTTTATTGAATAGATGCATAGGTTCATGTACCTAATTATTCGTTGTAAATAATTTTATGTTAAAGGTTTATTTTGCGGACTGTGAATGTATCATCGAGCGATGGGTGGAATTCGAATTCCCAAAGTTTACTGAATTCGTATACTATCAGGTATTCAGTCACAATGCGAGCGAAGGGAAGGCGTACTAGCGCGATTGCGCGACAGGTAGGTTTTCGGGTGTTCTGAAATATCGTCCGGAGCGACAGCGAATTTATCGCTGAGCGATGGGTGAAATTAAGAACGCCTAATTTATCCAAATCCGTATGGTATTGGGCATTCTGTCACAACGGAGCGTAGGCGAACTCAACGTGCCGCCACCTCGGGTCCTGATGTGTGGTGACGGACGTTTGGGGACGTCCGTTACCCCTGGACCCATTTAGGGGGGCTGGAAGAGGGCGTTGTCCGCCCTCCGCCGACGCCCGGCGCGTCTGCTGCGGATCGGGTGAGCGGATGAAACCTCCCTCTCCCTCTCCGCAGCCTCCTTCTGCGAGACGACTGTTTCGCAGATGGATACCACCGCGTTCCAGAACTCTTCGCTGCCGACCAAAAACTCGACTACGGCCGGCAGCGACAGGTCACTGCCTACTTCTGAGATGAGGGCACGGCGTGGCTCCTCCCAAGCGGCACAATCTGCACGCGTATGCCGCGCCGTGTCCTCCCGGCAGTCGACACAGTGGTGACACCGGGCGTCCGGCTCCCTGTTTATACGACACAGGTACTTCCCAAAGCAACCATGCCCCTAGAGCACCTGCGTCACCCGAAACGACAGGGAGCCGTGCCTCCTCCCGAGCCAGCGCTCGAGCACTGGCCGGACCGTCTCGATGGTGACGAGGTAGGGCGTAAGAGCCTGTCCCGCCATTCCGCCACCAGGACCTCGCGGAGCTGAGACCGACGCAACTCCATATGTCGCTGCATCGGCCCTTCGCCCAGCGCCCGCGCTTCCTCGCGCCACCGATACAGTGACGCGAGTACCTTCGCCTCCAGGTCCTAGGGCGGGGATCCGGCCAGCACGCAAGCCGCCTCGTAGGAGATCGTGCGATACCCTCTGACGACTCTGACGGCCATCGCTCTCTGCGGCTTCCGCAGAAAAGCGATGCTACCGGCCGTCAGGTCAGCCGCCCAAATCGGGGCCCCATACAGGGCCATCGATCGCACGATCCCCACGTAGAGCCGCCTACAGGCAGCGCTCGGGCCCCCCAGATTGGGAAGCAGCGTTGACAGCGCCCCAGCCACGCCCAACAACTTGGGCGCCAGCCGCCGGAAATGAGGGCCGAAATCCCACCGGCTGTCGAGCACCAATCCTGGGTACTTCATGGTTGACTCGACAGCGATTCGAGCCCCCCCGACTACGATGTGGGCATCGGGCGGTGGCGCCCGCCGGGGGCCATGAAAGACCATGGCCTCCGACTTGTTGAGGGCCACCTCCAGGCCAAGGCGCCGTATGCGGCTAACCACCTGTGAGACCGCAGCCGTCGCCAGCAACGCTGCCTCCCTGTACGAACTCCCCCGGGCGGTAACCAGTGTGTCGTCCGCGTAACACGTCAGGTCCACGCCCGGCTGGAGTTCGTCCCTCAGCACCCAGTCGTACCCGATGTTCCACAGGGGCGGGCCCAAGACCGAGCCCTGCGGAACACCGCACGACATGCGGTGCTGATTTTCGACGCCATCACGTCCCACGTAGGTGACACACCTCTCCGCCAGATAAGCCCCGACAATGCGGTGGAGGTAGGGAGGCACGCGATGGTACCGCAGTGCCTCCCGGACACAACTCCAGGGCAGGGTGTTGAAGGCATTGGAAATGTCCAGGGACACCGCCAACATCATCCCACCCCGGGACACCGCTTCCTCCGCCAGGACTCTCACCTGCGATATCGCGTGGATGGTGGAGCGCCCATTTTTTTTTTTTTTTTTTTTTTTTTTATTATCTATAGGCTTGCGCTTGACCACTATCTCACCTGATGGTAAGCGATGATGTGGTCGACGATAGAGCACGCTTGCCTAGAAGAAACCTATTCACTCTTGACTTAAAGACCCCTAGATTGTAGCTATCGGGAAACACAGATTCCGGCAGGGAATTCCACTCTTTAGCCGTACGCATAATAAAAGTGTCCCCAAAACGTTTTGTGCGTATGGGTGGGATGTCCACCATGTACCGATGACGCATCGCCGTACGTCTGGTAGTCCGATGATGGAACGGGCTGGGCGGAATTAAATCATGTAATTCCATCGCACACTCCCCGAAATGTAACCGATAAAATACCGACAAACTGGCAACTCGGCGACGATGTTCAAGGCTCTGGAGCTTTGACTTGACCAGTGCCTCATTACCGATGAGTTTCTTGGCCCGCTTTTCGATCGACTCTAGTGCATCAAGCTGGTATTTGGCAGATCCATCCCAGAGATGAGAACAGTACTCCATGCACGATCGAACTTGCGCTTGATACAAGTTGAGCAGCTGTTCCGGCGTGAAGTACCTTCTCACCTTCGCAAGGATCCCCAACTTTTTGGCAGCCAGCTGAGCCTTTGCCTCAATGTATGGCCCAAAATTGAGAGTCGATGTCAACGTAACGCCAAGAAGCTCAAGATGGTTCGTTATTGGCACGGTTACATCACGGAAAGTAGGAGCCGGGTGGAATTGGCTCCTTTTAGCGGAAAAAAGACACGCCTGGGTTTTAGCAGCATTAAACCTGACCAGATTGGCATCGCCCCATTCGGAAACTGCCTGCAAGGACAAGTTCAAGCGCTCCACCATGGCCTCCCGGAGAGACCGGACCTGAGGCCCGGTAGCACGCGCGTTGGACAAGTATCTCTCAGCAACAGTGCTGTCGTCTGCATACCCAAAGGTGCCGGGCTTCAGCAGATCGTTAATGTGCAACAAGAACAATGTTGCTGAGAGTACGGACCCCTGAGGGACCCCGGCATTAATATCCAATTGGTCCGACGAGCAGCCATCGATAACCACTCGAATGGACCGATCTCTCAGGAAGTCTGCAATCCAATCACACAGACCACCGGGCAAACCGAATGAAGGAAGCTTACCAATAAGGCTTTCGTGCCAGACCCTATCGAAAGCCTTCGAGATGTCGAGGGAGACGGCAAGCGCTTCCCCATGCCTCTCGATGGCCTCACTCCATATGTGAATGGCATACGCTAGAAGATCCCCAGTAGACCGATTTCGGCGAAAGCCGTATTGGCGGTCGCTAAGGATATCGTTAGTTTCTAGGTATGCCAGGAGCTTAGTGTTGAGTACACGCTCCATACTCTTACAGAGTATGGACGTTACAGAGATGGGTCTGTAGTTGGCCGGGTCAGCTCTACTGCCCTTCTTGGGCACGGGCTGTACGTTGGCTTGCTTCCAAGCATTCGGCACTGTTCCAGTCTCATATGAAAGGCGGAATAGGCGTGTCAAGATCGGAGACAGTTCAGGCGCACAGGTTCTAAGAACTATAGCTGGTATGCCGTCAGGGCCGCTAGCCTTGTTCACGTCGAGGTTGCGCAGCACCCTACGGACGTCCTTTTGATGGATGCGAATGTCCGACATACTCGTCTCACACCCATCAGGAGAAGGAGGGGGCCGCGAATCACCAGGATTCAGACGCGAAGATTCCGCAAAAAGGGAGGCAAACAAATTTGCCTTCTCCTCAGCGGTGTGAGCCAGTGACCCATCGGGTTTCAGCAGTGGTGGTAGTGAGGGACGGCAGAAGTTCGACTCGACCGACTTAGCCAGGGACCAGAACGCTTTACTACCTGCTGGGTAAGAAGCAAGTTTGGCCCCCATTCGGCCAATGTGGTCGAATCGAGCCCCACGCAACACCTTCTTGCAGGACTTGGCAGCCCTGTTATAAGCTTTCTTCTTCTGACCCAAGTCACTCGCTTTACGCGATCGAGCGTCGACCCATGCCAGGTACGCCTCATGTTTAAGCGCGTCGGCGCGACGACATTCGGCGCCAAACCATGGCCGGTCAACGCTGGAAATCGTTATGTCAGAGAACGGAATGTAGTACTCCATTCCCTGACGCAACACATCAGTAACGGCGTCCGCGCACGACGAAGGATCAGCCGAAGAAAAGCAAGTAGGCTGCCAAGGATAGCAAGCGAAGAAAGAACGCATGCCATCCCAATCTGCTGACCTGTACCGCCAAACCCGCCGGGTGCCTCTTGGGCTGGGATCGGGCGGGGAATAGACGGACACAGACTTCACCAGACAGTGGTCGGAACTACCCAGGGGTGAACTTATCGACACAGAGTATCTGTCTGGATCTGTTGTCAGCAGAAGGTCCAAGCAATTCGCTGTGTGCGAATCAACATCCGGTACCCTTGTTGCCCCCTGGACCAGCTGGGTGAGGTTTAGCGTTAGCGAAAGCTTACGCATCTCCCGTCCAGCATGGTCAGTGCACTGGTATGGGAAGAGCCACTCCTGATGGTGGGCGTTAAAGTCCCCCAGTAACACTAATTGGGCGGAAGGGTACCGTTGCTGTGCCGCATCAGCCGCCTCACTGAGGTACTCTGCGAGCCTGGATGTCTCCTGATCTCCGCTGTGCGAGCGGTAGACACAGGCGTAGATAATTTTATCCAGACCTGTGTCCACTAGAGCCCACAGCGTTGAAAATTTTGAGTCCTCAAGGTTACGGAGACGCCGATAGCAAGTGTCATCACGGGCGTACATACACACACCCGCGCGCGGTTTATAATTGTGCTCCAGGGTAAACCCTGGGTAAGATAGGTACGACGCGTCCGACGGACTCGCTATCTGCGTCTCCGTAAGAAATAACAGCGCTGGTTTCTCAGTCTCCAGGTGGTAGTGGACTGCAGAGAGATTTGAGTGCAGACCTCGAATGTTGGTGAGGTGCACTTTGAGGGGGAGGGAGTGCAGCCGCTGTTCAAATTTATTATTTCTTTTCCTTGGTAATGCCATATGATGATAAGAGTGAATGGAGGAGAGGAGTTGGAAGTGAGACGAGGTTCCACGCTGCTAACCTTCAGACCCGCACTGAAAGGACAGCATCATTGGGGCACTAGTCCGGAGACTGCGGGGACGCCCGAGCCCCCCCGGAATGTCCATCGGGCCCTCCCCATCTGGTCGCCAACCAGCACGATGGCGCATCCCGGGATTTTTCGACAGTTGGCGGGGCAGCCTTTCATGTGTGGCTGGCACACTACTTGGGCCCCCAACTACCTGCGGTCGGCCAGCGGCGCACCGTGCCTCGGATCCCGCTACCCTCCGCGACCAGTCTCCCGATACGTCCATACCAGCGCGTGTCAGGCTGGTCAGTCTGCAGTGGAACAGCTATCTCGACCCAACTCCTCTTGTGGCTACACCGAGCATCGTACCGGAACACGGCTAAGCCGCTTGGCGGTACGTCTTTGCCCGGTGGGTGGTCGCAAGCCTTCGGCCGAAGCCTACCACCAGTTAGTGTCACCTGATTTGCACCACCCGGGGACCACGTGTAGGGTAACGGAATGGGGTACACTCCTACGGACGTGGGTGACTCAGCCCATGCCGAAAGCCAAACTGACTTTCGTCCAGGTCCGGCCCCTCTCTGTACAAGTGACTGACGAGGCGGGCAGCGATTATCCGCTCGAACAGCTTACCCACCTCGTCTAGCAGCACTATGGGACGGTACGCAGACAGCGAGTCCGCAGGGCGCCCCGCCTTCCTGAGCAGGACCAAACGACCAGATTTCCACAGAGTGGGAAACTGGCCCCGCTCAAGGCACACTGTGAAGAGTCCTCTCAGCCAGGGCTCTAGATCCTTCAGAGCGAGGGCTAGCACGTGGCCGTGGATTCCGTCGGGCCCCGGGGCCACGTTTTTGGCCCGGAGCCGCATCACGGCCGCCCCCATCTCTGCCTGTGTCACCTCTGGGACGCTGATGGCGTCCTCCTCAGTAGACTCTGCGGCCGTGGGCAAAGCCATTGGCGGCGGGATATGCTCCGCTCTCGCCGGGAAGAGGGCTGCGACTACCTCCTCCAGCAGTTCGGGTTGGAGACTCCCCGTAAGTGGAGGCGCAGCGGCTCGAAGTTTTCCTCGAACCGCTCGATAAGGGCGCCCCCAAGGATCCCCGTCTAGAGTCTCCAACATCTCCTCCCTGGTTCGCTTCTTCGCCTCGCCGATGGCCAGCCGCAGAGTCTCCGTCGCCGCGCGGTACACCACATACAGCGCGGCTTCTTTGTCAGGGACCCGACGACGTCTCCTCCGGTATCGGGTGTACTGGCGTCTGGCCGCTACGCACGCGACACGCAACTGTGCGAACTCGGCGGACCACCAGTACACCCGGCGCCTCACTGACTGTGCGTGGACCCGGGGCATGGACGCGTTGCTGATTTGCGTCATCGCCCCGCGGAACCACAGCGCCTCCTGTTCGACGTCGACGGGTCCGGTTGTTACCGACTCCCGGATCCAGGCCTGGACAATGGTGGCCTCCTCGAGAAGTTCCCTGTCGATGCGCTTGCGCGCCCAGCACGGACCGTCCGTTCGCGGGGCCGTCGTACCGCGGCCGCCGGCGGTCTGGGTGGAGACTGTTACGTTTATTTTTTGATTGTAACACTTGCCTGGAAGCATACGGCTGTTAAATAAGGTTGTTTTCAAGGGAAATGTATATTGTTATTATTGCCATTGACCTCGGTCGGTGAAGCGTATTTGCTGTCATCCCTTCATCAGAATTCAGTCAGAGTCAGTGATTTACAAGAATTGAATATGTTAGTGTAAATGATTTTGTCGCCCGTGCAGTCATAAGTTTTACCTGGAGCTAGGGAGATTTTCTGCGAGTGTCACCCCCCCCTACGGCGTCGAGATGAGGGGATTGTCTGTGACCATGGCGGGCATTCGTTTTACTTTACGTCCTGCTCGGGTCAGCAGTAAGTCTTCTCCCACATATTAAAAGGTAAGGGTTTATGTGAATCAGGGTTGGAAACTACTCTTTGTGCTACTCCCCGGTCGTTAAATAAGTGCTTATAGTGATCCCCGCTTATTCGTTACAGGATTCAATGTTTTGAGGAACTCGCGGACGCCATTTAGCGGACTGCGTGCCGAAGCCAGTCGAATCTTGCAAGCAAGCGTTCTTTCTATAGACCAACCGTGAGTATTACACGCCCCGTAAGGGATCCTCCGTTTTGTTGTCCCGGCCAAGGGTTAGACCCCGAAGGGAGTGACGCTGCACACGCCACGTGCGTGTTCGCGAAAATCTATATTGGTCGGCTGTTAGATCGGTCCTCTCCGGCACAAGCATTGTTCCCTGTTTTTCCCTTATATAATAGGGATCTCGTATTGTCGATTCCAGAAAGAGGCAGCTTGAGAGATTCGTCCCGCCGCCAGGATCGAGAGGTCCCTGGAGCCTGGACGCGAGACCCGTCCCTCAGCTCAATTAAGGCCTACTGCGGAGACGACTGTGCGGTGTCCAGATCCGCCTAGCTTTTATAGCAGGCGGGACGGTTTTTTTTTCTTTATTTATTTCTACCTACATAACTACGGGAATTAATTTACTACGGGTTCTTATAAGAACCACTTAAATACTGGTCCGGTTTTCAATATAAGAAGCCGGTCTGCAACTATAATCTATCAATGAACCCAGAGTTTGACGCCTACCTTTAACTGGAACGATATTGAACTTCTCTGTCGACTCCGGGGTCTGGGACACTTCATGTCCCTGGCGCCCATTTAATAATAATTTACTTTTAAATATAACTGGAAGGTTGTACCTAGATATTTTATTAATATTATCTTACCCACATTTAATTAACAATAATTAATTTTAACTTTAAAGATAAAATTAGGAATCAGTGCTCGGCTTATCTTCCACCCCCCACCACCTTAGTTTTACCGACTGAATTTATCGCTGGCTGGCTTTATAAAGGTGATACCTTTAAGTTACATTCTAAGATTATAGACTTAAGCGGTTCAGGACTATTTGTCCTAGTCCAAAAGCTTAGGGTGTTTGAACCTGTGGGATTTTGTTTCATTACCCCGAGAGGGACAAAATCACACAGGTGCTTTATTTGTAAGTTAATAAACCTAATGGTTGTTGAAACCATCTCATCTTGCATCTGGGACTCGGTTCCATTACCCCGAGAGGAACCGAATCTCAGAGGTAACGGAAATTGTTTTAAATTAATAAACTTATTTAGTTTCGAACAGATTGTTGTTTCCTTCTATTGAAATATTCACCCACCCTACATCTGGGATTTTGTGTAGGTACCCCGACAAAATCTCATATGTAACAAGACGTCGAAACGGATATATCTATGATCCGATAACGTCTCCACCTCTTCGGCGACATGCCAGTCGCGGACACGGCTCGCGACAGCAGGGCTCGCGAACGAGACGTCCACTATTGAACCGCCCCGCTGCCGCACGCACGTTTGGACCGAGCCCCGGTTTAGGACGACCAGCCTGGTGGTGACTGCCCACTCTTCCAGCACCTCGCCCCTAGCATCGGTTACCGGAGATCCCCACGCCGAAGACTTGGCGTTGAGATCCCCTAGCAACAGCACAGGACGAGGGTGGAGTTGTCCTACGACGGCGCCCAACTCGACAAGGAAACTCTCGAAGTCGGCGAGACTCTTGTTGGGCGAAAAATACACTCCAACTATGCCAACGCTGTCCGCGAGGGCGGCCACCCAGCCATGACCTCGGGACGGGCTGACAAGAGCCCCGCCAATGATGGCCACCAAACCGTCGAGGTCTCCAACCCAGTTGTCTCTGGGTGGGACGAAATACGGCTCGGCGACCACAGCCACGAGAATCGACCACTCTGCCATGCTCTGGAGCAATAGATCCTGAGCTCTGGCAGAGTCGTTGATATTGCCCTGGAGGAAATGGTAGAGCGCCATTATACGCAATCCATTCCCTCCGCTCCATTCCTAGGCCGGGAGTCGACCGAAGAGCAGCCAGATTGACGGGGGTGTAAAGAGCCCCCGGCAACCTTGGCCCTCCTTCTCCTCTTCTGCTGCGCGGGTGCGCCACAGGCCTTTCCGCCCGCTCTGTGCCCAGCGGGCCTCCCTGCAGCTGTACAGAGGCTGCAGTTTGGCGCCGCGGAGCACTGGGCCGCCTTGTGGCGGGGCTGACTGCAGCGATAGCACTGCTCGCTGCGTTTAGCGTGCGTGTGGTCCTGATTTTTATCTGAAGGGTCAGACGTAAGACAGTTGTTGCCCACCCCAGAATACGGAGGGCAGCCCGCCGAAGCGGGGTGGGACTCCCCGACCGCTGAGCAGTCGGGACCCACCTGGGGACTTTTTTCGCAAATGTCTATGTTCATAATTTTTATTTCCTTTAAAGGGTGAGGTCCCTATTCTCCTGCCTTCCCAATCTACGCCCACTCGTCCTACCCTCTGAAAGCAGAGGGGAGTAGGCGTTAGAAGCCACCAAGCCCATCCAAGAGACGGACCAGCCGTCCCGTCTCTAGCCCGGTTCCCTTCACAGACCATCATGGATGATGAGCCGTGATTGGAACCGCCCCAACTGTCCACCCAGCGCGGGTGGGCAGTTGGAGCCGACGTTGCCCAGGGTGCGCCACGTGGAGGCTTTCAACTTGCACCCCTCAGTACTTTCGCCTGCTCTAACCTGTGATTTATGTTCTCGTAACGCACCTAAACGAGCTTCTCGCTGATCAGTAGTTTCGACTGCTCTAACCTGTGAGTTATGTTCTCGTAAAGCACTTAAATGAGCCTCACGCTGAACAGTAGATTCGGCTCTACGTTTTTTAGTCATTTTATCTCAATTTTATTCATTTCGTGCGTCTTTCTCTTCTTCTGATTCCGCTGCTCTTATTTCTTTCATGCGTTGCTTAGCCTTGTTCTGCTGCAATTGTTGTTGAGTGCTGGTTTCACGGTTTACCTGATAACGCCTTTTGCTAAGTCGTTGGAGTTTTGCGGCATCGCTTTCGGTGGCAAGTTTTTCTTGCCGATTTAACTTTGCTTTGATGACACTCCTTTGTGTTGATGTTTCTTTTTTTTTGTTCATGCTGTTCCCTTGCGTATGTCCTACTTATTTCAGCTTAAATTTAACTTCTAACAAAACAAAGTTCCAGGTACTTTGCATCTTTTCTGTCGCAGTGGATTGACTCAAATTCACGTAAATACCCACATGGAGTCCAGTGGACTCCTTGGACGTAATTACTAACCAATACGTAAGGTCCTCTTCAACCCGTGTCTGGCATGTTACTTTCAGGACGCACGAAACAAATTGCAATATTTTAGTTTTTAGACCAATATGATACTATGCGCGGAGTCCCTGGGACCTAACAGATAAATAAAGGGTTAAACATTTTTTACTATTTATATATTTAAAACATAGCAACTGTCAGTACAGTTCACTGGATTGTCTATGGTAAACCAGCCAGGTACTACATATAGTTTGTAGGTTCTAACGGTGGTGTTAATTAAACCTTAAACTATGTTATCATGTGAAGTAGGTACTACTACTATATAAAGCATTATAGATCTTTTACAAAATGTTGATAATTTTCAGAACATAAAGGCTTTGTCAAAATATCACTACGTATAATATCTTACGGACGTTTACGTATACGTTTGTTTAATGCCTTAAGTAAATACGTTTGTTTTCTAGTTTTCTTCTCGTTAGCTCTGCTACCGTATTATTAGTGTAAATTTTACAAATTAATCAGAGAAAAATATGTGAATCTATATTAATAGTCATTGTCATTTATTCATGAACAATCATTTGTATCTGAATTTACACATTTAAAAATAATATTAATAATAAAAAATATAGAACACAAAAAAAGAAAACGCTAAACGAGACCAATAAATGATTCAATAATTCAGAAAGCGGAGACTGAAAATATCTTAAAAAAACAACAAAACATATTTAAAAACAAACAAAATTTCAATAAATAAAATTACATTTAAGATGTCAAGAAATAAAAAAATACTTAATAAAAATATAAAAAATTACATGTCACCGAATTAAAAAAAAAAAAAACAATTTTAAATAATAAACAAAATGTCTTTATACCCAATAAACAAAATTTACAATTACAATTTAAATAGAATTAGCATGTCAAAAAAATAAAAATAACTAACAATACAATACATCTAAAACAAAAATACATTTAGACAAATAATAAGACATGTCAATATTATAATTCATCTACAGCATATAGACACTTACTCAATAGTAAATTCTTTAATTTTATTTTAAAAGAGCTATTATAAACTAAACTTTTTATGTCTAAAGGCAACTTGTTGAATAATTTTACAGATTGGTAACGTGGACTATGCTTCACAATTCTGAGGTTATGATTGGTCATGTTATTTTTTAAATCCAGTCTACGGGTGGCTTCCCTTATCAACCGCTCTTCCCCTGTTTCATATTCATGCATGTTTTTGGCCATATAACTTAGAAGTACATGAACATATTAATGAGTTTACAGTTATTAATGAGATTAATAACTGTCTAAACGTTAAAGATTTTCTTAATTGTACCCCTAACCACCAATTTAACTTATTGTGCATTCATATTAATATTAGATCAATAATCAAAAACTTCTCCGCACTAGAACAAATGATACTTAGTTCAAAAAAATGTATTGATGTCATAATTTTAACTGAAAGTAATATATCAGAAAACAATAGTGTTCTGTATCAACTAAGCGGGTACCGAATGTACACAGCCTTGCGTGAGTCCCGAAGGGGTGGTGGCATTATAATGTATGTGAATAACAAACATAAATGTAGCATAATAAAAATGAATACTATACACTTTGAAAGTTTATTCTGTACCGTCACCACCAATTCGAACTATACTGCGACCCTGTGTGCGGTATACCGACCACCAAGCTCCAGTAAAATTCTATTTATTGACGAACTTAAAACTTCACTGCTAAACTTCACTAATATCACAGAATTATTCTTATTGGGAGATACTAATATAGATATTAAAACGGATAATCCTGTAAGGCATAAATACAATAACATGTTATGTAGCATGGGCCTTTTGTGCGGGATCACTGAATACACGAGAATAGCAATATCTAACGGGAAAATAAGTAAATCCTGTATTGATCATATTTATGCGCGATCCCGTACACAAGACCTATTTACGGCGGCACTCGGTACCACACTGGCTGACCATCGCGCTGTGATGCTCGCATGTTCTGGCGCGCAAATACAGGATGTCCCTAAATACAAGACTTGCATAAATAATCAACACCTTATTAAATGTTTCGATGAAATCCAGTGGGAAAAAACACAAGATATAAAATGCCCTATAATCCTATATAACTTCATGCATACCCAGTTCAAAGAATGTTATAAAAAATCTGAATATAAAACCAAAGTTAAATGTAGCTCATTGCGTAGTAACAATGAATGGATGAATAAAAAAATAATCAAAGCCTGTGAACATCGGGATAAATTATTTATGAAGTGGATAAAAGACTCTAATAACGTTGTCCTAAAACAAGAATATAATAAATCAAGAAACTATGCAAACACTTTAATACATAAAACTAAAAACAATAAAATAAAGTCAGAAATTTTATCAAATAAGAACAATATTAGACAAATGTGGCAAATTCTTAATCGAATAACAGGCAGAATAAAACCTTCTATTGATGAGGCTATTCACAATTCATTTAATAAAACTAACTTAACGTCTACAGATATAGCTAATAACTTTGCGGACACTTTCGATAAAAGCGTGAAGCAAATTATTCCTAAGTGCTCGAAATCATTGTTAAATAAAACAAACTACACAACTCCAGCTAACGTGTCTATGCGTATAAAACCTGCGGATCCTAATTCAGTTAAAAAAATCATTATGTCTTTGAATAATAACAAAGCCCCAGGCATAGATGGAATTAGAGCCATGGATGTAAAAATGTTGTGTACCACAATTACTGCAGTGATTTCTAATCTAATTAATCTATGCATACAAACATGCAAGTATCCATCGGCACTAAAAACCGGGATTGTCAGACCGATACATAAAAAAGGAAGCAGGCTGGATTATAATAACTACAGACCTATTACTATTTTGCCTACGATTGATAAAATAATAGAAAAATACATTTGTAAACAAATACACGAATTTTATGAAAAAAATAATATACTAACTGACAAACAATATGGCTTTCAACCAAAAAAGAATACCACACAACTGTTATCAACGTTCACAGATAGTATTCATAATCACTTAGATCAAAAACAGCACGTTTTAGTAGTATTTATAGACTACAGCAAGGCATTTGATACACTCAGACATGAGCGGTTACTGGAGTGTCTCCATGACAGCGGAATTAGAGGCAAACTACACGATTGGTGCGGAAACTATCTTGATGGCAGAAAATACATGGTCAGGTTCAGTGACGCGACTAGTGAACCAGTCATCGTAACGGAAGGAACGGCACAAGGCTCGGTCCTTGGACCGCTGCACTACCTCACTTATGTAAATAGTCTTGTTAACGTCATTAAAAATTGCGAAATCTATCAGTTCGCCGACGACACCTGCCTTATATCAGCTGGACGGAGTGTTAGCGATGCCCAAAGGCAACTACAAGAAGATTTCGATTTGTTGACTAAATGGTCTCATGACGCTGGTCTAGTATTAAACGCTAGTAAGACCAAATTAATGTATATCAGTTCCAGTCAAAATAGAAGCTCTTTATTGCCTAAACTAACAGCTCACTGTCATGAGTGTTTGCATGACAATTGCTCCAGTAAATTGGCCATTCCTTGCAACTGTGACTCCATAGATCTCGTAGATAGCCAAACATACCTAGGACTTACCATTGATAGCCGACTTAATTGGAAGGAGCACATTAACGGGGTGTGTGATAAATTGAGATGCATGCTAGCTAAATTCTCTATTATTAAATGCAAAATTCCATATCAAACACTATTAATGCTTTACAAAGCCCTGGTCGAATCTACTATATCCTATGGCCTGTCGAGCTATGGTAGGACATATAAAACACATCTTGATCAAATTTACGCTATCCAACTGCGTATATTGAAAGCAATTGTCCCTCACAACATTAAGAAGAAATACAAAAATGACTATCACAAATTATTTAAATTCTGTAACATAATACCTATACATGAACAAACTAAATTTGCACTGTTAAAAGAACAATTTTTTAATGAAAACCTAAAGAAAGCAAAAAGCGTAAATAGTAATGAAATTAGGACTCGTAGCGTCATCAATAATCAGCTGTTACTACCAAAGTACACAAATTTACACGGCAAGAGATCGTTAAAGTATATAATACCTTACCTTATTAATGAACTACCCATATCATTGAGGGTCAAAATAACTCAGAAAAACATAAAATACAAACTAAAGGAATACTTTTTACAAAGTATAAATACCTAACATCTATAGTTATATATATTCAGTAGTAAAATATATTATTTAATTAACTATAAATACATTGTTTAAAGCAATAAAAATCAAAAATAATACCTAACAATAATATCAAAACAACGTTTGAAAACTAACAATTACTAAAAACAGTAGTTTTTATATTGGGAACAACCTGTATCAACTTAAAAACTCTCTACCACTTTTGTTTTAAGGATGGAAGGCCGGAGTGGTCACTGATGTGCGCTTGTTAGTATTAAGGAACTATTTCACAAATACCCGCTGTAATTTTTATTCTTTTTACTGTTACTTTTTACCTAAGTACCTACTTAAGTGGTTATGATTTTTTGTTTATATTATGTAGTCGATGTTTTTGGTGCACGGTAAAACTCTAATGAGTTTATGTTGGCATCAACTTAAATATATTACATGTATGTGTTACTACTGATCAAATAAATAAAAAAAATAAAAAAAAAAATAAAAAAAAAATATATATACCTGGTACTGTAAGTATGCCCAAGTTTACAAAATGTGGACGGCAACTTTCTCTTTGAGAAATGCGGATCATAGTACGAATTGCGCGTTTTTGTAGTATGAAAGCCCTTTTGCAATTATAATCGTAGCTGTTACCCCAAAGAAGTATGCTATATCTAATTCTGGACTCCACTAATGCAAAATTTACCATTTTCAGCTGTTCTAAACTAATTTCATTCCTCAGCGCTCTCAGGGCGTAACACGCAGAAGATATCGATGCATCAATTGCCTTTAGCTCCGGTTTCCAATTTAAGAGTTGGTCTATAAGAATACCTAAAAATTTAACCTCGCTAGCGACTTCAATTTTGTCCTCATTCAAGCATACATTTAAAATATCATTGTTCCGTGATGTTGTTTTAAATAGCATTACTTGAGTTTTTTTACTGTTTATTAATAATTTATTTGCTGTGAACCACGTATGGAAAGCTTGTAATGCAGCATTTACTATTTTAGTTAATTCAACCATGTCATTAGCAGCCACTATAGTATTTGTGTCATCCGCGAAAATTACAATTCCAATGTCCGGTAAAATAAAATTTAAATAATTGATTAAGTCATTAATGAAAAATAAAATAGGTCCCAAAATAGATCCCTGTGGAACGCCCGTAGAAATGCTAACAATTTTAGATTTAAAGATTTTTTTGTAAGTTTTCTGTGTCTTGCCCATCTCAACAAACATCTTCCTGTTTTTTAAATATGACGAAAAAAGCTGGAGACTTTTACCTCTTACTCCGTAATGACTCATTTTAGTAAGAAGTAACTCTTGGTCAATGATGTCAAAAGCTGAGCTCAAGTCTAGGAAAATCCCTGCAACTCTCATTGTTTTGTTAATCTTAGTTATTATGTCATCCAGTAAAGTATACATGGCGTCAGAAGTGCCAACACCCTTTTGATACCCAAACTGTCTCTTATTTAAAACATTATTTATTCGCAAGTGAACTAGGAGTCGTTTTTTTAAAGATATTTTCAAATATTTTAGACAGCACTGGTAATAGAGAGATAGGTCTATAATTTTTAGGATCGATCCTACTGCCCTTCTTATAGATTGGTATTACTTTTGCAATTTTTAATTGTTCCGGGAAAATAGCTTCGTCTATACATTTATTAAAGAAATCGGATAGCGGTTCAGCCAGTATTGAAATATGGTCCTTGATCAGACAAATAGGAATTTCGTCATTTCCACAAGACTGTTTGCTCTCCATGCTCTTAACAAGATTAAATACCTCATTTGGAGTGGTAGGAGAAATGCACATTGTACTACTTACCTCTTCAGTATACTGGTTAAGAAAACCCACAGCAAGGTCTCCATCCTTAACCGTAGAAATACTTTTATGATCAAATTGTTGAACTAATATGTCACATATCTCCTCGGGATCCACTATAATTCTTTCATTGACTTTGAGTTTTAGTTCCGGTTGAAAGATTTTGTCCCTATTAGTGCATTTATTCACCACTTTCCAAATTTCTTTACTTATGTTTTTAGAACCATTTATTTGTGTCATTATAGCTTGCTTTTTAGCTTTGGAAACAATTTTTCTGTATAGCCTTATATACATCTTTTTATATTTTAGAACACTGGGCTCAAGGTCATTACCATTACGTGCACATAAAAAACGTTTCATTTTGCTAGATGTACGTATTCTTTTAGTGATCCACTTTAATTGGGATTTATTTGTTAGATTAATTTTGCACTCTCTCTTCTTATAGCTATTACGAAACACTTTATTGATATTTTTGAGAAAAGAATTTATTCCCATACTAGTCCAAGCTTCATTTGAAATACCCTGAGCGAATGTTTAAATTGGATTTAGAATGTAGAATTCTTATCAGGAAACTCTTTCATTTGATACCCATATCATGGCAGTGCACAAAACATAATTAGTCCGCCATCTTGGGCCGTCCGCCATATTGAATTTAGAATGACGTCACTTAGCTTACCATGCATTGTCATCCAAATTAAACGTGTATGCAAAATTTCATCTTAATCGGTTGAAGATAACTGCTTTAAAATTCAGCTGCAAGATTTGCCCCGAACACACTTACATACATACATACAAACATACATACATACAAACATACATACATACATTGCAAATTAATTAAAAGCTTGTAAAATGATATCAATTCGTCTCATCATTATCTAGCCCTAAAAAAGTAAAAAAGAAAAATAATTGAAAGTTATGAGGGTCGAAAGTGCCATATTTCAACACTAATTTCAACGCATCTTTAGGCGGAAAAAAATACCATAAGAAAAAAGAAAATTGCAAAAAGGCCACCATACAGGGATAGATTAGTAGTTCAAGAATGCAAATAATTTTATTTTGAAAATATATATTTAGTCGTTTTATCATGATATCAAGACTCCCAAAGGTCTGTTTATAAAATTTCACGCGCTCGTTTTCGTCCCAAATCATCATCCATTTCGCTAAAAACTTGCAAAAGTGCTGATTGGTACGCGAACTAGCTTCTTACCGCTCATCACAGCATCTATATCTTCCGCACGTGTTGTCGGATGAGATAGCAGGCATTTTAACCCCGCGCACAAAATAGTTCGTCCGTCGACTAGTTTAACCTTAAAGCTGTAAATCCTACCCTCTTAACAATATAATATAGTGTGATTATTTAGTTATAGTTGTTCTATTTCGACGATGTCATTATGAAGCCGAAATAAGATTCATTTTGCTACGATTCACACGTCATTATGAGATAGAACAACTATACATCATTCTTGTTGGAAAATACATAATATATGAGAGAACGATGTAAAAGGACGTGCACGTAAAAGTGTCTAGAGCTAAATAAACAATTAAAAAACCAGCCAAGTGCGTGTCGGGCCACGTGGGGTAATAGGGTTCCAAAGTTGCATAATAATTCAATGCGGATTAATAAGAGGGTTTTGCTGTTGTTACATGAAGATTGAAATGGTTTCAGCGGCACACAACGTCTAAAAACGGGCCCACATAGGATGTTGTTTTTTATCTATATGGTCGCGTTTGACCACTATCTCGCCATGATGAGGTCTACGGTGAAGTACGCTTACCTAGAAGCAGCCTATTCACTCTTGACTTAAACTAAAGAAGGACTAACTGGTAACTCAAGAAGGAGTTATAAAATCCAACTTCGCAACTGAAGTTAGAAAAATATTATCTAACATATAAAATATACTCAAATAGTACCACCGCGGGTGCTGATTGCGAAAGGAGCCGATACGAGCGTGCGTTAGAGCCACGGGGAATGGTATGGTTCGTTCCTGGATCCTTGCGCACACGCTCCTTGTTTATTTCTCTTTCGGATTTGAAAAATTTTGTAAGTATTCACCTCTAATCTGCGGTATTCATTATTTCGTTCTGGAAAGTTTTATGCTACTCAATTAGTGATGTAGTCGGGTCGAATATTGACTTTATAGATGGATATCGACAAAACAAAATAAGTAATTTGCTTGGCAATGGAATCTAATTTGACTTTAGATTACAAAACGTTAAAAATACTTCTGCACTAACACAAAATAGACACCCCCGCGCGCATGCACCGTATGGACTACGGACCGGTACTGCCAACGTCTCCAGCCACTCCAATGCGTTATTCGAGCTTAAAAAACATTATTCATTTCGAAATTATTATTATTAAGGATGTTATGATTTTATTTTTGTAGATTTTTACATGGTTCATCACCATATATTTACTATCTGTTTTACATAGCTAACAAAGTTATCTATAAAATGGGTCCTCGCGAGTCCCTCAGAGAAAATTTAAAAAGATCGATATACTGACTCTACCTTCACTTTATATTTTGGAATGTATTTTGTATGTCCGCAAAAATCGAAGGCTTTTCAAAACTAGAAGTGACTTCCATAATTTAAATACACGCAGTAAGCACGAAATTGTAATACCCAAATTCAGATTAACGAAAACTAGCAAGTCTTTTCTTATAAACAGTATACACTTTTATAACAAGTTGCCTAAGTCAGTTATAGAACTGACCGATGGAAAGTTCAAAAACTACATCAAACGTGTTCTTATTAAAAAAGCAAATTATAAATTAAAGGACTACGTTGAAGATAAAAATTTTGGCTTTGGCACCCTCTGCGCATGCGGCTTCCCTGGTAACTCATAAACGGCACAAATATATGGATATCTCTATCTATTCTCAATCTCATTTTTTTTCTCTTTTTATTAGACTTTTTACAATATTTTTTAATCATCATTATAGCCCTTTGCTAAGAATAGTTACAGCACTGATAACAGTATTAGTGCCACATGTTAAATTTTGTGTTGTGTTTTTTATTTTTTAATTTGCTTTTTTTTACGTTTGTGTAGATTCTTTTACCGATTGTGAATGTGTGAACATTGTAGGCTTTCTAGATTTCTAGATGATCCCCCCCCGGTGGGTTCCCGCTTTGTCGAGGCGGGGGGGCTCAGTAACCGTGGCTTGGTCACCCACGGTGAAGCGAAGAGGAATCCGAGGAGGGGCCGCTCGTCAGGGCTTTTGCCGATTAAGCTGACGACGTAGCGGCCAACTAGTAGGTTGCGGTGCCGCTTGGTAACAGGCGACATTGCAACTGAGGCGGGCCGCGATGTCTTATGGAGATTTCCAGGTCCCATACGATATCGCGGCTGAGGGTTGGAGGCCGCGGCGGGAGAGGAGTGCCGGTATCGCGGTGCGCCGCTCTCCCTACCTTCCGCGGCCTAGACGGGGTCGCCACCGTCTGATGGCGGACGTGGTGGGGCCGCAGGGGAGGAGGAGTATCGGTATAGCGTTAGCCGCTCTCCCTATCCCCTGCGGCCGCAAAATGGTAGGTGGCGGGGCCATTGACCTCGACCCGTCACCCATGTGCTGAATTGGTCCCTGGGGGGGTCACGGCGTACAGTGTGTTCTGGTGCGCCGGTGATGGGGGGTACTCCCCCGAGGAGGGTCCGGCAACGGACAGCCGCGGCGGGTTCGCGGTGAGTGCTAACGCGTGCCCGTGTTCCCGCCATAAGCGGCACTGGAGGACACCGTGGAGTTTTAGTGGGTTAGAGTCCCACATAACTGCACTATCTCCCCGTGGTAGTGCAGTATGCATGAGCATTTCTCCACGCAAAAAAAAAAAAAAAAAAGATTTCTAGATGATTGTAAACATTTGTTAACTTTTTATTTCGTTTTACATTTTTTTTTTGTTTGTTTTTTTTAATTTCGTACGACTTATTGTCGGGCCTACCATATCCAAGTATTAATGCTGTAACATGGAAATATTGTAAACCCATTTTTTTTTAAAAGAGTATCCATGGAGTTTCTTGCCGGTTCTTCTCCATAGGAAACGACTAACCCGAACCGTGCACCTTTTGTCGACGTTTTATAAGTGCCCATGTAGGCCTATGTAAAATAAAACTAAAATTGATTTTGATTTTGATTTAAGTATTTTTTAATGACATTTGTACAACAATTTTACCGTGTCAAGTACATTTTATAAGTTGGTCGACTATAACTCGTTAACTTGTAAAGCCTGTTATGATTAAATTTTTGTATATTTTTACATAGATCATAATCATATGCTTACTCTGTCTTACATAGCTATAAACGTTATTTAAGTAATTTTTCAATGGCATTTGTACAAATTTTTTAAGGTTCCAAGTACATTTTATAAGTTGGTCGACTATTACTCGTAAACTTGTAAAGCCTACTTATCTGTGATAGTTTTCCTTTTAATTTCGTTATATTTGCTACTGCTGTGATTTTTTTCACATAGCCAAGAGCAACCATTTCGCTGGCAGTGGGGGGGACACTTGACTCTAACATAAATTGGCAATTTAAAGCTTAATTTTACGCAAACAGCTCTCTGAATCGAAAAATGGTTTTATCAAACCCATAATATTATTGAATGACCTATCTAACGATACCCCACACCATGGGATAGATTATGTCTATATCTTTATGTCTATAAGAGGAACCCCAAAAAAAACTTTTTTTCGTGATCTTATTGTACCACTTTGTCGGCATTAGTAAGATAAATAAAGATAAAGATATTTATTTGCTCAAACACGTGTATACATGCACGAATAAATAATACGTGCATGCAGGATAACATTTAAAATAAAAGGTTCGGACATGTTTGCCACATTCTATGGCGTGCAAAATATTTTAAAATTAATATCATGAACAATTACAATAAAAATTAATTTAAACACAATAATAACAGAATGTCAACATTAAAAGAAACTGAAAATAATTAGTAATAATGTAAAAAAATGTCATTCAGATGTCAATTAACAGTAATATATGTCAAAACTATGTAAAATATCAAACAAATGTCAGGTAAAAAATGAATGACAAATCTGATAAATATTAAACAAATGTCAAATAAAAATGTATAATATATATCTATGTAAAATATAAAAAAAATGTCAAATAGAAATCAAAAAATAATAAAATGTCAAATCTAAGTGACATTCATCAAATGTCAAAATATCAATAATAATCTGTCAAAACAAAAGATTCTACCAAAAATTCGCTAATGGTATAGTAGGCTTTTTTAATTAAAAAGGTTTTTAACTGTTTCTTCAACTGAACGTTATTGTTAAGCTCCCTCCAACTTTTGGGTAATTATTATAAATACTAGGAGCCATGCAGAAAACAATTTTGCGCATAAGTGCCGTCCTACTCCTATACAGACAGAGCTGACTTTTATCACGCCTGTTTCTAGGAAACTCATCCGCCATTAGTGGAAATAAGTCATTGTTATTTCTCACAAACATTACTATTTCGAGAATGTAAAGGGATGCCAATGTTAATATTTTATACTGAATGAAAAAGGGTTTACAACTATCGGTGGCTTTTAAGTTAAACATGGCTCTAAGGCATCTCTTTTGTGCTTTAAATGCAAATTCTTTATTAGTTGAGTTACCCCAGAAGATAACCCCATATCTGAGAACAGACTCAGTTAGCCCGTAGTAAGCGGTTAATAGCGCATCTATATTAACCGTTCGAGACAGATTGTACAAGGCGTACCCACTACTGCTTATTCTATTAGTCATAATCCTCTATGTGTTGCTTCCAATTTAAATTGCGATCTATAGTTAGTCCTAGAAACTTAGTTGTATTAACTGTGTCAATTGTACGAACGCAATTCTGAACGCCCCCCTGTCGGCCCTGTGACAGACGGACAGAGCGAAACTGTAAGGGTTCCTTGGTGACTTCGGAACCCTAAAAATCTAAAAAGTACGTAATTAAAAGTAGGCCGAGGTAGCTATGTTATGATAGGTCTCATATCAAAGATACTTGGACCACCTCCACCCCACCTACTTAATTGGTTCCACTTTTTAGTTCATCATCATCATCAGCATGAAGCCTTTGTACCTTTGTGCATGAAGTCTAAATAAATAAATGAAGCGCCTGCCTGGGTTTGAACCCCAAACTTATAAGTCGCGGCCGATATCACTAGGCCACCACTGCACTGCACTGTACTTTTTAGTTAGATAAGTATAAATAAAATTATCAATATCTAATCAAAAATTAAATATTGATACCAACCAAGGTGCGTTGGATTGGAAGACCTCCGACTAGGTGAACCAATGAACCGGTTAGGTGTTGGGTGTGTGTGAGAATCGGCTGGATACGAGACACACGGGATCGGTCAATTTGGTGACGCCTTGGGGAGGCCTGTTCAGCAGTGGACATTTTCACACAGTGGACATTTTTCGGCTGAAATAATGATGATACCTAATTTTAACTAATTAAAACGTTTAACCAATTAAAGAGGTTCGTAGGAAGCTGTCCAAGTTGCGTCGGTAAATGAGACCTACATTTTCATGAAACTCAGGACCTTCAATTGAAATTGTGTCAATTGGCGATATCGGTGGGATATTGCGATTTTTTATAAAAACCGGCATTGTCAACAGAAAAAAAACATGTCTGCGAAACTTCAGCTCAATCAGACACTGGGAAGTGAGTCAAATCTAACTTGCAAGACTTGATTACAGACACCATGACACACATGTTCCGTATTATTCTTTAATTGTCATATTTTCAATATTATTAGCTAGCACAAGCCTACAGAAATATAATTTAAATTCACTTTATCTTTTAACCTTTTGAACGCCAATGTCGGCTATAGCCGACATGAGCAAGCGTGCCCTGTGCGCCAACGACGGCTATACTCGACAAAAAACAGGTCGCAGAAAATACTTGGCGTACAGGGCATAGGAATACCGATATGGCGTGGCGGTGAAAAGGTTAATAAATAATGTATCAGCCACAAAATCTCCGAACGCACTTTAAGCAGCGACAAGTGCTGCCACCTATGTAAAAACTTAATTCTGATCAACCGGCCGCGAACCGAAACGCTGCTTTTAGCTGGCGCTCCCGAATTAATTATAAAAACGTGATAGAACGACACAAACTACAATTGAAAGGTCAATACAAGATTCAACACGTCCTAGAACGCAACTAGCGAGCTAGTTTCTTCTACATAAAGTTTGGTCCTTCGAACCTAATGTTCAAGGATTGTTAGGTATTGTGCTGGCTTACTAATATTCTATTTCCTTAAAAATGAATCCAATAACATGAAACTTAAATAAACAAAACCGGTGGAATGAGAGTAAACCAGGGTGAACTGTTCACACCTGCAAACCCTTTTAAAGCGTACCAGTGTGATGTTAAGTTATGATGTTGAGGTATAAACAATAAACAGATATGCGATTGCAGCTATCCCGAGTGATTTGCTGTCATTTATTGAAGAGCTCTGATGTACATCTCCGAAGTTCTTCATCAAATCTTGATGAAAATTAAATGGGACCACATGAGAAACACCAGCTTTCGAATAAAAAAAGAATCATCAAAATCGGTTCACCCAATAAAAAGTTCTGAGGTAACACACATAAAAAAAAATACAATCGAATTGATAACCTCCTCCTTTTTGCGAAGTCGGTTAAAAAACAAACTGTTTTTCGACAGTTCTTTGTTCTCACTGGTTGGACCTACCTACAGTGTTCAAACCTTCAATTGCATTTTACCTAGGCTTAGCGTATTTGTTTTTCGACAATACCATTGCGTACTGTTTTTTCGAACCGTACTTATTCGTTTTACGAGTGAATTAATAGGTAAAATTACCAATTTATCAAATTCTCCATTTTTATTTTATTAATTTTATTGTGAGGGTACTTCGTGCCCAGTTGCAATCGGGTCGAAGATTTTCAAGCAACTCTTTATCTTGAGTACGCGCGTCACTGCAAAGCTAAGCGAGCGGCAGCTATTATTATTTTTACACATCAACATACATTTATTTAAATATACGTATCTTATGGCGCATCCACACATGCCGCCGGCTTATGCCGCCGGCTTGCTTGAGAGCTTGAGCTGAGATGCGGCAAATGCCGGCGGCACGGCCGCCGGCCGCATGTGTGGATGCGCCATTAGTGTCTACGTATTACGTACTAGACTCACATCTAGAATTGCATACTGAACACTCTAGTGGGTATTTTAAAATTTCGGCATTGTTAGGAACACAGTTAAATTTCACTATTTCACATAATTTGTTGGTGTACTACACACCTAACAAGTTGTATTTTTATACACACCTGCATTACGAACTGAGGCGGTATGGAGTTGGAACAATTACAATTTGAACGTAATATCTTCCTCAATAGCATCCAACGTATGGCTGACTGTTCTTCGGATGAAGCGGAATTCCGTGTCCGTGTAAAAGATCTGAATAATGTTAAAAAACAATTTTTCCTCATACAATGGAAAAACGAAAAACTTTTAGCAAAAGGTGGCGAGTTCAAGCCCGAAGAACAATTAGAAATTCGTAATAAATTTGATAATCCGTACTTATAAGGTTCAAATTACGTTCGATAATTTACAAACTATACAACGTAACCTAAGTTGTTCTCACACTCATCCCACTCATTCGAAAATTAAGCTTCCGACACTTACATTACCAACCTTTTCTGGTAATTTAACAGAATGGAATGCATTCTACGATTTATTTTTGTCTTTAATCCACAACAATGAACAAATAACAGATGTTCAACGTTTCCGTTATCTAGTTTTGTCCTTACGGGGTGAACCATTTAATTTATTAAAGTCACTTCCCATTACAGGTGATAACTATAGTAACGCTTTGCAAATTTTAATTCACCGTTATCAGAACGATCGAATAATTGCAACCAAACATTAAGATAAAATACTTGATAACGAATTAGTCAATGACAAAAATGTCGAGCAAAGCTTACGTAACATAATGAATGTTTATCATAAAAACTTAACTGCGTTATAATCATTCCATGTTTCGGTCGATCAATGGAGTTTCATTCTTTTGAATATTTTGTTACGAAAAATTACTCCAAGTATTCGAAAACGTTTCGAATTATCATTGAAGTCACCGTGTGAGATTCCTCATGTGAGTGAGTTGCTCGAATTCCTAGAGAAGGAGCTATCAGCGTCCGAGGTAATGTCCTCTGCTATAGCAGGGGCGGGGTCCTGTCGCAGCCCAAGCGGCAGTGCCACCGCGACTCACCACGCGCCGTCCGCCGCTTCGCGCTACCCGCGTGCACAATGAGTGTTCATGCGACGACTTCTACCGAACCTTTTCATTATATGAAGTGTTCTTATTGCAAAGAGAATACTCATCCTTTGAATAAATGCGATAGTTTTAATAAATTAACCATATTAGAAAAGAAATCATTTATTCAACAAAATAAAATTTGTAACAATTGTTTATTTTCTGGCCACGATCTCAAGGATTGTAAATCGAAACATAACTGCCGTGCCTGTTCACAACGTCACCACTCTTCAATACATGAAGATGTTGAATCTAAAGTCACATTAACCAGCGAATGTAACGTGTCTTCCCCTGAGCACTCATCAGTAGCGAAATGTTCATCTACGACTACATTGTCGCGCCACAAAGAAAATTGTACAGGTCTTCTTACCACCGCATTGGTTAACGTGCGTTCTATGAACTCTGGCCAATACATACCTCACCTTGTACGTGCCCTAGTCGATCAGGGCTCGCAAGCCACACTCATCACAGAGTCGTGCGTCCAACGCCTTGGCCTACCGCGTTATCATGCCAAAACAAGCATGACCATCACTGGTGTAGGTGATAAAAATGAGCAGCCTCGCGGATATGTTTTGTGTGAAGTCACGCCTTACAACAAACCAGAACCTAAACTACATATCGAAGCTCTTATCTTGCCAAAGATAACAAGTTATTTACCTAACATTCCAAGCGATTTCGAGTAAATAACTCATATTCGAAATCTTTCCCTAGCGGACCCGGAATTACGTTCTGCGCGTCCCGTTGAACTACTCTTAGGTTCAGACTATAGTCACAATATACAATTGCACGCTAACATAATAGGACCACGGGGTACACCTGTGGCTATCAATAGTATTTTTGGCTACTTACTTAACGGTAAAATTTCTCATTCATTGCCAGCGCAAGTCTGCATGAAAATTAGCACATATAAGCTTGATGTGCAGCTCCAAAGATTTTGGGAGCTTGAATCAATGCCTGATGACAACCCTTTACTAACTAAAGATGAAGTCCTCTGTGAGTCTATTTTTGTAAACACTAACAAAAGAGATAACAGTGGAAAATACATTGTTTCTCTTCCTTTCAAAGAACACGCGCCTCATCTCGGCGAATCACGTCAAATCGCACTTTCTCGTCTTCACAAGCTCGAGCAAAGGCTCTCAAGAGACTCTGCTTTAGAAGCAGAGTACGCTAAATGTCTCAAAGAGTACGAGAACTTAGGGCATATGGAACCTGTCACAGAACCTACGGATTGTGATAAGATCCCATACTATATACCTCACCACTGGGTGGTAAAAACATCTTCTGCAACTACTAAAGTCCGAGTCGTTTTTAACGCTTCCTGTAAAACTACTAGTGGTCGCTCACTGAATGATAATTTATTAATTGGTCAAAAACTTCACCAAGATATAAACGACGTACTTTTAAAGTTTAGACTACACAAGATAGTATTTACTGCTGACATCAAAATGATGTAACATTTTATCGGAGTCCGACCCGAAGACCATGATTTTCAACGCATTCTATGGAGATACTCTCCCCAGGATATTGTACAAGAGTATCGTTTATGCTTTTTAGCTCTTCGCACACTTCGTCAGTTAGCGACTGATGAAGCTGCCTCTTTTCGACGATGTAGTGACTGGGGCTGACACTCTTGATGTCGCTCTTGAGATGTAGCGGCAGCTCATGGTCATTTGCAAAGCGTGAACTTTCGAATACCGCAAATGGACAAGCAACTGCCCTGAATTCTTATCATCTATTAGCAGTGACGTTTCCAATCCAGACGACGCTCTAATTCATTCAGCACTCGATACTGATACTTCAGTTAAGGTTTGGAGTCTCAAATGGAACCCAAAGTCAGATACCTTTTCCTATCAGGTGAAAACTCGCCCTCAGAAATGCACGAAATGTATCATGCTTTAAGAGATTTCAAAAATATATGATCCGTTAGGTTTTCTCAGTCCTATTATATTATTTGTGAAACATTTAATTCAGCTTTTATGGATCTCTGGGTCTGGTTGGGATGAAGAGCCTCCCAAAGGTGTTTGTGACCTCTGGTCAACCTTTATATATGAGCCCCCCTTACTACAATAAATTACATTGCCACGTCACGTGCTTCCTCATCACAATAATGAAATACAAGTGCATGGGTTCCCTGACGCCTCCAAGAAAGCATACGCTGCATGCGTATATCTACGTGTTATTGATGCGCAGGGCACGGTTCATGTCTACCTACTTTTTGAGAAGACAAAGGTTGCGCCTTTGAAACGCATAACACTCCCACGCTTAGAGCTGTTGTGCTATTTATAACGACATTCTGTCAATCGACAATGTATATGCATGGAGTGATTCTGCGGTCACACTTGCATGGCTACGATCGTCTTCACACGAATGGCGCACTTACGTGTCCAACCGTGTCACAGAAACTACTTGTCGCGTGCCCGCTGCACACTGGCGCCACGTGCGCTCTGAAGCACGTACCTCCATTATTCAGACTATAGTGCCGTACTTAGCGTTGATTTTCAATTTTAAAATATTTTTAAATCCGGGGACAGTAAAGACACAAATAATTATAGACCAGTATCCGTGTTGCCGGTTTTCAGCAAGGTATTTGAGAGGATAATGCTAAATCAAATGCTCATTCATTTTAATACGAATAACATCTTGCATGATAGACAGTATGGTTTCACCAGAGGACGTTGTACAACTGACGCTGGTGTCACTCTATTAAAACACATCTTTGATGCGTGGGAAGATTCGCAGGATGCCACATTTGGTATGTGTAGTAACAAAAACTGTAATAATACTCAACACAGACAAATTCTGGACGAGATGTATGGCAATATTGTTGCTATTTTGTCGGAAGCCGCGATACAGAGCTATGTGGAAACTAGGACTCATAGACATGTTGGCCGTGTTGTCGGGTGGAATAAGCACGTACGAGAGGCTCACGCGAGGGCGAGGCTTAAATATCAGCTTTGGTTGTGGCATAACAAACCAACTTCTGGCGATGTCTATAACGACATGTGCCTTACACGAAAGGTGTTGAAAAGCAAACTTGTGTGGTGTCAGACTCATCAAGAACAAATTAAGCTTGATATTATAGATTCGCACCGTAAAGCCAACAACTTTCAAAAGTTTTGGAAGGCTACTAAAAAGTTCGATGTTAGGCCTGGCCTTCCTGTGAGTGTTGGGGGTGCTGACCAGCCGGACACCATTGCCAACATGTTTATGGACCACTTCAAAGTGGAGTCTCCACTGGGCTCGTCGTTGCGAGTTCTCGATGACGGCTGCTGTCGTGATTCTGATCTGGTTCGTTTTTCGGCCAAGCAGGTGTCTAGAACAATTAAGAAGATGACGAGAGGGAAGTCCCCGGGTCACGACGGTCTAAGCATTGAGCACTTGCAACATGCTGGTCCTCACGTGGCCAGGGTACTCGCTATGTTTTACTCACTGTGCCTGTGTCACTCGTACCTCCCCTGTGATCTCATGCGAACTATTGTCGTGCCTATTGTAAAAAACAAAACGGGAGACGTTGCTGATAAGTGTAACTATCGACCCATCTCTCTGGCTACTGTTGTCGCGAAGGTGCTCGACAGCTTGCTGGATGCACGATTAGATAGCCTTTTAAAATTACACGATGCACAGTTTGGGTTCCGTAATGATCTTGGTACTGAAAGTGCGATTCTCGGACTAAAACAAACGGTGCAATATTACACTAAACGTCGGACACCAGTATATGCTTGCTTCTTAGATCTCTCTCGTGCCTTTGACCTGGTATCCTACGAGGTCCTGTGGGAGAAGTTACGGGAGAGAGGTTTGCCGGCGGAGCTGTTGCGTATCTTCCAGTACTGGTATCACAACCAGACTAACAATGTGAGATGGGCCGATAGATTGTCTGTGTCGTATGGGCTAGACTGTGGGGTTAGACAAGGAGGGATAACATCACCAAAGTTGTTTAACCTCTATCTATATAAACGATCTTATCGTTGAGCTCAGCAGCAAGAAAATCGGATGTCGCATTGATGACGTTAGTGTCAATAACATCAGTTACGCTGACGATATGGTGCTGCTGAGCCCAACGGTTAGGGCGCTTAGAGAACTTCTGACATGTGGTGAGGGCTATGCTCAGAAGCATGGCCTTGTCTACAATGTCAGAAAGAGCGAGTACTTGGTCTTTAAGGCTGTCGGTGGTAAGTGTCCGGAATACGTGCCCCCGATTAAACTCAATGGGAATGAGTTGGAGCGAGTGTACCAGTTTAAGTACTTGGTCACTATGTCACCGACAGCCTTGATGACCGGGTAGATATCGAGAGGGAACGTAGGGCGCTGGCAGTCCGCTGTAACATGTTGGCTCGCAGGTTTGCACGGTGTAGTAAGGCAGTAAAAATAACACTTTTTAAAGCTTATTGCCAAATATTTTACTCGTGCAGCCTGTGGACCAACTACACTCAGTGGGCTATCAGCGCCTTACGGGTCCAATATAATAATGGGTTTAGGATGTTGATGGGGCTGCCCCGTTTCTGCAGTGCATCAGGTATGTTCGCGGAATCTCGCGTCGATGATTTTTATGCCATCGTCAGGCAGAGATCTGCCTCTTTGCTCTGCAGAGTGCGGGCTAGCTCCAACTCCATCCTTAAAACCATAGCTTGGAGGTACGACACTCCGTTATTAGGGGATGTTGTTCTGAAATGCATTCGGAACAACAACCTCGTCAGTAATTAAATTATTTTAATATTAGTGTAAGTTATTTTAAGAGTGTACATAAAACATTTATTTTAGACATTAAAAATATTATATATGTACATACTTAAACACTAAAAAAAAGTAAACTTTACAATCTTAAAATTAAACTAACTACTTACACTATATACAAAAGAAAGGTACACTTAGGCGTCGAAATACTCATCCACATCGCTGTCATCCGGGAACGTGCCCAGAAGACTGGCAGCATTGCCACGTTGAATGGCAATGCTGATTCTTTGCGCAAAGTAAGAGCCAGCCCTCTGGTCACGCACGGTGTCGATCAGTCGGCGAGAGATTTCCTTAAAAAGGAGACATGCACTTGGGCCCCATGACCCAAGCGTTTCGACCCCAAACGGCTCAAAACTGTATTTACCAATTAGGTTACAGTATTTGCGCCGCTTGAGGGCCTCAGCAGCCGCAGCAGCAGCGCCAGCACAGCCCGCCGAACTAGGAATATGAGATGGCGCAAGGGTGTCGACACAGGTTGCGTCCCACACCAGAGGCCTACCCACCTTCCACGGCACCAATGTCATGCCATCTGGCCTCTTCCCATCGTCACGTACCAAGCCGTTAGGTTCTAATACAGCTGGTACGCCGGCGGTGACAAGGGCTCGACGAATAATATCATTGATGCTGGCGTGCCGTACTATGCGTCCTGCGCTCTTGCAACAAGACAGGCCATGGTGCCCAAGGCTGCCGACAGCTTCACCACATTGACACCGATGTGGAGCAACACAAGGTGCGCCTAAGCGTAGACAGGTTGCGAGCCGAAACGAAGAGTCATCCATCATAGTGCCTATGGTGGATGACGGGAGTGCTTGAAGCCACAAACCCGACTCCCATTCCCCCACAGCCAGCAGACGCGCTCGCTCAGCAGTACTAGACGATGTATTTATAAGATTATTCTGTATAATACTGCAGAGCGGCACATCCCATCGTCTCTGGGAGGACAGGTTGTCGGGAAAATCCGTATTGGGACAAGCCATTTTCCAAGCGTTCAACGCATCGGTCAAATACGGTACCTCAAAATCAACCAGTGAGGAAGATAAGATGTTCCTGGTTAATTTATCAGTACCGTAGACCGAGGAGAGGAAGGCTGGTAAACTTATACTTGAAATTTTGCGGACGCCGAGGCCGCCCAGGCAAATGGGAAGCGTGGCTTGTTGCCATGCTCGGTCGTCCAAGGCCACATTTAGGATAGATGAAAGTGTGTTTTTAATAATTTGGTCTACTTTTTCTAAAAGTTGTGGGTGTTTCCATAAATGAGAGGAGCGAAGGCTCTAAGTAAATTTTGGTCCAAAGCAACAATATCGGATAAGTGTGTAGGCCGAATGCATGTTAATTTTGAAAAGTCTTTCCGAGACAACGTTAAAATTTTGTATTTTCTGTTCAATGAAATTTGGAAAGGATTCATCAAAAATAGGAGAACCCAGAGTGTACTATTTTAAGAGTTATACCTATGTTAGGTATAAGTTTTTCTCGTTTACTAACCCTTATGGATGTTACTTGTCCGAAATAAAGACTATTTTATTTTATTTTTTTATTATTAAATGGTAAAAAAAACAATTGCGTAAATATTTTCCTTGCCGAATGTCAAAAGTACTGATTGTGACATTATATTAAACAAGGAGAAGCTAGAATTCGTCGATAAAACGGTTTTCCTGGGGATCACGCTAGACTCAAGGTTGCAATGGTATCCCTTGTCCTCATTTGGTATCCCTTGCGGGGCGACTGAGTTCGGCGACTTATGCTGTTGGAAAGATTCGTCGGTTAACGGATGTGGATACCGCTAGACTAGTCTATTTTAGTTATTTTCGTAGTATAATGTCTTACGGTATCTTCCTATGGGGAAGGGCTGCAGACATTGAGTCAATTTTTATTCTGCAAAATCGAGCCATCAGATCGATATACAATCTTCGCCGGCGCGATTCTCTAAGGGAACTGTTTAAGGACATTAACATCATGACGGTTCCTTGTCAATATATTTATGAAAACATCATGTACGTGAGAAAGAATTTACATCTTTTTAGTAAAAACGGCGACAGACATAATTATGTTACTAGAAATAGGGACCAATTAGTTCAACCAGGTTTCAGACTGGCTAAAGTAGCCTCATCTTTCATGGGGTACTGTACAAAATGTAACAATAAAATTCCTCCCCACATTCTTTAACTGAATGAGACGAAATTTAAAAAGTGGATAAAACGCACACTATGCAGGCTGGCATATTATAAGTTGGGGGATTACATCACTGATAAAAATGCTTGGCTAAATGCTAGTCCTGCTCCACATGCACTAGGGCGCAAAAACAAGTGATATGCAGAACATTATTGTTTTGAAGTGTTGTTGGACCTTCTGAAGACTGTATAAATATATTTGTATTATAAGCAGAACTTATTGTTGGTAGTGGTGGTACCTACCGATTAATATAAAAGCGTGCGCTCGAGCGAGTATCGCCCCTTTTTATCCTGAGTCGTCGCACGATAATGTTATCGGTACCTTCGCTACTTTGCAGTAAGTTCGTTCCATATTGTGCTATTCGGGTTTTTGTGTTATTGGTACTCGTTTTGAATATAAACGGTTGTTTGTGATTGCTCGAATTTTAATGATAACTTGAACTATTGTTAAAATTAAGTCTATCTTGAAATAAATTCGTTTTAGTTTGTTCAAATTGTTATTTTTATTTGTTTTTCCATCCTGGTCGCTAAAATCAGAAGTTGGATTCAGCTCATTTGCTCATAATTATTAGCCTTGTTACCTGCACAAACGGCCGTTGATTTCAAATAAAAATGCCACTTGAAGAGCTAGTTAGAACGCCACTTCGCTTTGAGGGTAGGCGTAGCCGTCGCAGTGAATCGCGAGACCATAAGCATGGTTCACGATCACCACACGGTAGGACTCGTTGGCACCGTGATTGGACTCAATCACGGTCACGCCATAGTAGAAATCGTTCGCATTCGCGTCGTGACAGGACTCACTCGCGTTCACGTAATGACATAACTCGTTTACGATCACATCGCAGTCGCTCACGTAATGGTGTTAAGCGAAGAACTTATGGTTCAAATAGTGGTTCACGGTATCAGTGATGTACAGGTACGTGCAGCCGCTATCAATGCTGACCTAACGTCAGAATGCATAGTTTCCTTCTTAGCTAATTGTTTAAAGCCTATTCGTAAGTCTGATAATCGTAACCCAGAACAATAGGGCGTAAAAGACATAATTCTAACGGCCCTAGTAAATCTGAAAACAAATGTTTTAATTGCGGCCAAACGGGGCATTATAAAGAGAAGTGCACCAAGAGGCGTAATATCAATGATAAAGACGGTAGAAGTAATAATGCTAGACAGATTGATTCTTTCTGTAAGAAGGTAGGGCTAATAAAGATTTGAATTTTGAATTTGTATCGGCGGTAGTAAATTACTTTTCCGGTTCACGTAAACAAATAGTGTTCTTTGAAACTGTTAAGTGATAAAGAGTTTGTTGCTCGCGAATATATCAGCTTGAGTCTAATAGTTAGTAATATCGCGCTTGAAATAGATTTTGTCATAGTACCCGCGTCGTGTATGAATAAACCCATTATCATGGGGACTGCCGTACTAAATCGCGATGGTGTCACGTTTATTCGCACAAAACATGGACAGTACTTGACTCATGTATCGGATAAGGTACTAAAAGTAAACGCTGTGAATGTTGTGTTGTTGTGTTGTGTGTGTGAACCTTACAATAATAAATACACCTCACATAGTAATATTAGTCGTGGTCAGGCAAGACCGAGCTGTAATAAAGAAAGTGTTACTTGATCCTCTATCTATGAGATGAGTCGACAAAGAGCTTCGGGGTGGCGGTAAGCCTCCTCGTACTTTTAACCTTGATCTAAGTTTTTGCAGAAAACAAGCCCAGTCGACAGGCAAGTTCTAGCTTGCGGGGCCCGCCCGTATGGCTCCTTCACTACGCATTGAAGAGATGTGCTGCGTATGAACTGCTGCCGCACCTGGTCGGTGCCTGTGCACTGCCGCACCTGGTCGGTGCCTGTGCACTGCCGCACCTGGTTGGTGCCGTGCACTGTTGCGCCTGGTCGGTGCCGTGCACTGTTACGCCTGGTCGGTGCCGTGCACTGTTGCGCCTGGTCGGTGCCGTGCACTGTTGCGCCTGGTCGGTACGTGTGCGCTGTTGCACCTGGTTGGTGCCTGTGCACGGTTGGTGCCTGTGCTTTGGTGCACCTGGTCGGTGCTTGTGCGCTGCCGCACCGGATCAGTGCTTGTGAGCTGCCGCACCGGGTCAGTGCTTGTGCGCTGCCGCACCGGGTCAGTGCCTGTGCGCTGTTGCACCTGGTCGGTGCCAGTGCGCTGTTGCACCTGATCGGTGCCTGTGCGCTGTTGCGCCTGATCGGTGCCAGTGCGCTGTTGCGCCTGATCGGTGCGTGTGCGCTATTGCACCTGGTCGGTGCGTGTGCGCTGTTGCACCTGGTCAGTGCGTGTGCGCTCTTGCACCTGGTCGGTGCGTGTGCGCTGTTGCACCTGGTCGGTGCGTGTGCGCTGTTGCACCTGGTCGGTGCGTGTGCGCTGTTGCACCTGGTCGGTGCGTGTGCGCTGTTGCACCTGGTCGGTGCGTGTGCGCTGTTGCACCTGATCGGTGCCTGTGCGCTGTTGCACCTGATCGGTGCCTGTGCGCTGTTGCACCTGATCGGTGCCTGTGCGCTGCCGCACCTGGTCGGTGCCTATACACTGCCGCACCTGGTCGGTGCCTGTGCACTGCCGCACCTGGTCGGTGCCTGTGCGCTGTTGCACCTGATCGGTGCCTGTGCACTGTTGCACCTGATCGGTGCCTGTGCGCTGTTGCACCTGATCGGTGCCTGTGCGCTGTTGCACCTGATCGGTGCCTGTGCGCTCACCTGATCGGTGCCTGTGCGCTGCCGCACCTGGTCGGTGCCTATACACTGCCGCACCTGGTCGGTGCCTGTGCACTGCCGCACCTGGTCGGTGCCTGTGCGCTGTTGCACCTGATCGGTGCCTGTGCACTGTTGCACCTGATCGGAGCTTGTGCACTGTTGCACCTGGTTGGTGCCGTGCACTGTTGCACCTGGTTGGTGCCTGTGTGCAAGTGTAAGTGCTAGTCGCTGTGGTACTAGTCACTCGGGCGTTCGTTGCTTGGCGTTTGTCGCTACACTTGATCCTTTTGTCCTTTTGTCATGTATGGACATGGCCTGCATGTTGGACAGGCTTGCACGTATGAATACGGTCTGCGTGTCAGGCATTTGCTTAAGTGTAAGTGCTAGTCGCTGTGGTACTAGTCACTCGGGCGTTCGTCGCTTGGCGTTTATCGCTGCACTTGATCAAAGTTGTCCTTTTGTCATGTATGGACCATGGCCTGCATGTTGGACAGGCTTGCACGTATGAATACATCTGCGTGTCAAGCAGCTTGACGTATGAATACGGTCTGCGTCAAGCATTGTTTCAGATAACTAAGACTGGTCGTCAAGGACAGTCGGCACGAGGTGCAGGGAGCTGCCCCGAGGACAACGGAGATCTTCAAAATAAAGGGCTCAGTCGGGTTTGAATTTTTAAGAGATGAATGCGAGGTTGCTGTGTGAATTTTTTGATAGATGATATGTGAATTAATTGAAAGATGACGTAGAGAAAGTTGTGAATGGTGAAATGTGTTCATTTAGTCTTGTTGAATTGTCTTCTTAATGTAATTTTGTATCCAGGTGAGCATGCGGAATCAGATGAGACGGTGCCTGCAGCCGGATCACAGCGTGTGGCGTGGCTGACCCGTCTATGCCTCTGCTGGATGACGACTCTGGAGGATGTGGGTGAGCCTACAGGTGCATCTGCTGGTTCTACTGGTGCTTCGACAACGGATGGGACAAAGTCGGACGAAAGCGGCGATCAAGCTCTCGCTGTACCTGGCAGTGCTTCCGAAGAAGTACATGGTGCAGCCGAGGACGGTGCAAGATCAGGAGAGGCCGTATAAGCAGAACTTATTGTTGGTAGTGGTGGTACCTACCGATTAATATAAAAGCGTGCGCTCGAGCGAGTATCGCCCCTTTTTATCCTGAGTCGTCGCACGATAATGTTATCGGTACCTTCGCTACTTTGCAGTAAGTTCGTTCCATATTGTGCTATTCGGGTTTTTGTGTTATTGGTACTCGTTTTGAATATAAACGGTTGTTTGTGATTGCTCGAATTTTAATGATAACTTGAACTATTGTTAAAATTAAGTCTATCTTGAAATAAATTCGTTTTAGTTTGTTCAAATTGTTATTTTTATTTGTTTTTCCATCCTGGTCGCTAAAAGTATTGTATAAACTCAATTTCATTCATCAAGGTACTTATGTACCTAAATATTGTAAAACATTATAAAAATCTTAAATATCTTTGTCTTGAAGACAATCCTGCGGACCCTGCATCCCGAGGTGTTTTCCCGTCTAACCTAGACAAAGAGCTTTGGTTCCATGGGCCTATATGGCTAAAACAGGCGCAATCTGATTGGCCTATTTCAAACGTTGATCTACAAACAAATGATTTTGGGGTGGGTATGGGATCTACCTCCTAGCTATCCATCCCGGGCAACGGCACCACAGGCTTGCCTGTGGTACGGCTGAACGATCCCACTTAAGCGGTGGTAGGCTCCGCAAGGGGCCGCCTGGCTCGCGACCACCATCCCACCGGAGCCCGGCGCCAAGCAGCTTGCTGTGTTCCGTCGGTGTGTGGGACTGCCATTGCCTTTGGGGGAGAAGAAGGGTGTCAGTTGCGCTGTTCAGAACCGGTCTTGGTCTCTGGGAAAAACTTGCCGGGTAACTCATTTTGGAGGGTAGCGGGATCCGAAGCACGGTGCCAGCCTTTGGCCGACCGCAGTCAGTAGGGGGCCCAAGTAGCACGCCAGCCACGTGCCAAAGGCTGTCTCGCCAACTTGCGAAAAATCCCGGTATGCTCCACCGTGCCAGCTGGCGACTGGATGGGAGGACCCGGTGGCCATGGTTCGGGCGTCCCCGCAGTCTCCAAATGAGTTCCCCATCGGTTGGGTTATCTCTAGTGTTCCACTTGGTTCACTGAGCAGCGCCTCGACAGTTCAACTTCTTCCCCAGAAAACTCTAAATAAAAAATAATGTTGTTTCACCATATTCTTCTTTGATTTCAAAGAAGAATATGGTGAAACGGCTGCCCTTCCTCCCACTAAAAGTGCACCTCACTAACATCGGGGGGTTGCACTCTAATCTCGATCCGGTCCACCACCACCTTGAGACCGAGAAGCCGCACCTGTTTTTCCTAACGGAGACGAAGATACCAACCCCGTCGGACGTGGCGTACCTCAACTACCCGGGTTACTCTCTTAACAACAAGTTCAAGAAGCAAGCTGGGGTCTGTGTGTACGTCCGCGATGACATTTTGTTGTCGTCGTCTCCGTTGTTTTGAGAAATCGGGTTTTTCTGTAATATGGCTACTTGTGGACACTGGCGTGGAGAAGTCTCTCTACATCGGCGTCTACCGATCGCACGCTGGTGACCGGGAGACGACAGCGCTCTTTAATTGCCTCGTGGAGTCGGCTGACATGGCCCAGCAACGGTACCCAACAGCGAAACTTAATTTTCTGGAGGACTTTAACGCCTATCATAAGGAGTGGTTGTACCCGTACCGGAAAACTGACCATGCCAGGTTTTCTAGCAAATGTACGGGACGGACGTGATTGCCTGAACTATTTGGAGGTTGTAAGGCTCCTGCTCAAAGCGCGTTGACGCCCCTGCACCTATAGTTCTTTCTTGCTGGAAAATCAGGAGCCCTGGAGCCTGTTGTGGTCCGTTCTTTATAGGCTGGTGAAGGTCCGGCGTTCAGTAAATGAAACACTGTATTCTTCTTAATGATGTGCAATGTTCTTTGAGGTTTTCGTTAGGTAAAGTTGCGTGGATTTTGACTTGTTAGAAATATGGCTACGAAATGAACGCCGCGCATGCGTGCTATTAAACCAGTCAACTTGACCGTAACGAGCGCCTTGAATCTGCGCACGCGCCGAACTTTATTTACAAAGTTTTTAAACCTAGATCTTAACTAGAAATCGACAGAACCTCCCCTTTCCCTGAAGATATCACGGAGTGTGATACCTTGTTGGAAGCGCCTTGGAACGGCCTTTCCAACGGATCCTTGACCAGGCTTCCATCTGGTGTCCCTGGAGAGATTCTCCAACAAGAATGAGGAATGAGAGGATTTTCCGTCGATTTTGGAACTTATTGTCTATTATTTCCTAGACTATACATCTTAGGGCTAGATACTTATATGGGTCTTGTAGCCCTTCTATGAGGCTATAGAGTGACACCACTTCTATGCCTATATTTACATCTTCCAGGCGCTCAGCCACCTGGAAGTGCTAGACTTAACGAAAAGTACTAACTTTACACATAAAAGGCTATATCCTACTCAAACTATCCGAGGGATCCTCACCGATTTAGTACCATCCGGTAGCTCTCACGACAAGCTACCCCATGACACCACGCCGGCGGGCGTAACCCTAACCCTCGAAGTAGAATTCACCCTTATGTGGTTGTTGCTACATGAAAGAAAAAGGTCAAGTTTTCTCTATCGCTAGGTCTAACCCAGCTGGTGAATATGGCAACGCGGGTACCGGATGTAGACGGCCAAACACCCAATTGCTTAGACCTTCTGCTGACAACAGATCCGGACAGTCATTCGGTATCGGTCTCAGCCCCGCTGGGAACGTCTGACCACTGTCTGGTGAAATCCGTGTCAACTTACTCTCCTCCAGATGAGAGTCCTAGAGGCACGAGGCAAGTATGGCGATACGAGTCAGCAGACTGGGACGAGATACGGCACTTTTTTGCGTCTTATCCTTGGCAGCATGTGTGCTTCTTCTCGGGTGACCCCTCGAGCTGTGCGGATGCGGTTGCGGATGTGATTCGGCAGGGAATGGAGTATTTCATTCCATTCTCCGACATTCCGCTCGGTCACAAATCCCGACCTTGGTATAATGCAGAATGCGCCCACGCTGAGGCCCGAAAAGAGTCTGCCTACCAAGCTTGGGTCAGGGCCCGCGACCGCAAAGTTAGAGCGCGTAGGGTTCGCGCGAGGAAAAGAGCTTTTAATTCTATCGCCAAGATCTGCAAGCGGATTTTGCGTCGGGCACGTTTTGACCATATCGGACGTATTGGGGCCAAGCTGGCATCGCACCCTCCGGGTAGTAAACAGTTCTGGTCCCTGTCTAAAGCGTGTAACATAGTGTACATAACACTGTACATTACTACTACAACTATAAATATTAAATAAAAAAAAAACAACTTAACTTAAAAAATAAACAATTTGAAAATATAACTTACTAAGTAAATAATATAAATAAAACTACTAAAAATAACAAATCAACTATTTACAACTATTAGATACTTAACTATACATACATAACTATAAAACTAAAATTGTACCGAGGTTGTAGTAGTGTAACAAACAAGTGATGCGGACAACCGCATTATTTTATATATACGGAGTAACAGGTTCCTCGTCGCGCCCGCCACCGGCCGGGAGGTGCGCCGGCGCGAGCGCGAGCGAGACGACACCACGCACAGTCCGCAGCCAAACCTCTTGAGGCACGGACGCTGTCGCTCTGACTAATTTTTAAATCTTGATACCGTCATTGTAAAAAACGGAATAAATTACATTTCAATATTTTATATCTATCTAAAACTGGATTGCTTCTCCATACTATTAAATTAAAGTTTTAATTAATATAAGTGACTGAGATTCCCAAACTTGGGTAAGTTATGCACAATTTTGTATTAAGATGTCTAACGGCCGTTACCTACCTATTTTTATTGTATTACCTTGTATTAATTTTAAGGTACGCGCCCGTCTGAATATCGTAGCTTATTCCTATCCTGTGTGTAACGCTTTGCCTTTCTTTCACTATGTACTTCTTAGTGTAATGCTTGTAACCGCCTCTGCTAGCGAACATGTACATTATCAATTTAGATTCACGCCTAGAATTCTTCCCGCCTTTATAAGCCCTAATTTGCCAATCTAGTTCTTGCCATGCATACCTAGCGTTTCCCGTGCACCCCTTATACCGACAGCTTACTGATGTGACCTTTGTCCCTAGGAATTACGTCACGGTTTTACTGACCGACACCGTATACTGGATCTGTCGCCTACATCACCTGCGTGGAGTGGCCGAGCTACGGGGACTACGCCTGGAGGACGGGAGCTCGCCAGGGAAGTGTGGAAGGCTAGACAAGTGCGCAAGACCTAGGCAGAACCTTAATTTTTTTAATATACCCACATATTTTGTTAATTCTAAACCTAGTTTTATTCTTTTGTACACGTCCTATATACGTGGCAATGGCGCCCAAAAACGTGGTTTAAGGTCTTTCGTACTTGCTTTGGTCATTTTAGTGGTTCTATGCGGTGGTGGTTTTCCTGGTAGTGTTGGTCTGTTTCTCCTAAATTTTTCAAACCTTAAGTAACTTTGGTATTTAAATGTAATTACATAAACTTTTATAGTTTAATAACCGTAACTTCTATCATCATTCATTGTAGCTATAAAAATTTAAAGTTCTTTGAATCAGAGTAACTTAGTGTGTTTCACCTGACTTCACCTGTTCATTATTTTATGTTTAGCTCTTTCGTGTTTTTGTTCTTTCAATAAATTGTAACAGAGCGGATTTTGCTTGGCTTTTGTGTGTAAATAATTGTGCATAGCCTGCCCAGTTTATTATCACTACCAACATATAATTTTAAATATTTCAATATGGCAAATCCAATTAAATATCTGCTGCTCCAAAAGTCTGAGCTGATGTATGAAGTGGCTATCCGGGGAGAACTTCCTTCTGACAGCGTTGCTGGATTAAGACGTCAAGTCACTAAATTAACACAATTATATTCGTCCGATGACATAGTAGATTCGGTTTATCAGTTTTTAGAGGATAGCAAAGGCTCTCAAGAGACGCTAGAGAAAGTCAAGACTAATCTTGATGCCTTAAAACTTTATTTTGATGAACCTCTTTTTAACAGGACTAAATCAATGTTACACCATTTATACTATAGGCTTCAACGTATTGAAACACCGCAGGCGGTAGATGATTTAGCCAAATTAAATAAATTAAAGAAAAGTTACGAAGGGTATTATGAAATACTTTTGAGCCTTGATAAGTCAAAGGTCAAGGACCAGGAACAGGCCGCGTCTTCAGTTACTTCTGAGGAGGAATTGCCTAATAAATCTAATTTAGCCGGGATGAATATCGCCGTTTCATGTGATCGCGGGCTAGTAGGAGAACTGAATAAATTAAAGTATGACGGCAAATCTTGTGTCAGACCGTTTATACAAAAGGTTGAAGAATTCCGTATGTCCAAAAATATAAACGAAAATAAAATACTAAGTTCTGCCACTGATATTTTCACTGGTGACGCACTTCACTGGTACCGTAACATCAGGGGCAGTGTCGGTAGTTGGAACGAAGTACTGACTGCGTTGAAGGATGATTTTGATGTTCCCGACTACGACTATCGCATGGCCTCAGAAATACGTCAGCGTACACAGGGCGAGGAAGAGAACATTACGATTTATTTATCTATAATGCAAGGCATGTTTTCTAGGCTAAGTCAACCCTTAAAGGAAGACGAAAAACTTGAAATTATATTACATAATATTCGTCCTTCCTACTCAAATATTATAGCTGCTAGCCCTAATATTAAATCACTTGAAGATTTAAAATTAATTTGTAAAAACTACGAACGTATTAAGGTTCGTTCAGAATTCTTCAAGGAACCACCTTCAGTTTCAGTAACTACTTTAGCTCCAGAATTTGGCTACCAGACTTCAAAGCGTAAGTCGACGACTAGTAGCCAAGGTAATTTTTACGCTCGTAAGTATGAAGGTGCTCACCAGCAGGGGTCGCACAAGGTCTCCGAAATTCAGGCTTCTGAGGCCGAAACATCGGCTATATCCAAAGTTCCTTACTGTCACCGTTGCCGCGTTAACACGCATTCTATGAGAGACTGCACGGCTGAGCGCAAAGTTTTTTGTTTTAAGTGTGGCATGAAGGAAGTTCGTACACCGGAGTGTCCAAACTGCAAACCAAAAAACTAAAAACTGAGAATTGTAGGACGCATGCGGTTACTCATACAGATAGCTCGGACTGGAATGATTGGCTCATGTTTGTTAAAAACTTCTTTTCTAGGAAAGATATTTCTACAATTTTCAATGTCAAACCGAGTAACGACCCTAGGCCTTATGCAAAAGTGGCAATCAATAAAGATTTATTTTTATATGGTTTGTTGGATTCTGGTTCCGCCGTCACTATCCTAGGTAAGAATTCTCATGAACTGTTGATAAATCTAGGTTTGATTTTATGCAACGACGAGAGGATAACTGTTACTGCAGCAGGAGGTCAGAGGATAACATCCCTTGGTTATATTCTTCTACCCTTGACCTTCGAAAACAGGTTTTCTATTATCAAGGCGCATGTTATACCAGCGATCGAAACCGTTTTAATCCTAGGAATCGATTTTTGGAACATTTTTAACCTGTGCCCTAAGTATTTATCAGAGGAAGAAAACTTATTCTTAACCGACCCCGGGCTCTTGGAAATTTCTACACCATCTTCTCAGCACCTATGTGGCTATGACGTATTGAACCCTTCTCAAAAACTATTAGCTGACAGCGTGGTAGATCTTTTCAAAGACATTTCGTACACAGAGAGAGGTTTAGGTCGTACTAATGTCATTAAACATCGTATAGATACTGGTAATGCTGAACCTATCCGTCAGCGATATTACCGCATGTCACCAGAAAAGCAACGTATTGTTGCTGAACAGGTTGATGAGATGTTGGCGCTAGATGTTATTGAACCATGTGAGAGTCCATGGTCTTCTCCAGTACTAGTCGTGGGCAAGAAGGATGGAAAGCCTCGCTTCTGCTTAGACAGCCGTAAATTGAACGCAGTAACAAAGAAAGACGCATATAAGCTGCCATATGTGTCTGAAATTTTAGATAATCTGAAGGATGCGCGTTATCTTTCCAGCATAGATTTGTCCAAAGCATTTTGGCAGATATTAATCGACGAAAAGGACAGAGAGAAGACTGCCTTTTATGTTCCTGGTCGAGGAACTTTTATGTTTAAGGTCACAGCTTTTGGACTTACCAATGCTCCTGCTACGCAACAGAGACTTGTCGATCTTTTATTCGGGCCAGAATTTGAACTCAAAGTCTTTGCATACTTAGATGATGTAATTATTATAAGCAAAACTTTAGAGGAACACGTAGAACTGCTTCAGAAAGTTTACCAAAAACTACAATCGGCTAATCTCACTGTCAATCTAGATAAGTGTCACTTTTTCCGAAGTCAGCTACGGTATCTTGGCTACATAGTGGATGCTCATGGCTTAAGGACTGACCCAGATAAGGTCAAAGCCATATTAGACTTTCCCACTCCTGTCAATAGAAAGGAGGTTAAGCGTTTTTTGGGTACCGCGTCGTGGTATAGGCGTTTTATCCCACAATTCAGTACTGTAGCAGGTCCTTTAAATAAACTAACTTCTAATAAAAAGAACGCCCCTGCATTTCAGTGGACCCCAGAGGCTGACAAGGTTTTCCTAGAAATAAAGACAAAACTAGTTCAAGCACCTGTCCTTGCTTGCCCTGACTTTAACCTTCCTTTTGAAGTGCACACTGACGCTAGTAATTACGGTATCGGTGCGATGTTGGCTCAAACAATTGATGGTGTGGAACATCCAATTGCGTACATGAGCCGTTCTTTAAGTAAACCGGAGAGAAACTACAGCACAACAGAACGGGAGGCACTTGCAGTTCTTACTGCTCTAGAATACTGGCGCTGTTACCTTGAGACCGACAAAACCTTTTTAGTCTATACGGACCATTCTTCTCTTAAGTGGTTTATGTCTCTCACTAATCCAACCGGTCGGCTAGCAAGGTGGGGAGTTCGCCTTTCTTCTTTCAATTTTGAAATAAGACACCGCCGTGGTAAAGATAATGTTGTCCCAGACGCCCTATCTAGAAGTGTTCCAGTTGAGGCAATTTCAAACGCTGATGTTTCCACTGCTCCAGTACCTGATACTCAGGATTCTTGGTACCTGAAGATCTACCAGGGTTGTCAGGCTAATCCTATAAATTTCCCAAACTACAAGGTGGAGAATAATGTATTATACAGGTACATGAAGACTAAGGTTGACCTTACGGTTGAGTTTGCTTGGAAGAAGGTTATTCCAAAAGAACAACAAGAACATATTTTAATTGAGTGCCACTCTCAACCTATTTCCGGTCATTTCGGCGTGTTTAAGACATATAAGCGCTTAACTCTTCGTTTTTATTGGCCCGGTATGTATTCTAGCGTAGTTCAATTCATCTCAAATTGTGAAACATGTTTAGCTCATAAACATTCTACCCATGGTGTCTCTGGAAAAATGGGTAGGCCTAAAGACGTTTCTCGTCCCTTCCAAGTTCTATCAATTGACTTGGTTGGTCCGTTGCCTTCTTCCCGGAAACAAAATCAGTTTATTTTCGTTGTGACTTGCTGCTTTTCCAAATATTGCCTTCTTTTCCCACTTCGTCGAGGTACCTCGAATTTGATAGTTAAACATCTTGAGGACGATGTCCTTCTCGTTCACGGAATTCCACAAACTATTATTCTTGATAATGGAAGTCAGTTTATTAGCCGAGATTTAGATAAACTTTTCAAAAAATACAAAATTCCCAACATACATTTCACCCCGAAGTACACTCCACAAATTAATACGGTAGAAAGATACAACAAAACAATAATAACTGCTGTTTCAAGTTTCGTAGATGGGGATCATAGATCTTGGGACTTAAACCTTCCACAAATCCAATTCGCAATTAATAATTCAGTTAATGAAAGCACTGGGTATACTCCATCCTTCTTGGTACACGGAAGAGAGTTAGTCGTTTGTGGTTCTCATTACCTCGAATATCCAGATCCAACAGACCTAATATTTCTACCACGTGATGCTTATGCTGCAAACCTGGGCCAATTATCGCCAATATTCGACAAAGTGCAGGTTGCTTTGTGGGAAGCTCATGTAAAGAATACACAGCATTACAACTTGCGCCGAAAACATGCAGAGTTTAATGTGGGCGATATCGTTTGGAAGCGTTGCTACTTCCAGAGCGATAAAGATGCTCATTTTAGTAAAAAGTTGGCTCCTAAATTTCAAAAATGCCGCGTAATGGCCAAACGATCACCATTAGTTTACGTCTTGGAAGACATGAATAGTCGCGATCTTGGCGTCTGGCATATCAAGGATCTCAAGCTTAGGATATACCCGTCGTAAGCTAAACTTTCGTTCCTATCAAAATATCTCTTTGCGGATTTCAATAAGTTGAAATCCTTTTTCTGGGGAGAGGGGTAATGTAACATAGTGTACATAACACTGTACATTACTACTACAACTATAAATATTAAATAAAAAAAAAACAACTTAACTTAAAAAATAAACAATTTGAAAATATAACTTACTAAGTAAATAATATAAATAAAACTACTAAAAATAACAAATCAACTATTTACAACTATTAGATACTTAACTATACATACATAACTATAAAACTAAAATTGTACCGAGGTTGTAGTAGTGTAACAAACAAGTGATGCGGACAACCGCATTATTTTATATATACGGAGTAACAGGTTCCTCGTCGCGCCCGCCACCGGCCGGGAGGTGCGCCGGCGCGAGCGCGAGCGAGACGACACCACGCACAGTCCGCAGCCAAACCTCTTGAGGCACGGACGCTGTCGCTCTGACTAATTTTTAAATCTTGATACAGTCATTGTAAAAAACGGAATAAATTACATTTCAATATTTTATATCTATCTAAAACTGGATTGCTTCTCCATACTATTAAATTAAAGTTTTAATTAATATAAGTGACTGAGATTCCCAAACTTGGGTAAGTTATGCACAATTTTGTATTAAGATGTCTAACGGCCGTTACCTACCTATTTTTATTGTATTACCTTGTATTAATTTTAAGGTACGCGCCCGTCTGAATATCGTAGCTTATTCCTATCCTGTGTGTAACGCTTTGCCTTTCTTTCACTATGTACTTCTTAGTGTAATGCTTGTAACCGCCTCTGCTAGCGAACATGTACATTATCAATTTAGATTCACGCCTAGAATTCTTCCCGCCTTTATAAGCCCTAATTTGCCAATCTAGTTCTTGCCATGCATACCTAGCGTTTCCCGTGCACCCCTTATACCGACAGCTTACTGATGTGACCTTTGTCCCTAGGAATTACGTCACGGTTTTACTGACCGACACCGTATACTGGATCTGTCGCCTACATCACCTGCGTGGAGTGGCCGAGCTACGGGGACTACGCCTGGAGGACGGGAGCTCGCCAGGGAAGTGTGGAAGGCTAGACAAGTGCGCAAGACCTAGGCAGAACCTTAATTTTTTTAATATACCCACATATTTTGTTAATTCTAAACCTAGTTTTATTCTTTTGTACACGTCCTATATACGTGGCAAGCGGTTGAATCGAATTTCTGTCGTCCCACTTTACCTCCAATGCTGAAACCTGATGGGTCGCTGGCTCACTCTGCGAGTGAGAAAGCAAATTTATTTGCATCTCTCTTCGCTAGCAATTCAGGTCTAGACGCTGGCTCCAAGCAACCACCTACTGTACATCATTGCGACTCTTCGATGTCGGAGATCGCTGTGCACACTTAAGAGGTCCGGAGAGTATTGTGCAGTCTAGACGTTATCAAGGGCAGCGGGCCTGACCGCATTCCAGCGCGAGTGTTGAGGCTGTGTGCGCATGAACTGTCTCCTGTGTTGACACGCTTGTTCCGCCTCTCTCTTGTTAAAAGAACGGTGCCGAACTCCTGGAAGCTTGCAAACGTGCAACCAGTGCCTAAAAAAGGAACCGTGCAGACCCTGCCCATTACCGTCCGATCGCCATTACCTCCATTCTGTGCAAAGTTATGGAAAGGGTACTGAACAGTAAGTTGCTGGCCTACCTTGAAGATAATAATCTCCTCAGTGACCGTCAATATGGTTTTCTACGTGTCGTTTCATTAATATTCCGATCTTATCATAAATGTCGTAAGACAAAATCATACTTGTCCTCTCAAATTACAGTCTCTGAAACAAAATTCGCGTTGCAACGAGTTATCATTCTCGTACAACAAAACCAATTCACTGACGACATCAATCGTCTGAAGGACAACGATGTTTGTTCGAACAAACTTCAAAAACTAAAACCCTTTTTAGATGGCGCCGGGCTTCTCAGGGTCGGCGGCAGGATACAACTTGCCCAAATTCCTTACGATGCCAAGCATCAGACTATTCTACCTAAAAACATTTCTTGAAGAGCTTACTCATAGACTATTTTCATAAACTTCATCTACATGTCGGTCCTCAGACATTACAATTTCTTATTTCACAAACGTACTGGATAATATCTGCTCGCGATGCAGTCCGCATGCGGACACGGCGCTGCGTGCCTTGCATCCGCACTAGGCCGTCTGCTCCACAGCCGCCCATGGCTTCACTGCCTGCCGCAAGGGTGCGTGCCCTCAGACCGTTCCTACACGTAGGAGTGGATTTCGCAGGGCATTTCTATCTTAAATCTAGTAAATTTCGTAACGCGAAGGTTTACAAAGCTTACGTTTGTGTCTTTGTGTGCATGTCAACAAAGGCTATGCATCTTGAGATAGTGCCAGACATATCGACGGATTCATTTCTCAACGCTTTACACCGCTTCATTGCCCGCCGCGGATTTTGTACCGATATCTATTCGGATTGCGGTCGTAATTTTGTAGGCTGCAATAATTATTTAAAAGATTTACAAACTTTTCTACAAAACAAAGCTAACCAAATGCATATAAATAAAGGGTTGTCAGAATTATCTATAACTTGGCACTTTAACCCGCCGTATGCAAGCCATTCCGGGGGTATATTTGAAGCCGCTGTAAAAAGCATGAAGGGCCATCTTTACAGAGTCGGAGGGAAACTCACTTTATCCCATGATGAATTTAATACACTCCTGTGTCAGATAGAAGCTGTTCTTAACTCCAGACCACTATGCCTACAAAGTAATGATCCTACCGATCCACTACCGCTCACACCGGGACACTTTTTAATCGGGGAACCATTGACTTCATTACCGGAAATGGATGTATCTACTGACCACCCCAATCGCCTTATTCGATGGCAAATCATTCAACAGGCAGTACAACATTTCTGGAAACGCTGGAGTGTTGAATACCTTCATCAACTCCAGCAAAGAGGTAAATGGTTCCGCGATAAATCCACATCATCCCTCTCAGAGGGTTCAGTGGTAGTCTTAATTGATAACACACTGCCGCCGCTACAGTGGCGCCTGGCTCGCGTGCATCAGCTCCACCCAGGCGCGGACAGTGTTACTCGCGTGGTAACCGTACGCATTGGTAACACGCTTATAAGACACCGGTGGTAAAGGTCTGTCCCCTACCTATTGAATAGGGATTCGTTAACCTTTCTTTACTCTTTAGTCCTAAGTTAGATTAGCTTCAAATTTAAAATAGATTATTTTATGGTCGGCAGCATGTTCCGTATTATTCTTTAATTGTCATATTTTCAATATTATTAGCTAGCACAAGCCTACAGAAATATAATTTAAATTCACTTTATCTTTTAATAAATAATGTATCAGCCACAAAATCTCCGAACGCACTTTAAGCAGCGACAAGTGCTGCCACCTAAGTAAAAACTTAATTCTGATCAACCGGCCGCGAACCGAAACGCTGCTTTTAGCTGGCGCTCCCGAATTAATTATAAAAACGTGATAAAACGACACAAACTACAATTGAAAGGCCAACACCAGATTCAACACGTCCTAGAACGCAACTAGCGAGCTATCATCATCTGCCGGGGTACCCTAAGGAGAAGGAAGCGGATCACCAAGTGCAGCTGACTGGTTGATACCTTTAATTCAGTTTATTCTACACACCATAACAGGTAAGGCTAATAAAAGCTTGTATAAATGGCAAGATGTTTGCAGCCCTTCCTCATAGTAAGATATCGTAACACATTATACTATGAAAGTAACTAAAATACACCAGCCTCAAGGTATATACATCAGTAAATTGACGAATTTTCATAACAGGATAAGCTACCGAACCTGTAAGAGATATTACATGAGAACCCCATTGTAACCTTGAGTCTAGCCTGATTCGGTATATTTATCGACGAATTCTAGCTTCTCCTTTAGTTGCGCGTTCTACTATTGTAGAACATGCACTCATTTCATGGAATTTAAACCTCATACACACTTATAGTATTCCTCTATTACTAATTTAGTGATCATGAGTATCATAATTTTTGTCGGAATTCACCTTTGCAATAAGTCCATCAGAAAAAATATCACACCTGTAACAAGTGGATTTGTGCTCAATATCAGGTTCTTCAATGTTCTGACTGTTGTAAAAATAATGAAGACTGAGTGAAGGATATGAGCTAGTAAAATACTTAGAAGGTTTGATGCAAAAAAATAATAGATTTTTCTCAAAATTATCAAGATTTCTGATTTTAAGTGCCTCATAATAGGCATCCCTATTTCCTGGGTATAAAATGATAATTCTATTTAGTCAGTGAGATTATCAATAGTACATTATGGTACAAGTGCGTAATGTTGGTGATTACCGCTGAGGCGCCATTGAGACCCGAGCCTTTAGGTGAGGGTCTTAAGAGAGCCGAGGACGGTAATCATCAATACACACGTGTATCATACAACGTTTTTCAACACACTTGTGAAGAAAATAATACTAAAAAATCATTTTCAACATTGAAAACGAGTTGTGAAAAAAATTTCGCAATGGCGGGGTAAATTAATAAATTTTCCTATGCGCGCGCATCTAACAATGGCGATCGGCCGTAGACTAAAACAATGAGGTAAAATTTTTTTTAGCTTTTCGCGGATAGCGTTTTAGCCACGTACAAAATCGGGCATTTCAAGATTTCTTTATTTCAGAGAAACATAAGTTATATTTGAGGTCAAGTTTTATTTATTAAACACGTACGTTGCATGAAATGAGCAAGCAATATGTTAGGTACTAGCATTTTGCTGAATTGTTTGACTAGAAGCTATGCCACATTTTAATTATTTAATGGATATCATGGAAATAGTAATTACTACCCATATCATGTTATGGATATAGTAAGTACTACTTCCATGACAGGAATAGAAAGGGATTAATGTCGAATGGGACACTTTTAATTGATTAACAGTGTTACATTTTATTACATTGAAAATACTTCAATTTTAACTGGATTAGAATTAATGACTTATTTTATTAATTTTCATTGGATTGAAATGTGACACTTTTAAAATTAGTTTAATTTAAAAGTATTTAAAATGAAGGCAGGAAACCATTTAAAAAAAAAACTATAACTCACTTGTGAATAATAGCAATGAAAAAGTCACAGTTTGATTACAGGTATCATTATATGCCTAATTGCGGTGAAATTAGAGCCACTTTATGAGCAAGTGTGTTGAAAATAATATTATACCCGTATTTTTTGCTATAACAAATAAATAAAAACCGGCTAAGTGCGAGTCGGACTCGCGCACGAAGGGTATCGTACCAGTATCGCAAAAAACGGCCAAAAAATCACGTATTTTGTATGGGAGCCCTTTTTAAATATTTATTTTATTCCGTTTTTAGTATTTGTTGTTATAGCGGCAACAGAAATACATCACCTGTGAAAATTACACTAGCTATCACGGTTCATGAGATACAGCCTGGTGACAGACGGACAGACAGACAGATAGACAGACGGATCACGGAGTCTCAGTAATAGGGTCTCGTTTTTACCCTTTGGGTACGGAACCCTAAAAAAAGCAACCTTTCTGTTGACAGAAAGGTTGTAGGTTTGGTTTGGTTTGGTTTTGTTGTTTTTAGGTTGTTGTTGTTTATTATATCACTAACAATTTAAGGGGCTTTGCAGATGGAGTAACTATTGCAGCAACTGGCAACTAGCTGTTTACATATATTTTAATGGAATTGCGCAGACGTAGCAACTCGAGTTGCGAGTTCCAGTGATCGACAACAGTTTTCAGTTGCTGCAATCGATAACTAAATTAGTTTCTAATTGCCGAAACCAACCACTGTCGAATTAGTATCGGTTGTGTAAAGTAAATTGAGAATTATATAAATATGTCGGGTTTAGTCAATAGTACGGACGTCAAAACAAATCACAAGCACGCCCCTAGCGGCAATCAAGAGCAACTACGCATTGGCGCGCTTTTATAAGCACTTGCGTGGTGCGAAATAGAGCAGTTGTGTACTGACAGCCGTAGAGCTAAGACGTCGTAGAATCAGTGTCGATCCGTAATATTGGTAAGCAAGAATGTAACTTGTGTCTATTTGAATATACTCAGTGTATCGAATAATTTGTGTGATTTCATTTTCACGATTCTACCCAACTACCTGCCCACATACGATTTCTTAACCTAAGGGATACATCCTGACTGCTCGATGGTTTGCATCTATCGGCCAGCCTTGATGCGATATCAGAATTGGGATTCGGTCGTGCTAATGAAATCACACGTAAAAACAATGCTAGTGAAAATAGTTACATTCTTGCAAAAAAAAAATCGCGGTGTCAGTTGCAACTACCCTCAGTTTTGAATAATGAAAAACCAGTCTGGAGCGGAGCAGCAAGGAGGCTAGCAATAACCAAGGAACTGGACAGGTCAAGGGAGACGCGTGTGGACTTGTGGATGGATCCATACACACTGATCTTTATGCCAATCTGGTGAGTCGTTTTCATTTTGTTATGACTATGGCCAAGAGTGTTCATTATTCAAAATTCTGGTTTTGTGTACGGTATGGCGGTCAATGGATCGTCGGGGCGGCCCGTTTCAGGTCATAATTTCTTGTTAGTTATCGCTGATCAAGTGTTGCTGAAGAGTTATTATTCTACTATCACTGGTAATGGTCCTTAGCTGACTATTATTGTTCGGACTTTAGAGCCATATAGTAGCAATGCCGTACCGAACACATCATTCTGGAAATTATGATAATACCAAATGAAATGTATTGATTAGTTTTGATAATGTGATAGTTTTATGCAGTGAGGGTTAAGTTTGAGGAGTAGCATGGTATTCTTCTTTTCGAGTCAGGAAGCCAAACTATCTGGAACGTAGTAAACCCTACCAGGCCTCATTAATTAAGACTTAAAATGCCACTGACGTTATGGCATTCATTGGATTCTCTTAAGCCCATATGATTGGAGAAAGAATGCTACTTAAAATATATAAAACACGCGGAAGATGCAATAATTAAATGTCCCAAGTCTTTTTGGTCGTTTATTAAGTCAAATAAAAAGGGATCGAACTCACTCCCATCAACTATTCATTATAATGGTGTTCCAGCTGATACTGGGGATGAAGTATGCGATGTGTTTGCTTCTCATTTCCATTCAAACTTTCTACCTCCGTCTACATACTCTTCTTCAATACCCATGTCTATTGATAACAACGCACCAAGCAACATAGGTAGTATAGAAGTCACTGCTGACCTAGTTCTTAAATTATTAAAATCTTTAGATTTAAGTAAGGGTGCAGGGCCCGATAATGTGGTACCATTATTTATTGTCTCTTGTGCTACGTGTTTAACTGAACCTCTTGTTATTCTTTATAAAAGGTCTATCTCGGAAGGACTTGTACCTAAAATATGGAAATCTGCATTTATCACACCCATACATAAGAGTGGTAGCAAGAGTGATGCTAAAAATTATCGCCCCATTTCCAAATTATGCATCTTTGCTAAGATACTGGAAAAATCGTATATACACAAGTTTATGAGAGTATCTCACCAACTTTGATCACGGAGCAGCATGGTTTTGTAAGCAAGCGGTCAACTTTATCTAATCTGCTGTCTTTCACAGAGTTTACAACGTCTAGCATGGATGCTGGTGGACAGGTCGATGCAATTTTTACTGATTATAGTAAAGCGTTTGACCGAATCGACCACAAAATATTACTACAGAAGTTACTCCAAGCTGGCATCCATGGAGACTTATATCGGTGGTTTGTTTCGTACATTGAAAATCGATCGCGGGCAGTGGTTCTGAATGGGTACCATTCTAAATGGAGCATCGTCCCGTCTGGGGTACCGCAGGGTTCTTTGCTTGGGCCCCTTCTTTTTAACATACTTATAAATGATGTCACTCAATGCATTAAATACTCACAATTACTCCTTTATGCTGACGACATGAAAATTTTCAAAAAAAATACCAGCTTTGAAGACTGTCGAAGACGTTGGGCGCCAATGTAATGGTGGCGGTGGAATAAAACCAACGTTGGATGACAAGTAGGGGGTTTATTACTTTCCTTATAGCACTTTACAGACTTTAGCAAACAAAGTTAGACTTAAGTTAAACCTATTGGTGGTTCCAGGGATGGACTGCGGGGCTATCCTATCCCTTAACCTCCTAGCTAAGGCTTTTCCTGAGGGCGACGGGGCCTCCGCTCAGGTCGAGCTGATGACAACAGTGGTGACTGCGGGGCTATCGACCACTGTGCCCCCTAAGTAGCGAGTGAGTGCTGGTTCCTCCGTGGTGCGGGTTTATATAGGCGGTTGGAAGATAACTGTGTGTCTCCATCATCTCACGCTTGCATGTGGTTGTAATCCTCGTTGACGTCACGGGCGCTTCACATGTCGAATGTTAGATGTCGCTAGTAGTCTATTGGTACTCTTACTTGTTATTGTCTTATCTATGATGGATCTTGTTTGGTTTCGTTCTACTTGGGTGGTGTAGTGCTGTGCACACCATCCGGTAGATGGCGTAAGGCGTCGTGTTATAAATTTAAATATTTTATCAAAAGACATGAGTTAGAACAGGTAGACTCAGTACGGGACCTAGGTGTCATTCACGACTCCAAGCTAACTTATGAAAGACATGTAGATCATATTGTCAAAAAAGCTTACAGGACCATGGGCTTCGTCTTGAGAGCCAGCTCTCAGTTTTCAAACTTGAAAGTACTTAAAATTCTTTATTGCTCTTTGGTGCGCAGCGTTCTTGAGTATTGTTCCCAAGTGTGGAATCCTCTCTACAATATTTATATAGATAGAATTGAATCCATTCAACGTAGGTTCCTGAAACACTTGCAATATAAGTCTAAAACATATGACCCCAATTATGAGGCGAGATGTCGAAGACACCATATCTTACCATTGTACCAAAGAAGAAAGTTTTCGGATATTGCGTGCCTTGTTAAAATCGCGCAGAATCACATTGACTCACCGGATTTACTATCTCAAGTTAAACTTAAAGTCCCAAATAGAATGACGAGACGTAAAGCATGTTTGGACGTGCCTCAGAGTTCTTCAAACTACAGGCAGAATTCATTTTTTGTGAGGTCCGCTAGAGAATTTAATAAACTTGTTGACTTTCCTGAACTGGATTTGTTTAATTCAAAGCCACGCGTTATCAACAGAACATTAACGAAATCATGGTTTGGTTCTCTGACTTCAACATAATTTAGTTATTAAATATGCTTACTCTAAATTTCCCTTTTTCAAATTTTCAAATTTTTAATATTAGGTTATGTACATTACCTGTTATATCACTAAAGATTGATAACAAGCTTTCTAGATGTTTAAATGCGGAAACATGTAAATTGTATTCAGTTGTTTATATCTGTTTCTACTCTGTATGAATACACTGTATGTTTTCCTATTAAAATAAAATAAAATATACCTACCTGGACACTTGGGACACTGTAATGAGTGGTTCATGTTTTGGACAGGGATACTGCACTCACATTCGGTGTCCATAATAACCCATTTTGCCGTGCCGGTTGAGGTTACTCCACCGCTGCACCGGCTAATTGTGAACCTGACCTTGTGAACATTTACACTCGTAGTGTTTTTCATGTTTCAGATACCATATTGCGTCGCAGTGGAGCCTCTGCTGCAGGCTAACAGTTCAAAAGCTGAATGCGAAGGTTGACGTGTCAACATCTGAGAGGTTGAGACCGACGGCAGGCTAGCAGTTCGCAGGTGGTAGCCGAACGTTATAAAAGCGTGCAAGTTTGGGATGGAATAATCGGTGAGTCGCTTCCATTTTTATTTCGATAGTGAAGTCGAATGTTCTCTAGTGAAGAGATGCTAGTTAGAGTTTAGAGAGTGTTCATGTTTGACCACCGAATTGGTAGCGGTTATATCTAGCACTATCACTAGGTAATTAAGACACACTTAGTAAAAAGCAAGTAGTTAATGAGTTTCCTATAGGCGCTATAGTTTCATCATTTGGTTCAAGACGAACTTTAGGATGAAATATCCCATGAAAAGATGAGCTATCCAAAGTGACTAAACAACTGGTCATTTTCTATGGCAAAGCGAGTTAGTAAAGTCGTTGGGCGAAGGCAATTGTATCGAGTTAGTAACGGTACTGGTCATTGATTGCGTGTATTCGGAACTGATATTATGTTGCGTAACGATTTACAACCACCGTCTTCAGATCTGAAATCACTTGCTTACTTTCAAAGTAATATTATGATAGCAGTAGATCTCGCGATCGTTTTCCTTACATAAAAACTGAGTTAGTGTGCGATAGTAAAGGGTTACTGTTGATAATTTGATTTTAACGATATTGATCCGAGTTAATTCGTGAAGCTCCTTCACACGAGTTATTAACACGCAAATATCATCAGGCTTAATTGTAACCCTCATATTAACAGTCGGTATGGTATCTTTGAGTAAAAAGAGCGAATCTAGTAAGAAGGATCCCCGATCACTAAGTTCCTTGAGAATTAGACGTCATAGTTGCTGAAAGTGGTAGTTAAACTAAATCTGATTAAGAATGGCTTGTACACTTATACTCGAAACTTTAGACCGCACCTCATGAGTAACATGTGGCGATGGGTCTACAAGGAATCGTTGGTGCGATTTCTGTCTGTGTTGGTGCACAGAGCGATTCATGTGTCACATATTCGCTAGATTTTTGATAATCGTTGGTGCGATTCCTGTCTGTGTTGGTGCACAGAGCGCTTATGTGTTGTAGCACATTTGCGTTAGATTTTTGAGAATCGTTTATACGATTTCTGTCTGTGTTGGTGCACAAAGCGCTTCATGTGTTGTAGCACATATTGCGCTAGATTTTTGAGAATAGTTGGTGCGATTCTTGTCTGTGTTGGTGCACAGAGCCCCTCATGTGTTGTAGCTCATGTGGCGGCAGATATGTAAAGAATCGTTGGTAGATACGATTCTGGTTTGTGTTGGTACACAGATCACAATGAAAGTTTCATGAGTTGAGTATGCATTGCCTATGAATTATAACAAACCGTAACAGCATTGTTACAATTACTTTGTTTAGTTGTTGAACTCGTTGATCGTCGGACCTTTTTCTTATGAATAGTGTTGTGGGGGAAACTCTAATACGAAAACTAAATAGGCCCTGTATTAAGTCCGCGATAGTTGATTATGACAGGACGGTGATCGTTATACATCGAAAGCTTTAAATAGGTACGCTTAGAACCTACAAGTATGCACACTGTAGGTTAAGGAAAATGCCAGCGGGTTATGTAACAGTCGATGTTAATGTCAAAAGGATTTTGATGATAATGAGCAAGCTTAAGGTATCAAGGCGAGTAATTCAGTCTATCGAACTTATTATGTTTGACCGTACCAGTGGTTTCTGGTGGAGGTCGGGGTCTAGAGAGAGACCGAGAGACCGTTGTGAGAGCAATATAATTACTGGTCGGCTAGAGAGCCGTGGCGTTGGAGGTTTTACTCGAGGGTTTTTGTAAGCTTGGCAGTTGTTGCTGCAGTAGAGTTTTAAAGTTAGTTTGGAGCGACTAGTGGTACATGGCCCAGGGTAATGATTTCGTTAAAGAGTAGAGTTCTGAATATATCCCTATTTTCACGAACCCAATAATCTAGTTTGGTCAGGCATAGCCGAGCGTTGTGTGGCAACTATGAGCCTGTGTGGCAACTGTTGGCCTGTGTGGTACCTGTTGGCCTGTGTGGTACCTGTTGGCCTGTGTGGCAACTGTTGGCCTGTATGGCAAGAGGAGGTCTTTATGGCAACTATAGGCCTGTATGGCAACTGAAGGTCTTTATGGAAACTATAGGCCTGTATGACAACTGTAGTCTTTTATGGCAACGGTAGGCCTGTATGGCACCTGTAAGTCTGTGTGACACTTTGTCTGGTATGAAATTTCATGTTTGTGTAAGGAACCTTAGAAAAACCTCCTGATGAGTTAGAGGTTAAAAGAAAAGTAAACTCGCAGTCAGGCGTGTAGTGAGGTCACCATGTTAATGTTGACGCCGTTCGAATCGTCAAGCCCTCATTACGAAAATTTAATTAATGTTGGTTTTCAAATTTTTATTACTATGCTTAGATCGTGTTGGTAAGACACACAAAGCTCAAGAAGTAGATAATGAAATTACGTAACATTGGACAGACTAAAACTCTGAGTAAACAGGTTCTGAGTTCAGAATGTTGAGTTGACTCGATATCGTGGAGATGTGCGAGTAGAGCAATTGTGATTGCTAAGAGAGCTGTGATTTAGCTAGGAGATCTAAGATATAGCTAGTAGAGCTATGATATGGCTAGGAGAGTTATGAGATAGCCAGGAGAGCTATGTGATTGCTAAATATCGTAAATAAGATACCTGGTTTCTTATTTTCTTTAGTTTCATTTAATGTGACATTAATGACTATCAGTGGTACTTGGACTTTGTAATCACGAAGATTGGATGCTTTTAGGTACCAAAACGATGATTAAATTGCTGTTTTCTTTAAATTGGAAATAGAATTACTCGTTCCTTGCAATAGTGAACAGAGAGATTTAAATGATCATGTTTGATTGTTTAAAAATGTTTCCTCACTCTAGAGTATGAGTCAGGATCAGATAGTATTTGCTCGTCCAAGCAAATATGTTTGAAAATTTTGTATTTTTCATAAAACATCCCTTGTATGATGGGCGATTGCCAGGATGGAGTGGACTAAGATGACGTGTGGTGCAACACGAGGTAACCATGAGATGGCATGGAGCAAGGACAAGAAGATGATGCCTGCGGGTGATAGATTTGGGGATCTGTCACCTGAGAGAGGCCCGAGAAGGCGACGTGTGTGTTCCACGTTCGCCTCTCAAGAGGAATTACGGCCTAGAGAACACCATGTGGTTTTAGTCAGTAGGAGTCTGACAGACCCCTCGGCATTCCCCAAGGGCTGAGGACATCCATTGAGGATTTCCACATGATTTGATACACTGTTAGAACCTGACAATGAGGAACAGACGAGGACGCCTGTCTCGCAGGATGGCCGTGTCGGGTTTAGTCAATAGTACGGACGTCAAAACAAATCACAAGCACGCCCCTAGCGGCAATCAAGAGCAACTACGCATTGGCGCGCTTTTATAAGCACTTGCGTGGTGCGAAATAGAGCAGTTGTGTACTGACAGCCGTAGAGCTAAGACGTCGTAGAATCAGTGTCGATCCGTAATATTGGTAAGCAAGAATTGAATATACTCAGTGTATCGAATAATTTGTGTGATTTCATTTTCACGATTCTACCCAACTACCTGCCCACATACGATTTCTTAACCTAAGGGAATACATCCTGACTTCCCGATGGTTTGCATCTATCGGCCAGCCTTGATGCAACAAATATAAAATCAAATGAGAACAAGTGCTGTTTCTTCGATATCTACGAGTATTATCACACTGTACGTTTATTTTCTAGTTAACATCCAGTCTTCCTTTGACACGCAAATTGGATTCTTCTCAAGTAGAAAATATAATTCATAATCTCTAAATCTTCACATGATGTACCAGGCGGACAGTAGTTCCGGACGGTCAGCAACAATAGCTAGTAGAGACTACTGTTCCGGCAGCTACGGAAATGGGCTGGGCAGTAGCGTCGGCACGACAGTCACTTAACCTCACGACAAATGTAAGGAAGAAGCTGCGCTGCAAATGTAAATATTGTGCAGTGGAAATGGTGGAGCAGTTGTCTGTAAAGGACGAGTTCAGAATGCGATGTCTTCCTTGCTAAAGCAGGTTTAGTTGTTTTGTTTTAGCTTGTCAAAAGAGGTCATTGCTCGTTCCCTAATATGTCGTTAAAAATACATAGTATACTGTTATACTATGTATTTTTAACGACTTCATAAAAAGGGGGATAATCTATTCGATACGGTAATATTGTTAGAATTGTACAATATTCACATGTTACCCAATATGGGCTTCTAAACAGGTGTGCCAAATTTTACAAGTGTATGTATGTTTGTCCACGCATTTCGCCGAAACTACTCTCTCTGCTTATAGAACATCAAAATCGGTTCAAGATATAGAACATACAACTGAACTCCTTTGGGTATTTTATCAATCCTTTAGGTGAGTTGAGTGGTTAGTGATAGGATACTAAAACTAAAAAGAGAAAAATAAAATCTTTTAATGAGGTTGGTAAAAATAAACCGACTTCTAAAGCAAAACACTTGTCTAACCGCACAGCAACCATATCAGAAAACACCGCTTTTGTTATGCAAACTTGTTCGTATGTTCGTCACTAGATGGCGTTGTCCAATTTATATCCATTTCTGAATCTCGATGTTAAGATTTTTCGCCGATAACATAATGTGTCTAGGATTAAGTATTATTAAGAAACCACTACTACAACCAAGCTGTATTCCACGGTGTAATCACTACATCTATGAATAAATCAGACGGGTAAAATAGCAAAGTGTCGGCATCAGTGACCCACACTCCCAAGTACAGACTGAAACCTTTTTTAATTAAAACCCCAGTTTCTAACCCTCATGAGTTAGAGGGTTCTTCATGGTCCTTCGGAGCCGAATGTGGCAGGGGCTGTACAGTTCAGGTGTGTTCTCCTAATTGGACGGAGAATCATCAACCCCATACGTTCCTGTCGAGTGGTCTTGGATGGTGAGAGAAGGAGATAGCAATACCGGATCCAGCAGCAGGGAAGTACGGTGGAAGGAGTACAAAACCAGCAGCAAGCAAGCTGCAGACGACTGAGGTCGTAAGGAAGTGAGTGATAGTGCCGAAAATCGTGAGTACTTTGTGATTTCTTATGTGCCAAGCAAAAGTAAACTTTATTGCTTAGAAGATTTTAACTTTAACTTTCGAGTAGTAAATTGGACTTAGAATAATTTCATGTGTGCATGTTTAGACTTATTTATTTATTTAAGGATCACCAACGAGTGCTACAATACCATAAAACTTACATAAAATACAAAAATTGGTACTATTGGTTATTGGTAAATTGGTTTTTGGTGGTATTGGTATTGGTGGACTTAGTTAGATTTAAGCCAAATTAGGTTCAGACGGGGCACCTATGCCCGATGTGAAATGTCAAACACTTAGAAAAATTAGTTGTTTACATTGACTTGTAAAATTTTCGATACTTTTTAGAACTTGTAAAAGTTTAAGAAATATTTGGGACATAGAAAAATTTCTTTGTTTACATTGATTGGAAACATTTTAGACTTGTAATTTTTTGGGACTTAAAAAAATTTTTTGTTTACATCGAATTTTGTCGAACTTATATTTTTTGTTTACTTCAAAATGTCTTTGCAATCACATGTTAAGGTGCAAGATGATATTCACGCTCGATTTTCAAGAGCTAAAACTAATTTTAAAAAGTCGCCAAAGGATAGAATTACCGAACAATATTTAGAAACCAGATTAGAAAATGTAGGAAAATTATGGGCTCAATTTAGTTTAACACATAAACAAATTATTAAAGATTTTGAACCTAAGGAGTTCCTAAAAATCGAAGTGAAAATAACCCTAAATAAACAATGAATACAGAGTGACAGAGAAGTGCAGTGATATCTAGAATAAACAATATCCTAATATAAAAACAATACAAAGTGCATTAAAAAATTGTAAAGTTATTAAACAAAGACGTAGTAACAGTATTGTTGAACGGTGGAAAAAAACTAGCCAAATGACTCATTTATAACCGTCTTGTATCGTTTAAATCTTGGAACAGTTTAAAACGAGTACTAAGCTCAATTTCACCGAGTTACATTAGGTTGATTTGGTTCGGTGGTGAAACAGTCGACATCTCACAACTGAGCGGTTGAGTGCAAGTTCGAGCCCCAGCAAGATTTGTTCGACGCTTTTTGTGCATTCAAAAATTTATCTTTAATTATAATAACAAAACACACTGCCCAAGTGTTCTAAAATCATAAAAACATTAAAAGTGCCGACCGAGAGGGCAGCACAATAACTATCAGTACTTCCTTTCTACCTATATCTGTTTCTACGCCTAAAAAGAGGTCGTTACAGGGATCATATCCACAACAAACATAAATTGTTTCTTATATTGTATATTTTCTGACCAGTTAATATGGAGGGTAATAATATCACTATTCGACGGAAGCAAGACTTGGTCAACATGTCATGGAATTCGCTACCAGAAGCAAATGATAGCCCGTTATCATTGAGCAATAGTCTGACAAGTTTACCGGAGTTGCCTAAAAATAACGCCATGGAGACAGCACTAAGGGATACAATAAGTGAATTGAAGGCTCGTGTGGACAGTGCAGATGCCGAAATTCAAAAGCTTTTAACAGAAAATACATCTCTTCAAAAAATAATTAAGGAGCAACAAAATAAAATTAATAACCTTACGCTGATATGTTCTTCAAACAAAAGACTATTTAAAAAGAATATTAGACGTAGTTCAGTTCCGAGACAAATAGACTTTTCTAGCAACAGTGGTACACCTGTTTCCTCGATACAAAAGTGCTTTAATAGCTACAACACAGATGACAAGTTAGACGTTCCTATGACACAAAATATTGATTCAAATACTAATTTAACAAAAACGGGCACTGAAGTGGTACCCTGTTGTTCCTCAAAAGACAAATTAAACCTATTGCAAGACGACATGCATAATGCTGAAGATTGCCTAAATGTTTCCACTGCTGCATTAACAGGGAAAAACTGTAGTGCTTTGACAACAACAAAATATAGCTTCAGTTTCAATATAAACACACAAAACCAAATCGACAAGTATTCAAGTGAAGCACAAACGGATTTCGTCACAACATCGAAACACAGAATTGCTATATTTGCCGATCAGACTGGATACGGAATACGACAGAATTTACAGGACTTGGTGGGAGATTCATACCATGTGACGTCATTCATTAAATCGAATGCGCCTCTTAGAGATATATTAAGCTCAAGTTTGTCTATATGTAAGGATTTTACCGACTCAGATTTCGTTTTATTAATAGCAGGCTCAAATGACAACAATCCCCTACACGTTTTAAGCTCTCTACATCACACTTTGCAGAATTTACCAAACACAAATATCTTAGTCGGTAAGGTCTATCGCAACAATTATATAAATGTATCGAAACTAAATGATATGTTAAAATTTATCTGTAGAAATTTCAAAAATTCAAAATTTATTTTACTGGACAATGATTATGATAATTATCGTAAAACTTATTATAAGCAAATTGCATGCCAGTTAATATATAGGGAAATACTACATGTGAGATATACAATAACCTATTCAAATTACAGGGAAAATGTACTCAATAAGAAAAAAATATTAATTATGCAATCACGACATGCATGGACACAAACAGATTGTAGTTTTGACGGCAAGGAGAAATTAGACGATAAAACAACCCGATTATTATTAGATTCTTCTATTTCAACACAGATTAATAATTCCCCTAGTTTTGGCGATGTCGTTTGTTTTCGAGAATAAAGTTGAATCACGAAACTATTATTCGCTACACAAAAATCTATCAGACCCTTTACTGTCGGATACAATCTGTTTAAAATTATTTCACCAAAACGTATGTGGCATAAATAATAAAAAACTTGAGCTTGAATCATATATTGAAACTTTTTATAAAGGCTTGGACTATGTTTGTATAACAGAACATTTTTTGAATGATAAATCTATTAATTTATTTCAATTAAGCAATTATAACTTAGTGTCATATAACACAAGGACAAATAAAAAAAGAGGCGGTAGTCTTATTCTAGCGATAATGAATAAAAAATGTGAAAATATTGATGCAATACAAAAGTTATACAGATCAGAAAGTTTTGAGGTTTGTGGTGTAAAGGATCTTGAGACAGGTTTAAATGTTTGTTGCTGTTACAGAAGTCCAAATGACAAAAATTTTGACAGTTTCTTAGGAAGCCTAGAAAAATTGTTAGAACATTTTATTGATAGGAAGTGCGTTATTTTTGGCGATTTTTATGTTGACATACTTGTGAAAAGTAAAAAATCTTTTGAATTTATAAGTATATTAAAGTCTTACAATTTTAGGCACCTTATAAATAATCCTACTTTTATTCGAAAAGAATCATACTCTTGCATTGACAATGTATTGACTAATCTTTCCGATGATGATATAGAGCAGTGTTTGGTAGATCACAATGGTCTAGCAGATGGCCATGGCGGCCTTCTTTGTAATATAATACTTGATAAGATTGATAAAAAGACAAATGAATCTCAACGTACCATATTGATTAATAAAAGAACATTTAACACAAAAAATAATGCTGCTTTTAAAAGGAGCTTTCAAAATAAAAATAATATCGTAGGCATCAATACATTTCTCAATTGTTTTAATAAAATGTTTCGTGAGTGTTACCCAAAGAAAAGCAGGAAAGTAAAACTGATGCACAATAATCAGATAAAGTGGATTACCAAGGGAATTAAGGTGTCAAGCAAAATGAAGAGAATATTATGTTCGGGCACTACCAATAATACTAGTGTTTATAACTACAAAATTAATTACATAAGAACCTATAGAAGAGTTTTAAAGCACGCACGAAAGTTAGCCATATCATGTCATCTCAACAAAGCCAAAAACATATCAAAGGAGACATGGAAGATTGTAAATGAACAGACAAAGAGAAAGCAAAACAAAGTTAGAAGAAAACTTGTTCTAAACATTGACAACAAGGTGGTTACAAATCCACAAGAAATGGCGGATACTTTTGTTGATATGTTTGTGTATAAATCATCACTTTTACAAACAGAAAAAGAAAGAGCGATATCCTTCCTTAGAAACTCAACACCGAGAGCAGAAAGTGAGATGACATTCAGTGCGACGACACCACAGGAAATAGCAAAAATTGTACGTAAGATGGCAAACAAAAAGTCTTGTGGATACGATGAAATGCCGATATCGGTGATCAAGGAAAACATAGAAATATTAGCGTATCCCCTATCTGAATTCATTAATAAATGTATTGAAGAGTCTGTTTTTCCAGAACAAATTAAATTGGCCAAGGTGGTTCCGCTACACAAAAAGGGTACAAGAACGGATCCCAAAAACTACCGGCCAATATCCTTATTACCAATTTTATCAAAAATTTTTGAAAATGTAATGAAGATTAGGTTAATGGCGCACTTGAATTTAAATAGAATAATTAACTTTAGACAATTCGGATACCAAAAGGGAGTAGGCACTTCAGATGCGATAAATAATCTTATTAATGACATTATTAGTAAATTGAATGACAAAATGAAAGTGGCTGGTTTGTTTATTGATTTAAGTTCTGCGTTTGATACAGTAGATCACGAGCTACTTCTGGCTAAACTAGAGCATTATGGCATTAGAGGTAAAGCGTTAAAACTTTTGACATCTTATTTAAAAAACCGTAGAATGTGTTCGCGACGAAGCGTCATCAAACATACTAAATGGTTCATAGAAATTGAAGTTTGTATGTGTAGACATGTCTGCTTACCACGGCGCGCCACCTGATACTAAAATGAATTTTTTTTTTTTTTTTTTTTTTTTTTTTTTTTTTTCTATGGGGCGTCTCGTAGTTCGGTCAAAGTGACTGACAACTACTTAACCGGGCTTCCCTGCGGAGACTAAGCTATATAGCCTCCAGCCAGGCACAAATTTCTAATCCTAAGCGACAACGCTGAGGGCTACCCCCTGTGGGGTCGAACCTCGGCTCAGGGCGTCGCTGGGGGGACAACTATGGCTGGATCTTAATAAAGTGATTCTACCATCCGTTCGGAATAAGCCTACGTGGAGAAGAACGGACAAGAAACTCCAATTAACTAACTATAATTTAACTACGGCACAGCATTGCGCGGGCTGGCTTGTATATCTTGGCGGGGACGTCGCGACGGGCCTCGGCGGCGAGGACGGATCGAAGGCGGTCTGTGTATTCTAAGTGTGCTGGTTTCTTTCTTGCTCTCTTGGAGCAGGGTAGTGGCGTCATCGGGGGTGGAGAGGGCGAGCCTTGGTCGGCGAATCTTGGAGATTTGGGAAAGTTCATAGCGGGAGGCCGCTTGAATAAGGGGGTTGCTGTGGTTGACAGCTTTGTCAAAGTAGCGTTTGGAAGTGCGCTTCATGAACTGTTGGATTGTGGGGATTCTAAGATCGACGTGGAGATCCTGGTCACGAACGTACCAGGGGGCTCCCGTGATTTTGCGGAGGAATCGGTTTTGTATAACCTGAAGCTTGTGAATGTGGTAGGGCCTTGCGTGCGCGAAAACTACGCTGGCATAGGTCATGATGGGACGGATAACCGCAGTGAAAGTGCGCAGCTTACACCTAAGTGACAAGCCGCTGCTTGCGTTTACCATCCCATGAAGTCTGCCCATAGCGAAGGCGGCTCGCGAGCGTGCCGCCTTAATGTGCTTGGCGAAACTGAGGTGATTGTCTAAGGTGACTCCTAGGTACTTGGCTTGCTCTTCCCAAGGGATCGGCTTGCCGTACATAGTGATGGGTTTGGTGGGTCGGGATTTTGTGGAGCGAGTGTAAGGCTGAGAGAAGAGGACAGCCTGGCTCTTGTCGGGATTGACTTCTATCCTCCAGAGGCGGAACCACTTGGCCAGGGCGTTAGCGGCTCTCTGGAGTTTTAGGGCGATGGCATTGGGTACTAGGCCAGAAGCATAGAGGGCCGTGTCGTCAGCGAATAGAGCCAACTGGCTCTCTTTAGCTTTGGGGATATCGCTGGTGTACAGCGTGAATGAAATAGGGGATAGCACGCAGCCTTGAGGGACTCCGGCTCGTATGGGGTGAGGGGAGGAGAGTTCTCCCTCGACACGATAGCGGAAGGTACGGTCCGACAACCAATCTCGTATGATGAGCACGAGACGATCTGGCACGCCGAGTTTGTAAAGCTTATAAATTAAGCCGTTGTGCCAGACTTTGTCGAACGCTTTCGCTATGTCGAAGAACAAGGCACCCGTCATCAGACCACGCTGGAAACCAGCACTAGTGTGTTCAACGATGCGGTGAACTTGTTGGACGCAATTATGTTCGGAACGAAAGCCGAATTGCTCATTGGGGATGAGGCTCTTTCGCTCGGCAAAGTCCTTGAGCCGCTTATAAATAAGCCGTTCATAGACTTTTCCGAGGGAATTTACCAGACTGATGGGACGATAACTGGTAGGCTCCGATTTGGGTTTACCCGGTTTGGGGATGCCTATCACAGTGGCCTGTTTCCAAGCTTGTGGGAAGATAATTTGCTTAATGCAGCGTTAAAAATGGCCGTCATTAGCATTATAATTTGGGCAGGGAGGAGTTTCAACACCTTATTGGTGATGCCATCTAAGCCCGGGGCTTTGTTGGGGTGAAGCCTTTTGATGACCTCCTCTACTTCGTCTGGGGTGACGGGAGGTAGCGGGTCATCGGGGTCTTCGACGGGTGGGAGGGAGGTCCTGCGTTCGACTTCAGCGTCTACCATATCAAGGTGAGCTTGGTCTACTGGCTGGGAGCTGGGTGAGCACTGAAGTTCTAGACTGTCAGCCAAGCATTCGGCTTTCTCAGTGTTTTCAAATGCTACACTCTTATCAGGGCGAATAAGCGGGGGTATGGCAGAGTCTTCAGTGGAGCGTAATTTCCTCTGAAGGTGCCAGAAGGCATGGTGGTTGGGCTCCAGTTCACTCAGCAACTTATTCCATGTCGCAGAACGGTGCTCAGCAGTGCGTACTTTTACAGCTTCCTGTAATTTCCGCATGTGAGCTACGCTTGCGACGCTGGGAAAGTTCCTGCTGGCACGGACAGCTGCGTTCTTCTTGGTTATCAACCTCCGTATATCGTCCGGGAGTTTCCCTTGCTGGATGTCCAGCACTGGAACCTCCCTTGAACATTCGTCCAGGACAGATTGTACGTGGGCCGTAAGCGAGTCGATCGCCGCCGTCGCGTCAGCGACTGAATTTATGTCGGGGGGGATTGAGTCTAGCTGGGGTGACGTGGTGGATTTCAGTTTCTCACTTACTTTCCTCCAGTCGGTGACCTTTTTGGTAGGGGGTGGCTGTCCTAGATCTGGGAGGCCTGAGCGGTTGCCTAGGTCCATGATCACAGGGCGGTGGTCAGAGTGGAGCTCGTCTAGCGCTTCTATCGAGCGTAACCGAAGGTTAACGTTCTTAAGTAACGCTACATCGAGGATATCCGGTCTATGGGTGTGGTCATGCGGGAAATGAGTGGGGCTCATTGGGGCTATGACGTCGTAGTGAAGGGATGAGCTTAGGTCCAGCACCAACTTTCCCCTAGGGTTAGTAGCGGCACTGTTCCAGGCTGGGTGTTTAGCATTGAGATCACCCGCTAGGATAACGGAGTCACTTATGCTGAAGAGGGCAGTAAGGTCTTTTTTGAGACCTTCCGGGTTGTTGGGCGATGACGCCGAGTTTGGGGGGCAATAGGCGGAGATGATGGTAATCGTTTGATGACCAGTCATTCCTAGTCGGCAGGATGTGTACTCGAGGCTCGAAGTGGGGTCAGGAGGGGTGACTACGCTGCAGTGGAGCTCATTTTTATAGTAAATGAGAGTGCCACCACGGTGGGAGCGCGTCCTATCATTGCGAACTAAACGAAAGTTGGCAATTTTGGGATCGCGCTGATGGGGTTTTAAGTAGGTTTCCTGGATGAGGAAGATGTCCAGCTGATGGTCGCGAATAAAAGCGGCGATCTCATCACGCTGGTTAGAAATGCCATTGGCATTGAAGAACCCTAACCTAAGGGATCTGGGTTTTAGGCAATTTGATCTTAATTGCGTACCCATTCTCCGTTCTTAAAAACGAGAGAGTCTAGTTCCTTCGTTATAGAAGGATACCTATCAAATACTTGTAGGCATGATATGGCGTTATGGGTTACTGCTGGGTTCGTTAACTCAGCGTGAAGGGCGCGGGCCTCTGGAGTCATCCAGATCGCGTATGCGCTGAAAATAGTTCCAGCGATACTGCGATATGAGGATGACGATTGGGCGGGTTGGGACGCAGGGACTGTGCGCGCGGCAACAACAGTGGTGGGAGCCACCTTGTTGGTTAGCGCTGGGGCCGCTGCGGCTGGGAGTGGGCTGGGCACTGGGATGTGGAGATCCAACAGTGCAGGTATGGGCTGTGAATTGGACTGAGGGGCCACGTTTTGGTGGTTCAGTTTTCCCCATGGAGAAGCCCTCTGAGGGGCTAGGCGGGGGGGTTGGGAGGAGGGCGCCAATATTGCTTGTTGCGCAATGTGGCGCTTGGCCATTTTTGGCGCAAGCTTGGGGGCTTTGGGGCAACCCCTGTAGTTAGCAGGGTGCCCTACCTGGCCGCAGAGCACGCAGCTGGGAGGCTCCGTGCATTCTGCGCGGTCTTTTGGTCGGGGACAATTCTTTGTGCTATGGTCACCCAGGCACTTCACGCACCTGGGGGTCGCGAAGCAGTTGGTCTGAGAGTGACCATAGAGTTGGCAGTTGTGACACTGACCAACGAGGTGGGGGCGGTATGGTTTCTCGATCGATATGCCCGACAGGGAGCATACCGTCTTCACCTTGAAAATTGGGTTGAGTCCCTCAGTGGGGCTGCATACGACCATTACAATGTCGTACTGTTTGCCACCTCTTGCTTTGTGCAGTCGGTGGACTTCTGTGACGGGCACATTTTGTGCCAGAAGATCCAGACGGACTTCTTCCGTGGGGATCTCTTTGGGGATGCGGCGGATCACCACTCGGGTGGACCGCTCCTCCGGGAGGGTGTATGTATGGAACGAAATGTTCCTATTCTTAAGTAGGCGAGTTAAATCGCGGAAGTCTTTCGACGTGGGGACAGCGATTTTAATGCCCTGTTGGCATGCAGTCGCTTTAGTGAATTTGATCTTCTGCTCAGTGCAGGCGTTGGAAACGTCGTTCCATTTCGATTTATCTTGAAGATAAATCGGTGGCGGGGGAGGGAGCTTTCTTGTGGTAGCAGCGGGAGCTGTTACCATCGGGCTCGGGGGGCGGCTAGAACGCTGGGAAGCGTTATTGGGGGCGGGTAGGTCGTCCGGAATAGACGGCTCGGGGGAGGGGCAGGGGGAGCCGACGGGTGACGCAAACGGGGTTGCGACTATGACGGTCTTTTTGGCCTTGGGTTTTGAGGCCTGGGCTGGGGCCTTGTTCTTCCTCCTCTTACCACCGACGACTTGAAAGTCGTCCTCGTCTGAGGAGGTGGGGGGAGGGGTAGGGTCCCGCTCTTCGTTAGCGGGGATGGGGGAGTCCTCCATGGGGGAGGCAGGGCGTGAGTTAGGGGAGATTGGGCGTGAATTAGGCTCTTCGGCCTGAGAGAGGGTGGGGGATCTAGGCTCTTGCCTAGGCTTTGATTTGGGTGAGGGCGACCTCGGAGTGTCCTGGTCCGGGAAGGGCTTGAAAGCCCTGATGGGTGCCTCTATCTGGGCCGAAGAAGTGGTAGCGTTGGGATGGGTGGCTGCAGCTTTGAAGGCTGCCCCATACCTCTTTCGGAGTTTGGGTTCCGCAAGGAGTATCTCCTGCAGTAACTCGACTAATGCCGCGAACGACATTGTCAGGGAGTAAAATTCCGGTGAAGCCGGGCAAGGGGTAATCTTCCCCGGGTGGATGGGCCCGGGGATGTGTGAAATCCTACCCTCCCAGCCGGGTGAGACTGGGAGGTGAGTACCTCGGTGAGCCCTAAGCTAGTCTTCCTGCACCAATCTTATTGGGTGACAGGGTCCTACGGTACCGGTAAACCCACCGAAGGTGGGCCACCCACCACTTGTGTACCAAAAGTCTGGCACGTCGGGGTAGAAACACCCGACCGTGCCAGGTGTGAGCTGTGGAACGAAGCAGGGGTTGACTAGGCTATCTACCAAGGCCAACGATCCTGCTCCCGAATCCAATAACTGCCGTGCCCTGAAGGGGCTTAGCGGGTGTTTGGGTCGACACCCCCTTGGGTTAGTTAACACCGTTAGGTATCCGCCAAGGACCACAAGAGGTGGATTTGAAAAAGCCGCGGCGCGGGGCGCGCAGCGGGGAGGCGGCGTGCGGGGGGCGCGTCGGCCGCAGTGACGTCACGCAGGAGCGAGACGAGGCGGGGGCCGGGGCGCTGGGCGCGCAGCGGTGGGGTGGCGAGCGCGAGGCGCGTCGGCCGCAGTGACGTCACGCAGGAGCGAGACGGAGCGATGAGTGGGGGCTCGCAGCGGTGGGGCGAGCGGAGCGGCAGCGGGCAGCGAGACGACCGCGCAGGGCGACGGCTGGCGAAGAGTGAAATGAATTTTTTTTTTTTTTTTTTTTTTTTTTTTTTTTCTACGTGGCATCTCGTAGTTCGGTCAAAGCGACTGACAACTACTTAACCGGACTTTCCCTGTGGAGACTAAGCTATATAGCCTCCAGCCAGGCACAAATTTCTAAACCTAAGCGACAACGCTGAGGGCTACCCCCTGTGGGGTCGAACCTCGGCTCAGGGCGTCGCTGGGGGGACAACTAAGGCTGGATCTTATTAAAGTGATTCTACCATCCGTTCGGAATAAGCCTACGTGGAGAAGAACGGACAAGAAACTCCAATTTAACTAACTAGAATTTAACTACGGCACAGCATTTCGGGGGCTGGCTTGTATATCTTGACGGGGACGTCGCGACGAGCCTCGGCGGCGAGGACGGATCGAAGGCGGTCTGTGTTTGAAAATTGTGCTGGTCTCTTTCTTGCTCTCTTGGAGCAGGGTAGTGGCGTCATCGGGGATGGAGAGAGCGAGCCTTGGTCGGCGAACTTTGGAGATTTGGGAGAGTTCATAGCGGGAGACCGCTTGAATTAGGGGATTGCTGTGGTTGACAGCTTTGTCGAAGAAGCTCTTTGAAATGCGCTTCATGAATTGTTGAATAGTGGGGATTTTCAAATCGACATGGAGTTCCTGGTTACGAACGTACCAGGGGGCTCCCGTGATTTTACGGAGGAATCGGTTTTGTATAACCTGAAGCTTGTGAATGTGGTGGGGCTTAGTATGCGCGAACACTACGCAGGCATAGGTCATGATGGGACGGATAACCGCAGTGAAGGTGCGCAGCTTGCACCTAAGTGACAAGCCACTGCTTGCGTTTATCATCCCATGAAGTCTGCCCATAGCAAAGGCGGCTCGCGAGCGCGCCGCCTTAATGTGCTTGGCGAAAGTGAGGTGGTTGTCTAAGGTCACGCCTAGGTACTTGGCTTGCTCTTCCCAGGGGATCGGCTTGCCGTACATAGTCACTGTTTTGGTGGGTCGGGTTTTTGTGGAAAGGCTACGAGGCTTCGAGAAAATGACAGCCTGGCTCTTTTCGGGATTGACTTCTATTCTCCAGAGGCGGAACCACTTGGACAGGGCGTTGGCGGCTCTCTGGAGTTTTTGGGCGATGGCATTGGGTGCTTTGCCAGCGTAATAAAGGGCCGTGTCGTCAGCGAATAGTGCCAACTGGCCCTCTTTGGGTTTTGGGATATCGCTGGTGTACAGCGTGAAAGATATAGGTGATAGTACGCAGCCTTGAGGGACTCCGGCTCGTATGGGGTGAGGGGAGGAGAGTTCTCCCTCGACTCTATAGCGGAAAGTTCGGTCCGACAACCAGTCTCGAATGATGAGCACGAGACGATCTGGCACGCCAAGTTTGTATAGCTTATAAATTAAGCCATTGTGCCAGACTTTGTCGAACGCTTTCGCTATGTCGAAGAACAAGGCACCCGTCATCAGACCACGCTGGAAGCCAGCACTAGTGTGTTCAACGATGCGGTGCACTTGTTGGACGCAAGAATGTTCGGCACGAAAACCGAATTGTTCGTCGGGGATAAGACTTTTTCGCTCGGCAAAGTCTTTGAGCCGCCTATAAATAAGCCGTTCGTAGACTTTACCGAGGGAGTTTATCAGACTGATGGGGCGATAACTGGAAGGCTCCGATTTGGGTTTACCCGGTTTAGGGATGCCTATCACAGTGGCTTGTTTCCAAGCTTGTGGGAAGATATTTTTGCTTAATGCAGCGTTGAAAATGGCCGTCATTAGCACTATTATATGGGCGGGGAGGAGTTTTAACACCTTATTGGTGATGCCATCTGAGCCCGGGGCTTTGTTGGGCTGAAGCCTTTTGATGACCTCCTCTACTTCGTCTGGGGTGACGGGAGGTAGCGGATCATCAGGGTCTTCGACGGGGGGGAGGGAGGTCCTGCGTTCAACTTCAGCGTCTACCATGGCTAGGTGAGCTGGGTCTACTGGTTGGGAGCTGGGTGAGCATTGAATTTCAAGACTGTCAGCCAGACATTCGGCTTTTTCAGTGTTTTCAAATGCTACACTCTTATCAGGGCGAATAAGCGGGGGTATGGCTGAGTCTTCAGCGGAGCGTAATCTCCTCTGGAGGTGCCAGAAAGCATGGTGGGTGGGCTCAAGCTCGCTCAGTAACTTGTTCCATGTCGCAGAACGGTGCTCATCAGTGCGTTCTTTTACAGCAAGCTGTAATTCCCGCATGCGAGCTACGTTTGCGGCACTGGGAAAGTTCCTACGGGCACGGACAGCTGCGTTCTTCTTGGTTATCAACTTCCGTATATCGTCCGGGAGTTTCCCTTGCTGGATGTCCAGCACTGGAACCTCCCTTGAACATTCGTTCAGGACAGATTGTACGTGAGTTGTAAGCGAGTCGATCGCCGCCGTCGCGTCTGCGGCTGTTTCTATGGACAAGGGGATTGAGTCTAGCTGGGGTGACTTTGCGGATTTCAGTTTTTCACTTACTTTCCTCCAGTCGGTGACCTTTTTAGTAGGGGGTGGCTGACCTAGATCTGGGAGGCCTGAGCGGTTGCCTAGGTCCATGATCACAGGGCGGTGGTCGGAATGGAGCTCGTCTAGCGTATCTATCGAGCGTAACCGAAGGTTAACGTTCTTAAATAACGCTACATCGAGGACATCGGGTCTATGTGCGGGATCATGCGGGAAGTGAGTGAAGCTCATTGGGGCTATGACGTCGTAGTGGAGGGATGAGCTTAGGTCCAGCACCAACTTTCCCCTAGGGTTGGTAGCGGTACTGTTCCAGGCTGGATGTTTAGCATTTAGATCACCCGCTAGAATAACGGAGTCACTTATGCTGAAGAGGGCAGTAAGGTCTTTTTTGAAACCTTCTGGGTTGTCGGGCGATGACGCCGAGTGAGGAGGGCAATAGGCGGAGATGATGGTGATCGTTTGATGACCAGTCATTCCTAGCCGACAGGCTGTGTACTCGAGGCACGAAGTGGGGTCGGGTGGGGTAATTTCGCTGCAGTGGAGCTCATTTTTATAGTAAATGAGAGTGCCACCCTTGTGAGCGCGCATCCTGTCATTGCGAACTAAGCGATAGTTGGCAATTTTGGGATTGCGATGGTGGGGTTTTAAATGGGTCTCTTGAATGAGGAAGATATCCAGCTGATGGTCGCGAATGAAAGTGGCGATCTCATCACGCTGGCTTTGAATGCCATCGGCATTGAAAAAACCTAACCTTAGGGAACGTGGTTTGAGGCAATTAGTTTTTAATTGCGAACCCATTCCCCGTTTTTAAAAACTAGCGAGTCTAGTTCCCTCGTTATCGAGGGGTATCTATCAAATATCTGTAGGCAAGATATGGCGTTAAGCGCGTATGCTGAGTTGGTTAATTCAGCGTGGAGGGCTCGGGCTTCTGGAGTCATCCAGATCGCGTATGCGCTGAAGATAGTATTAGCGATACTGCGATACGAAGTCATGGTGGGTTGGGACAAAGGGCGAGAGCGCTCGCCAACGACGGTGGTGGGAGCCACCTTGTTGGCTTGCGCTGGGGCCGCTGTGGCCGGGAGTGGGCTAGGCACTGGGATGTTGAGGTCCAACAGTGCAGGTATGGGTGGAAGTTGAGTGGACTGAGAGGCCACCTGGGCCGGGTTGACGGCCCGGTGGTTCAATTTACCCCAAGGTGAAGATCTTTGTGGGGCGAGTCTTTGGGGGATTTGCGAGGAGGGTAAGCTCTTCGCGGGATTATCGTGCTGCTGACGAGCAGCGAAGTTTTTGGCCGCTCTGGGCGCAAGCTTAGGGGCTTTGGGGCAGCCCCTGTAGTTTGCTGGGTGTCCGACCTGGCCACAGAGCACGCAGCTGGGAGGCTCCGTACATTCTGTGCGGTCTTTGGGGCGGGGGCAGTTTTTTGTGCTGTGATCGCCTGTGCACTTTACGCACCTGGGGGTGGCGAAACAATTGGCCTGGGAGTGGCCATACAGTTGGCAGTTATGGCACTGACCAACGAGATGCGGGCGGTAGGGTTTTTCTATGGTAATGCCCGACAGGGAGCACACCGTTTTTACCCTGAATATGGGGTTAAGTCCCTCTGTAGGGGTACAGGCGACCATGACCATGTCGTATTGCTTGCCACCTCTTGCCTTGTGCAATCGGTGGACTTCTATTACCGGGACATTTTGGGCAATTAAGTCCAATCGGACTTCTTCCGTGGGGATCTCCTTTGGGATTCGGCGGATCACCACACGGATTGCACGTTCCTCTGGGAGCGAGTACGTATGGAACGAAATGTTCCTGTCTTTAAGGAGGCGAGTTAGATCGCGGAAATCCCGGGATGTGGGGACTAGGATTTTAATGCCTTGCTGGCAGGCAGTGGCTTTGCTGTAACTGATTCTACGCTCAGTACAAGCGTTGGATACCGTGTTCCATTTCCCTTTGTCTTGAAGGTAAATGGGCGGAGGAGGGGGGAGCTTCCTGGTGGTAGCAGCGGGAGCTGTTACCATCGGGCTCGGGGGTCGGCTAGAACGCTGGGAAGCGTTATTGGGGGCGGGTAGGTCGTCCGGAATAGACGGCTCGGGGGAGGGGCAGGGGGAGCCGACGGGTGACGCAAACGGGGTTGCGACTATCACCGTCTTTTTGGCCTTGGGTTTTGAGGCCTGGGCTGGGGCCTTGTTCTTCCTCCTCTTACCACCGACGACTTGAAAGTCGTCCTCGTCTGAGGAGGTGGGGGGAGGGGTAGGGTCCCGCTCTTCGTTAGCGGGGATGGGAGAGTCCTCCATGGGGGAGGCAGGGCGTGAGTTAGGGGAGATAGGGCGTGAATTAGGCTCTTCGGCCTGGGAGAGAGTGGGGGATCTAGGCTCTTGCCTAGGCTTGAGTTTGGGTGAGGGCGACCTCGGAGTGTCCTGGTCCGGGAAGGGCTTGAAAGCCCTGATGGGTGCCTCTATCTGGGCCGAAGTGGTAGCGTTGGGTTGGGTGGCTGCAGCTTTGAAGGCTGCCCCATACCTCTTTCGGAGTTTGGGTTCCGCAAGGAGTATCTCCTGCAGTAACTCGACTAATGCCGCGAACGACATTGTCAGGGAGTAAAAATCCGGTGATGCCGGGCAAGGGGTAATCTTCCCCGGGTGGATGGGCCCGGGGATGTGTAAAATCCTACCCTCCCAGCCGGGTGAGACTGGGAGGTGTGTACCTCGGTGAGCCCTAAGCTAGTCTTCCTGCACCAATCTTATTGGGTGACAGGGGTCCTAAGGTACCGGTAAACCCACCGAAGGTGGGCCACCCACCACTTGTGTACCAAAAGTCTGGCACGTCGGGGTAGAAACACCCGACCGTGCCAGGTGTGAGCTGTGGAACGAAGCAGGGGTTGACTAGGCTATCTACCAAGGCCAACGATCCTGCTCCCGAATCCAATAACTGCCGTGCCCTGAAGGGGCTTAGCGGGTGTTTGGGTCGACACCCCCTTGGGTTAGTTAACACCGTTAGGTTTCCGCCAAGGACCACAAGAGGTGGATTTGAAAATGCCGCGCCGCGGGGCGCGCAGCGGGGAGGCGGCGTGCGGGGGGGCGCGTCGGCCGCAGTGACGTCACGCAGGAGCGAGACGAGGCGGGGGCCGGGGCGCTGGGCGCGCAGCGGTGGGGCGGCGAGCGCGAGGCGCGTCGGCCGCAGTGACGTCACGCAGGAGCGAGACGGAGCGATGAGTGGGGGCTCGCAGCGGTGGGGCGAGCGGAGCGGCAGCGGGCAGCGAGACGACCGCGCAGGGCGACGGCTGGCGAAGAGTGTGAAATGAATTTTAGAGGCACGTTTATATTTATACTAAAATTTTACCTACATTTTTTGAGATAGTAGTATAATGTTTTTAGTGTTTGTCAGTATGTTATAGGGTTCAATAGTTCACCCTTAACAGAGTAAAATCATTAGAAAGCATACTGATAAGAGTTATCATAGTAAAAAACATAAATTTCTGTCATACGATACGTCTGTGCTCGACGACGGATTAGTTCCGAATGACCCGTGAGAGGGAACCACACGATATTTATAGTTTTGGTGGTTTTTGAAAATATTATAGTAATTAAAATCATGTTTTTAAGGGCTTATCCTATGTACTGGACATGAAATCAGTACATAATGATGAAACTATGTGAAGACCACATAGTTTCTGCTATGTAAATAGGAATATTGACTTGATATCTCAAACACCAAATATATGGTTTTAGGTCATTTTAGGGTATATGGGGGACCTAGACCGAGACAGGAAGCCTATATACACCTCATAGTTAGCGTAGTCTTTTATATAAAGCCCATTTACTTGAGATATCAAGTCAGTATATAATAGAAAAACTGCTGTTTATCTGGTTTTTGGCAATCGCTTACGGTTTTAGGTGCCCTAAGTACCTAGAAACATATAGGTGTACTGGTAAAAGTACTACCATTGGAAAGCTTGCTAAAAGGGCTTCCAGGCGGTTTCTAGATGGGAAGAATCGCTTGGATAGTCAACGAGATAAGCAGTCGTGAAAAATGTAAACAACGTAAAACGTTGAAATTTGTAGACCCTTCAGGTGGAATAACTCCATGAAGGGAATAGATGTACTCATGGTGTAAGTACTTTCGGATGGCTTGCTGGACTAGCTACCAAGCCATCACTTTGGAGCGAAAATCACTCAAGTAGTTTAAGTACAATTCCAGAAAATAGGTTTCTGGAAATGTAATTTTTAGTCAGTTTTTGGCATTCCCCGGGACTATACACCCCTGGGAATTCCGAAAATAAGGAATTTTTGGGGACCTCCCGATGGCCCGTTAAACGCACCATCGTGTTGTCCCAATCTTATTAGTGTTTTTATATCTAATTTCTCTGATAGCTGGGCGCAAAGAAAGTGACCAGCTATCAAATTTGTACATATCAAGGCACCTTATGTGCATATGACCTGGATAGACTTACATAAACACTAGAAATGTAAAGTGTGGTCTATTGGCTACCAGAATCCCCATAATAGGCGGTGATTGTCTGGTTAGCCTAAGTAGGAAGTCCTAAAGTCGGTGAAATGACTTAGGAATTTATAGATTCGTTACATGATGGATGATATCCCATAGAGGATTCCCGAAAATGGGCTTTTTCTAGACGTCAACAGACAGCCTGCTACTGGCACCAGCAGGTCAACCCAACCTATAGATATCCTTAGGCTAGGTTAAAAGCTATTAAGGTTTTAACTGGGAAATAAAGAGAATTGTCCTTTCATTTCATGGAAATAGTCTAAGGAAGCTATCAATACCTGGAAATTAGGTATATTGATTAGATACATAGATGGGGGGCGTTACTGTGTTACAGTACGAAGGAATCCAGCTATTGATAGCACCATGGAAGGGGTGCGGTAACCCTATTTACCAAATATGTATAAGGGTTTTTTACATAAATAAAAGTTATTTTCGGCGAGAATTTGCGGGGCTCTCAATAATGGCACGATGCGAGGGTATAAAGAACCCCCGGGCCCAAAATAGAATTTGTAGTCATCCAAAGCTAGTCGCTTGTACTTGTCTTAGTAAATAAGAAGTAATTCTTATATAGAATCACGTCTCAGAAATTGTTGAGAGCCCTAGAATCGTGCCGTGTACTGAATAACTTAGTGTTTCATTTAATTCATCAACTTCAACCCTTATGAAGACATCCCTTTTCGATCCTGTCGAGCTGAACCTCGGAACCTGGACACCAGGAGTGCTGATCCAGAAGTAGGCAACCCGGAATCTGGAAATAACTCAAGTACAGCCAACACATCGTTGAATCGTTAGAGTCGATTTGCAACCCTACGTCACTGCTGCAGCTAGGCATCCAAGAACCTTTGTTTTCGTTGATGTGGATGGGGCGTTCAGCGGCAATGGCCAGAAGGTTTACGCCCTTCTTTTCTCGGGGCCAATGAACACGCTACGTCCTGCACATTTAATGGTCCTTGCGAGCCAGATTTTGGAGCCTGGCGTCCCGGCAAAATTCGACGACGGACACATTTAATGGTCCTATCGAGCCGAATTTTGGAGCCTGGAGAGCCCCAGGACGTCGGGAACAGTAGATCCAGAAAAAACAACTGGGTGCCTGCATATTAAGTCGGCTACGTGCAACACAACGTTGACCCGTTCGAGCCGAAATTCGAAGTCTGGAGCGCCCCAGGACGTCAGGAAGAAACAGTGGTGGAATTAATTTTTCGAATTTTGGAGAAATTAATTTCACAAATAAACCAAAAATCGACGTGCACTGCAGGGAACAAGTCCTACGTGCCCTATTTGCCGCTGGATCCAAGAGGTAAAATTCTGGAGACAGTTATTGAAAATACCCTATTTTTTCAATAATTGTAAGAAAATAGAAGAAATTTTCTGTGAGCCGCAAAATGCTGTATGAAGACAGATGCGCATCCTTGAAGCCCCAAGAATAGTTCCTGAAGACTTATCGCTGAAAACTACCCTATGTTATCAGTGATTTGTTCTAGAACTGAACGCTTGTTTATTCAACCAAGAATACTCGTTCAGAAGATTGGATTACGTCTTTGACGCGGAAGAATAGTTCCTGAAGACTTATCGCTGAAAACTACCCTTATGTTTTTAGCGATTTGTTTAAAAAACGAGCGCCCGTCAGAAAAATACAAGACGTGCGTTTAGAAGGCTGATGTGCATCCTTGATGATTGAAGAATAATTCCTGAAGCCTTATGACTGAAAACAACCCCTATGTTTTCAGGAAAATTTTGAAGACTGAATTTTCGTCAGTGAATGGAAGAAACGTACTCTGAAGACTTAGATACGTTTCGGATGTACTGACTATGCGGTTCCTGAAGCACTATCACTGAAAATAACTTTGACGTTTCGGTGATTTATTTGAGGATTGAGTTTTCTTCAATCAAGCAAGATACGTGCTCTGAAGATTGATGCACGGCTCTGATGCTTTGGACAAGCAGTTCATGAAGCATCACCACCGAAAAGTAACCTTGACTTTTCGGTGATTTAGAATTTGATTGAATTATAGTCAATCAAATGGAACATACACGTTTATGGGAAAAATAAACTTGTATAGCAAATGCCTGAAGCTTCCTGAAGACTTATCACTGACCGTAAGTTTTTAGTGATTTTTTATTTGAAGATTGAATTATAGTCAATCGAAGTGGAGGTTAACTTCTGGAGATCGTCGGTTTGAACGCTGAAGCCCGGAACTGGGACTTATCTTTGAAAACTAACTTCGAGTTTTCAAAAGAAAATATTTCAACAACAATGCCGATAACCAGATCCAAAGGCAAGACGCCGGAGGCATGGACCGTGGAGTTGGATCAGCCAGCTGGCATCAGACATGAGCTGCCGCCGTGTTCACCTTCCACAACCGAAGGGACCGAGCCGTCGGACGAGCAGCGCCATCTAGCGCCTCAAACTGAAAGCACTCCGACGCATCAACCAATAGAAACTGATCAAGCGGTTTCTACCAGAGTAACCAGATTAGAAGGAGCTTCAGACACAACATTGAAACCTTCTCAGAAAGAGAAGATTTTCGAAGAAGACAGACGTACAGCGATGCCGATGACTACCCGGGGTGACGCCCGTATCGAACATAGCCGTCCGCCGTCAACTAGAGTGACTCGGTCACGAAAAAACATAGACAAAGCTCGCGAAGACTTACTCAAAATTAAGTTGGAGCTTGCACAACTGGCACTTCAGAGAGCGGAGGAAGAGGGTTCCGAAGCTGAATACCTGGATGACAGAAACTCGAATGACGAGTACGTGCGTTCATGGCTAGAAGAGGCACCAGAACCTCAGCCTGAGAAGGAGGATAACGTCGTGGAAGGGGGAACCAGAAATTCTATGCATAGACCCCTGACTGCGACCGCCACCAAATCGCAAATAGAAGGTCAGCATCCTAAGGAAAAAGAAGTGCGAAAACCTCCAGTTGCAGCGTCAGCTGAGTGTACAGGAGGTCAGAGGGATAGTCTCCGTCCATTCCTGACGGAGTTGACGTCCGCTATAGCGTCGCTAGCCGACAGAAAAATAGAACAGCGGGACCAATCGAACCCCTCTGCGTCGAAATTCGTCATGACATTGCCGAATTTCAATGGTTCTCATACTGAATGGCTATCATTTCGGGCCATATATGAGACAACTCGAGCGTATTTTACGGACATCGAGAATACAGCGAGGCTGAGGAGAAGCTTACATGGACGTGCAATGGAAACCGTCAGCTCAGAACTCATCGGACATGCCAGGCCCGATGACATCATGAAGGAACTCGAGCTGCAGTTCGGCCGTCCAGACTCCATAGCGCAAGCTGAAACAGATAGATTACGCGGACTGCCGCGCTGCAGTGAGTCACCAAGAGACATCTGCGCGTTTGCAAGTCGCGTAAGAGGTGCTGTAGTCACGCTCCGCGCGTTAAAAAAGGATCATTACCTTATGAACGCGGAGCTTATGCGATTGTTAACAGAGAAGTTACCCAATTCGCTACGAGCACAATGGTACCGATCATATTCGGAGAAGTACCAATCGGTGCCAGATATTTCATTGTTCAGTAATTTTATATCTGAACAGGCACACTTCTGTAGTCCATTCGCCCCACCCGAAGGCATCGCTTCGGCCGAGGCGAACACCAACAGACGCGTCACACAAAGGACGCATATAGCTACGGACCAACCGGTAGGAAAATGCCGTGTTTGCGACGTGGGACATCACTACGCCACTGGATGTGCACAATTCAGGGGCGTAGCTGTCGAGAAAAGATGGGAGCTAGCGAAAAAACACAATCTATGTTATCGCTGCCTTCAACATCGACGAGGCAACCACACTTGTAAGAGAAAACAGTGTGGCCAAGACGGGTGCAGAGATACGCACCATCGGCTTCTTCATAGGAAGAAGCAACAGCAGAGGGAAGCCAACCAGAAGCCCGATGTTCCTGAATCCCGCAAGGATCCTCAGGAAACGGTGGCCAGTTTCGGGTCACCATCGAGCCAGGCGTACCTCAAGATAGTGCCGGTCCGGGTAATCGGACCGGCGGGAGAGGTAGCAACATACGCTCTCCTAGACGATGGGTCCACCGTTTCGCTGATGGATGAAGACATCGCGAGGCAAGTCGGGGCAGAGGGCCCTGTGGACCCGCTCAAGATCGGTGCGATAGGCAACACCATGCTCACCACCCCATGCTCAAGAAGAGTCAAGGTGACGCTGGTTAGCCCGCAAGAGAGAAGGGTACAATTTAAAGCACGTACTATACCTAAACTCAGCTTGGCAAAACAAACAGTGAGCGATAGGGTTGTCGCACGCTGCAAGCATTTAACCGACTTGAGAAAAGAGTTGATGTACAACAATGGCGTGCCAAAAATACTCGTCGGCCAAGACAACTGGCATTTGTTATTGGCCAGCGAGATTCGCAGAGGTCCAAGACACCAACCAATTGCGTCACTTACAGCGATGGGTTGGACACTACATGGCGCGCATAGTAGGTTACTACGACAACAAGTACATCATGTCAATAGAATAACAACTGATGACAATTTGGATCATCAGTTGCGCGAATATTTCGCCATAGAATCGCTGTGCATAAACCCACAGCGACCCGCCTCTGACCCAGCAAGAAGGGCAGAGGACATTTTGAATCGATCAACTGTCCAATTAGAGAATGGACACATCGAAACCGCCATGCTTTGGCGTAATGAGCATGCTGAGATGCCAGATAGCTTTGAGACAGCTCTGAAGAGGCTCGTCTCAACAGAAAAGAAGCTGGACAAGAACCAGGAACTTCTAAGAAGATACTCAGACCAGATGGACTCGCTAATTGCGAAAGGGTACGCTGAAAGGGCACCCGCAATTAGCACGCCGGGCAAAACTTGGTACCTCCCACACTTCGATGTCTTCAACCCAATGAAGCCAGACAAACTTCGCATCGTACATGACGCTGCCGCCAAATCGAGGGGAATGTCACTGAATGACTTCCTGTTAACTGGGCCCGACCTATTACAGTCGCTGCCAGGCGTAATGATGCGGTTTCGCCGCCACTGCGTCGCAATAACCGGTGACATAGCGGAGATGTTCATGCAAGTGAAGGTGCGGAGCCAAGACCGAGACGCGCTTCGCTACCTGTGGAGGGGAAACCGCAGAGAAGGAGCGCCAGAAGAATATAGAATGACGTCCATCATTTTCGGCGCAGCCAGTTCGCCTTGCACAGCAATTTTTGCAAAGAACTGGAACGCAAACAAATATATAGAGAAGCACCCTGAAGCTGTGGATGCTATACTACGTAGTCATTATATGGATGACTACCTAGATAGTTATAGAACTATCGAGAAGGCGGCAGAAGTCGCTAGTATGGTGCGAAAAATACACCTACAGGCGAGGTTTGAACTCAAGAAATGGGTTTCAAATAGCTCGCAGCTCCTAGAAAAAATGGACCCATCGCATATACAAACTGAGATGGTATCCATCGGAGATATAGATACGTCGGAAAAGATACTCGGCCTCATATGGAGGCCAGGCGAAGACACGCTGGGTTTCAACCTCACACTCGCGCGTCTACCTGAGGGTATCTTGGACCGAGAGGCGCCCACCAAGCGAGAGGCGCTCAGAATAGTAGCGTCGCTATACGACCCACTCGGACTCGCCTCACCAGTAACCATCAAGGCGAAGCAAATATTGCAAGAAGCATGGCGGCGAGGCGTCGACTGGGATCAGAGGCTAGATGTTGACCTAGCATTACAATGGAAAATTTGGGTACAACATTTACGCCAACTAAAAAACGTTAGCGTACCAAGATGCTATCCTGGATATAGCGACGCTATAGAAATGCAGGTGCATGTGTTCACTGATGCAAGCGAGATGGCATATGCTACCGCTATATACTGGCGGGCCACGACCGTGGAAGGCAAGCACTTAATAAGCCTTGTTATGGCGAAAGCGCGGGTGGCCCCACTGAAACTGCTTTCGATACCGAGACTCGAACTTCAGGCCGCGGTATTGGGAACCCGCGTAGCCGCAGCAGTGATGAGTGAACACGACTGCAAGCCCACGTCAGTAACGTATTGGTCAGATAGCAAGACCGTACTGACCTGGATTAGAAGAGGAGCGAGAGTATACAAACCTTTCGTTGCTCACCGAATAGCTGCTATTGAAGACAATAGCAAAGTCGAAGATTGGCGATGGATACCCACCAAGATGAACATCGCTGATGCAGCAACCCGTGACGTGCCACTGCGGTTCAACTCGGACCACGAGTGGTACTGCGGGCCGAGTTTTTTGTCTCTTGGGCCCGAATTATGGCCCACAGAGAAACCTCCGACTACAAACGACACGGGAGAAGAAAAAACTTTCGTTGTCACAGAAGGGGACAAGAAGAGCTTCATAGAAGCCGTTCCAGAGCCAAGCAGATTCTCCAGATGGGAGCGACTGCTTCGTGCGACCGCCACAGTTCTGCGTTTTATATCTCTTTGCAAAAATAGAACAGAGATAACGTCCTATAAACGGACGAGAAAAAACGCTGAAAAGGACCCAGACTGGCGCAAGAAGCCCGCTGTACCTGCACAGAAGCAGAAGCAGGCATGCAGAGCACCAACCCAGGTCAACAGACAAATCATAGAAGCAGAATTTCTCCAAGAAGCTGAGAAAATACTTGTCCAGGTCGCACAACAACAATCGTTCGCTTCAGAGTTAGCGAATGTTGAAGAAATAAATAAAAATAGCTCGCTGCGACCTTTACAAATTCAGGTCGTCGACGGCGTGCTGCGACTAAGAAGTCGCATAGCAGCTACGCAAGAGGTAGCTGAAGAAGTGATGCGCCCGCCTATATTACATGGCGACCATCACATAACGCAGTTGTACATAGACTGGACACATCGCAGTCTACAACATAGTGGCACCGAACTCACAATTAATGAGGTACGGCAGCACTACTGGGTCGTGAAGATGCGACCAACAGCGAAGAAGGTGATAGCAAGATGCCTGCATTGCCGTATACGCAAGGCACAGCCACCAGTACCTGCGACCGGCGACCACCCGAAAACGCGCCTCGCTCACCATAAGAGGCCGTTTACATATACCGGGCTCGACTATTTCGGCCCGCTATCCGTCACCGTCGGTCGGCAGCATCAGAAGAGATACGTAGCACTATTTACGTGTCTCACATCAAGGGCGGTGCACCTTGAAATCGCCGCCAGCCTTAGCGCAGACTCCGCCATATTGGCGCTGCGCCGATTCGCCGCACGCAGAGGATGCCCAGCTGAGATACACTCAGACAATGGCACCAACATGCACGGCGCCGACAGAGAGCTGCGAGACGCCTTCAAAACAGAGGCAAGTCGTAGAGGCATCGTATGGCGCTTCATAACGCCATCAGCGCCATTCATGGGAGGCGCCTGGGAGCGCCTAGTTCGTTGTGTAAAAAACACACTATACAATGTACTTACAGAAAAACACCCCACCGAAGAGGTGTTGTCCACACTGATTTGTGAGGCAGAGTACATTGTAAATAGCCGACCATTGACACACGTGTCGGTAGATGGTGATGATGATGAATCCATCACACCGAATCACCTTTTACTCGGTGGGTCAGCCAGACTACCTACACCTGGCACGTTCACCGAGCAAGATATAGACAGCAGGAAAATATGGCGACGATCACAGATCCTCGCTGATATGTTCTGGAGTCGCTGGGTCAGAGAGTACCTGCCGGAGCTCCAAAACCGGCGGGAGCCACATAGTAGTGGGCCCAGATTTAAAGTGGGTGACCCTGTCCTGATAGCCGACGGCCAGCTGCCCCGCAATACGTGGCCGCGAGGCCGCATTGTGGCCGTGTATCCAGGAATCGACGGAGAAATCCGGACCGCTGAGGTACGCACGCTTGGCGGTACCTTGAAGCGTCCGGTGAAGAAACTCGTCCCACTGCCCCAGTAACCAGAGATGCCGGAGCGGCGACCGTCCTCTCGGTGGGCCTGGCCGGCAGCCGAGAAATGCCGTCCGTCGCTCACCGAAGGAATGCAGCGCCGCGCCGACAACACTTCGAGTCGACACAGCGAGTCGACACAGCACTGCACGGCGGGAGATATGTTCGCGACGAAGCGTCATCAACCATACTAAATGGTTCATAGAAATTGAAGTTTGTATGTGTAGACATGTCTGCTTACCACGGCGCGCCACCTGATACTAAAATGAATTTTTTTTTTTTTTTTTTTTTTTTTTTTTTTTTTTTCTACGGGGCTTCTCGTAGTTCGGTCAAAGCGACTGACAACTACTTAACCGGGCTTTCCCTGTGGAGACTAAGCTATATAGCCTCCAGCCAGGCACAAATTTCTAAACCTAAGCGACAACGCTGAGGGCTACCCCCTGTGGGGTCGAACCTCGGCTCAGGGCGTCGCTGGGGGGACAACTAAGGCTGGATCTTATTAAAGTGATTCTGCCATCCGTTCGGAATAAGCCTACGTGGAGAAGAACGGACAAGAAACTCCAATTTAACTAACTAGAATTTAACTACGGCACAGCATTTCGCGGGCTGGCTTGTATATCTTGACGGGGACGTCGCGACGGGCCTCGGCGGCGAGGACGGATCGAAGGCGGTCTGTGTTTGAAAATTGTGCTGGTCTCTTTCTTGCTCTCTTGGAGCAGGGTAGTGGCGTCATCGGGGATGGAGAGAGCGAGCCTTGGTCGGCGAACTTTAGAGATTTGGGAGAGTTCATAGCGGGAGACCGCTTGAATTAGGGGATTGCTGTGGTTGACAGCTTTGTCGAAGAAGCTCTTTGAAATGCGCTTCATGAATTGTTGAATAGTGGGGATTTTCAAATCGACATGGAGTTCCTGGTTACGAACGTACCAGGGGGCTCCCGTGATTTTACGGAGGAATCGGTTTTGTATAACCTGAAGCTTGTGAATGTGGTGGGGCTTAGTATGCGCGAACACTACGCAGGCATAGGTCATGATGGGACGGATAACCGCAGTGAAGGTGCGCAGCTTGCACCTAAGTGACAAGCCACTGCTTGCGTTTATCATCCCATGAAGTCTGCCCATAGCAAAGGCGGCTCGCGAGCGCGCCGCCTTAATGTGCTTGGCGAAAGTGAGGTGGTTGTCTAAGGTCACGCCTAGGTACTTGGCTTGCTCTTCCCAGGGGATCGGCTTGCCGTACATAGTCACTGTTTTGGTGGGTCGGGTTTTTGTGGAAAGGCTACGAGGCTTCGAGAAAATGACAGCCTGGCTCTTTTCGGGATTGACTTCTATTCTCCAGAGGCGGAACCACTTGGACAGGGCGTTGGCGGCTCTCTGGAGTTTTTGGGCGATGGCATTGGGTGCTTTGCCAGCGTAATAAAGGGCCGTGTCGTCAGCGAATAGTGCCAACTGGCCCTCTTTGGGTTTTGGGATATCGCTGGTGTACAGCGTGAAAGATATAGGTGATAGTACGCAGCCTTGAGGGACTCCGGCTCGTATGGGGTGAGGGGAGGAGAGTTCTCCCTCGACTCTATAGCGGAAAGTTCGGTCCGACAACCAGTCTCGAATGATGAGCACGAGACGATCTGGCACGCCAAGTTTGTATAGCTTATAAATTAAGCCATTGTGCCAGACTTTGTCGAACGCTTTCGCTATGTCGAAGAACAAGGCACCCGTCATCAGACCACGCTGGAAGCCAGCACTAGTGTGTTCAACGATGCGGTGCACTTGTTGGACGCAAGAATGTTCGGCACGAAAACCGAATTGTTCGTCGGGGATAAGACTTTTTCGCTCGGCAAAGTCTTTGAGCCGCCTATAGATAAGCCGTTCGTAGACTTTACCGAGGGAGTTTATCAGACTGATGGGACGGTAACTGGAAGGCTCCGATTTGGGTTTACCCGGTTTAGGGATGCCTATCACAGTGGCTTGTTTCCAAGCTTGTGGGAAGATATTTTTGCTTAATGCAGCGTTGAAAATGGCCGTCATTAGCACTATTATATGGGCGGGGAGGAGTTTTAACACCTTATTGGTGATGCCATCTGAGCCCGGGGCTTTGTTGGGCTGAAGCCTTTTGATGACCTCCTCTACTTCGTCTGGGGTGACGGGAGGTAGCGGATCATCAGGGTCTTCGACGGGGGGGAGGGAGGTCCTGCGTTCAACTTCAGCGTCTACCATGGCTAGGTGAGCTGGGTCTACTGGTTGGGAGCTGGGTGAGCATTGAATTTCAAGACTGTCAGCCAGACATTCGGCTTTTTCAGTGTTTTCAAATGCTACACTCTTATCAGGGCGAATAAGCGGGGGTATGGCTGAGTCTTCAGCGGAGCGTAATCTCCTCTGGAGGTGCCAGAAAGCATGGTGGGTGGGTTCAAGCTCGCTCAGTAACTTGTTCCATGTCGCAGAACGGTGCTCATCAGTGCGTTCTTTTACAGCAAGCTGTAATTCCCGCATGCGAGCTACGTTTGCGGCACTGGGAAAGTTCCTACGGGCACGGACAGCTGCGTTCTTCTTGGTTATCAACTTCCGTATATCGTCCGGGAGTTTCCCTTGCTGGATGTCCAGCACTGGAACCTCCCTTGAACATTCGTTCAGGACAGATTGTACGTGAGTTGTAAGCGAGTCGATCGCCGCCGTCGCGTCTGCGGCTGTTTCTATGGACGAGGGGATTGAGTCTAGCTGGGGTGACTTTGCGGATTTCAGTTTTTCACTTACTTTCCTCCAGTCGGTGATCTTTTTAGTAGGGGGTGGCTGACCTAGATCTGGGAGGCCTGAGCGGTTGCCTAGGTCCATGATCACAGGGCGGTGGTCGGAATGGAGCTCGTCTAGCGTATCTATCGAGCGTAACCGAAGGTTAACGTTCTTAAATAACGCTACATCGAGGATATCGGGTCTATGTGCGGGATCATGCGGGAAGTGAGTGAAGCTCATTGGGGCTATGACGTCGTAGTGGAGGGATGAGCTTAGGTCCAGCACCAACTTTCCCCTAGGGTTGGTAGCGGTACTGTTCCAGGCTGGATGTTTAGCATTTAGATCACCCGCTAGGATAACGGAGTCACTTATGCTGAAGAGGGCAGTAAGGTCTTTTTTGAAACCTTCTGGGTTGTCGGGCGATGACGCCGAGTGAGGAGGGCAATAGGCGGAGATGATGGTGATCGTTTGATGACCAGTCATTCCTAGCCGACAGGCTGTGTACTCGAGGCACGAAGTGGGGTCGGGTGGGGTAATTTCGCTGCAGTGGAGCTCATTTTTATAGTAAATGAGAGTGCCACCCTTGTGAGCGCGCATCCTGTCATTGCGAACTAAGCGATAGTTGGCAATTTTGGGATTGCGATGGTGGGGTTTTAAATGGGTCTCTTGAATGAGGAAGATATCCAGCTGATGGTCGCGAATGAAAGTGGCGATCTCATCACGCTGGCTTTGAATGCCATCGGCATTGAAAAAACCTAACCTTAGGGAACGTGGTTTGAGGCAATTAGTTTTTAATTGCGAACCCATTCCCCGTTTTTAAAAACTAGCGAGTCTAGTTCCCTCGTTATCGAGGGGTATCTATCAAATATCTGGAGGCAAGATATGGCGTTAAGCGCGTATGCTGAGTTGGTTAATTCAGCGTGGAGGGCTCGGGCTTCTGGAGTCATCCAGATCGCGTATGCGCTGAAGATAGTATTAGCGATACTGCGATACGAAGTCATGGTGGGTTGGGACAAAGGGCGAGAGCGCTCGCCAACGACGGTGGTGGGAGCCACCTTGTTGGCTTGCGCTGGGGCCGCTGTGGCCGGGAGTGGGCTAGACACTGGGATGTTGAGGTCCAGCAGTGCAGGTATGGGTGGAGGTTGAGTGGACTGAGAGGCCACCTGGGCCGGGTTGACGGCCCGGTGGTTCAATTTACCCCAAGGTGAAGATCTTTGTGGGGCGAGTCTTTGGGGGATTTGCGAGGAGGGTAAGCTCTTCGCGGGATTATCGTGCTGCTGACGAGCAGCGAAGTTTTTGGCCGCTCTAGGCGCAAGCTTAGGGGCTTTGGGGCAGCCCCTGTAGTTTGCTGGGTGTCCGACCTGACCACAGAGCACGCAGCTGGGAGGCTCCGTACATTCTGTGCGGTCTTTGGGGCGGGGGCAGTTTTTTGTGCTGTGATCGCCTGTGCACTTTACGCACCTGGGGGTGGCGAAACAATTGGCCTGGGAATGGCCATACAGTTGGCAGTTATGGCACTGACCAACGAGATGCGGGCGGTAGGGTTTTTCTATGGTAATGCCCGACAGGGAGCACACCGTTTTTACCCTGAATATGGGGTTAAGTCCCTCTGTAGGGGTACAGGCGACCATGACCATGTCGTATTGCTTGCCACCTCTTGCCTTGTGCAATCGGTGGACTTCTATTACCGGGACATTTTGGGCTATTAAGTCTAATCGGACTTCTTCCGTGGGGATCTCCTTTGGGATTCGGCGGATCACCACACGGATTGCACGTTCCTCTGGGAGCGAGTACGTATGGAACGAAATGTTCCTGTCTTTAAGGAGGCGAGTTAGATCGCGGAAATCCCGGGATGTGGGGACTAGGATTTTAATGCCTTGCTGGCAGGCAGTAGCTTTGCTGTAACTGATTCTACGCTCAGTACAAGCGTTGGATACCGTGTTCCATTTCCCTTTGTCTTGAAGGTAAATGGGCGGAGGAGGGGGGAGCTTCCTGGTGGTCGCAGCGGAAGCTGTTACCATCGGGCTCGGGGGGCGGCTAGAACGCTGGGAAGCGTTATTGGGGGCGGGTAGGTCGTCCGGAATAGACGGCTCGGGGGAGGGGCAGGGGGAGCCGACGGGTGACGCAAACGGGGTTGCGACTATCACCGTCTTTTTGGCCTTGGGTTTTGAGGCCTGGGCTGGGGCCTTGTTCTTCCTCCTCTTACCACCGACGACTTGAAAGTCGTCCTCGTCTGAGGAGGTGGGGGGAGGGGTAGGGTCCCGCTCTTCGTTAGCGGGGATGGGGGAGTCCTCCATGGGGGAGGCAGGGCGTGAGTTAGGGGAGATAGGGCGTGAATTAGGCTCATCGGCCTGGGAGAGAGTGGGGGATCTAGGCTCTTGCCTAGGCTTGGATTTGGGTGAGGGCGACCTCGGAGTGTCCTGGTCCGGGAAGGGCTTGAAAGCCCTGATGGGTGCCTCTATCTGGGCCGAAGTGACATGGTTGGGCTTTGTAGCCGCAGCTTTGAAAGCTGCCCCATACTTCTTCCTGAGTTTAGGGTCTGCCAGGAGAATCTCCTGCAGTAGGTCGACGACTGCCGCGAACGACATCGTCGAGGAAGTACTTCCGGTGAAGCCGGGCAGGGGGTATCTTCCCCGGGTGGATGGGCCCGGGGATGTGTAAAATCCTACCCTCCCAGCCGGGTGAGACTGGGAGGTGAGTACCTCGGTGAGCCCTAAGCTAGTAATCCCTGCACCAATGTTATTGGGTGACAGGGGTCCTACGGTACCAGTAAACCCACCGAAGGTGGGCCACTCACCACTTGTGTACCACTAGTCTGGCACGTCGGGGTAGACACACCCGACCGTGCCAGGTGTAAGCTGTGGAACAGAGACAGGGGTTGACTAGGCTATCTACCAAGGCCAACGATCCTGCTCCCGAATCCAATTACTGCCGTGCCCTGAAGGGGCTTAGCGGGTGCTTGGGTCGACACCCCCTTGGGTTTGTTAACACCGTTAGGTATCCGCCAAGGACCACAAGAGGTGGATTTGAAAAAGAAGCCTCTACTAGCAACCTAGGTTACTAGTAGAGAGCCGCGGCGCGGGGCGCGCAGCGGGGAGGCGGCGAGCGAGGGACGCGTCGGCCGCAGTGACGTCACGCAGGAGCGAGACGAGGCGGGGGCCGGGGCGCTGAGCGCGCAGCGGTGAGGCGGCGGGCGGGGGGCGCGTCGGCCGCAGTGACGTCACGCAAGAGCGAGACGGGGCGAAGAGTGCGGGCTCGCAGCGGTGGAGCGGCGAGCGGAGCGGCAACGTGCAGCGAGACGGGCAGCGAGGCGACCGCTCGGGACGGTGGCTGGCGAAGAGTGGAATGAATTTTAGAGGCACGTTTATATTTATACTAAAATTTTACCTACATTTTTTGAGATAGTAGTATAATGTTTTTAGTGTTTGTCAGTATGTTATAGGGTTCAATAGTTCACCCTTAACAGAGTAAAATCATTAGAAAGCATACTGATAAGAGTTATCATAGTAAAAAACATAAATTTCTGTCATACGATACGTCTGTGCTCGACGACGGATTAGTTCCGAATGACCCGTGAGAGGGAACCACACGATATTTATAGTTTTGGTGGTTTTTGAAAATATTATAGTAATTAAAATCATGTTTTTAAGGGCTTATTCTATCTACTGGACATGAAATCAGTACATAATGATGAAACTATGTGAAGACCACATAGTTTCTGCTATGTAAATAGGAATATTGACTTGATATCTCAAACACCAAATATATGGTTTTAGGTCATTTTAGGGTATATGGGGGACCTAGACCGAGACAGGAAGCCTATATACACCTCATAGTTAGCGTAGTCTTTTATATAAAGCCCATTTACTTGAGATATCAAGTCAGTATATAATAGAAAAACTGCTGTTTATCTGGTTTTTGGCAATCGCTTACGGTTTTAGGTGCCCTAAGTACCTAGAAACATATAGGTGTACTGGTAAAAGTACTACCATTGGAAAGCTTGCTAAAAGGGCTTCCAGGCGGTTTCTAGATGGGAAGAATCGCTTGGATAGTCAACGAGATAAGCAGTCGTGAAAAATGTAAACAACGTAAAACGTTGAACTTTGTAGACCCTTCAGGTGGAATAACTCCATGAAGGGAATAGATGTACTCATGGTGTAAGTACTTTCGGATGGCTTGCTGGACTAGCTACCAAGCCATCACTTTGGAGCGAAAATCGCTCAAGTAGTTTAAGTACAATTCCAGAAAATAGGTTTCTGGAAATGTAATTTTTAGTCAGTTTTTGGCATTCCCCGGGACTATACACCCCTGGGAATTCCGAAAATAAGGAATTTTTGGGGACCTCCCGATGGCCCGTTAAACGCACCATCGTGTTGTCCCAATCTTATTAGTGTTTTTATATCTAATTTCTCTGATAGCTGGGCGCAAAGAAAGTGACCAGCTATCAAATTTGTACATATCAAGGCACCTTATGTGCATATGACCTGGATAGACTTACATAAACACTAGAAATGTAAAGTGTGGTCTATTGGCTACCAGAATCCCCATAATAGGCGGTGATTGTCTGGTTAGCCTAAGTAGGAAGTCCTAAAGTCGGTGAAATGACTTAGGAATTTATAGATTCGTTACATGAGGGATGATATCCCATAGAGGATTCCCGAAAATGGGCTTTTTCTAGACGTCAACAGACAGCCTGCTACTGGCACCAGCAGGTCAACCCAACCTATAGATATCCTTAGGCTAGGTTAAAAGCTATTAAGGTTTTAACTGGGAAATAAAGGGAATTGTCCTTTCATTTCATGGAAATAGTCTAAGGAAGCTATCAATACCTGGAAATTAGGTATATTGATTAGATACATAGATGGGGGGCGTTACTGTGTTACAGTACGAAGGAATCCAGCTATTGATAGCACTATGGAAGGGGTGCGGTAACCCTATTTACCAAATATGTATAAGGGTTTTTTACATAAATAAAAGTTATTTTCGGCGAGAATTTGCGGGGCTCTCAATAATGGCACGATGCGAGGGTATAAAGAACCCCCGGGCCCAAAATAGAATTTGTAGTCATCCAAAGCTAGTCGCTTGTACTTGTCTTAGTAAATAAGAAGTAATTCTTATATAGAATCACGTCTCAGAAATTGTTGAGAGCCCTAGAATCGTGCCGTGTACTGAATAACTTAGTGTTTCATTTAATTCATCAACTTCAACCCTTATGAAGACATCCCTTTTCGATCCTGTCGAGCTGAACCTCGGAACCTGGACACCAGGAGTGCTGATCCAGAAGTAGGCAACCCGGAATCTGGAAATAACTCAAGTACAGCCAACACATCGTTGAATCGTTAGAGTCGATTTGCAACCCTACGTCACTGCTGCAGCTAGGCATCCAAGAACCTTTGTTTTCGTTGATGTGGATGGGGCGTTCAGCGGCAATGGCCAGAAGGTTTACGCCCTTCTTTTCTCGGGGCCAATGAACACGCTACGTCCTGCACAGAATGTACGTAGAAATAAAAGACATTAATGCAAACAATTGTGACATAAAGTGTGTGAGTGAAGTAATATATAAGTCAAAAATCACCAAAATAAGCCGCGGTGTGCCTCAAGGGTCAATCTTGGGACCAATATTATACATAATTTTTACTAATGATTTACTTAATTTTATGAATAATACCCAACCCGACGCAGGGCTTGTAATATTTGCAGATGATACGAACGCCATAATCGGGTCGTCAAACTTAAATGAGTTGACAGAAAAAGTAAATATGTGTTTAGAAAATCTTTCTGTTTGGTTTACAGCAAATAGCTTAATTATAAACCCAAAGAAAACCCATGTTATGTTGTTTAAAACAACGTCACGTAACAACGATAGCATAAATGTCATGCTTAATAGGGATAATATTGGACTAGTAAACGAAGTTAAATTTTTAGGAGTCTATATAGATTCCCTATTAAACTGGAAAAAAGAGCTCACCACTATCGATTCCTCAATATCTTCAGCTTGTTACGCGCTAAGAAACCTCAGGGACGATATTGATCTAAAGCAGCTTAAATCAGTATATTATTCAATGGTAGAATCCAGGTTACGATACAGCATTATGTGTTGGGGGAGCAGTTACGGGTATAATTGCCAAAGAGCATTCATACTGCAGAAACGAGCATTAAGAACAATTGTCAGAATTCCACAACAAGAGTCATGTAGAGAATACTTTAAAAAACTAGGTATATTAACAGTACCAAGTTTATATGTTTTAGTACTACTCAGCCACTTTGCAAAATACATACACGAGCACGAATCACAAGAAGAACGTGAACTTAGAGAGAACACTAGAAGAAACGTTATAAAAAACAAAATTGCAACTAAAATCAATATTGCTAAACATTGTTCTAAATACCAATCAGTGGAATTATTTAATAGGTTGCCTACCGACTTAAAATCATTGATTTATAAAGGTACTCTATTCAAAGCTAAACTTAAGGCGTTCCTGTTGAATAAATGTTTATATTCTCTATATTCTGAATTGTAGACAGGGGATGGTAAATAGTTTTTATATTTAGTAATTTACCTTTTGGAACCCGCCATTTATTTATGACATTAAATATTATTAGATTTTATTGAATAAATGTATAAACATTTGACATGATATTTTTTACAACTATTCATTTAATAACTGTTTACCATCTATTGACATAATATTTATTATATGTTATTGATTATTATTATTTTTTTGAATTTTACTGTTTGAAATTTATATTTTTTTTTATTCTTATCTGTAATAAATTAATTAATGTACTAAATAATTCAAACACAATGCGAATTGTTATATGAATAAATAAATAAAATAATAGTTGGTATCTTCACCATACGTTATAAGTGAAGTTTATTATAAAATACAGAGGAATTATATTTAGATTTGAAATGTGACTTCAAAACTGCTTTAAATAAAATTAAGATCAGTGATGTTTCTCCAACTACTGGGTCATCATCAAATAATGGTTCCGTAGGTAAAAGCGTATCTATAAAGTTACCTAGAATAACTATCCCAAAATTTTCGGGGAAGTATACTGAATGGCCGACTTTCCGAGATTTATTTGTATCAGCAATACATAAAAATAGCAATATTGATAATGTTCAAAAATTACATTATTTAAAAAGTTATTTGACTGGTGAAGCCGAGCAGTTCCTTCGTCATGTACCAATTTCAGAATCAAATTGTAAAAGGTGCTGGACTCAGTTGGAGACCAGGTATAACAACAAAAAAGATTTGTTTCATTGTATTTTCGTAAGATTGCTCAGTCACAGGAACATAGTACAAGAGTCAGCTAGTGCTTTAAAGGAATTAATGGATACAACATCAGACTGTCTAAATGCACTCACTAACTTAGATATTGATATAACTTCATGGGATATTTTAATCATTCATATCATAACATTAAAACTAGATCCAGACAGTAAAAAAGATTGGGAACTAAAGGTAACTAGTAATACTGATTCAGATAAGCTGCCTACATTTGAACAGTTTAAAGAATTTTTAACAAGCCGCTATAGGGCATTTGAATTCTTAGGAACTAAGCCAATTAAAAATAATGTTAATATTAGTAAGGCAAAGGTTTTTCACACGGCAATGGCCCATGCAGCTATGGTTTGTCCGTGCTGTAATAGTAACGAGCATAAAATGTTTTTCACACGGCGACGGCCCATGCAGCTATGGTTTGTCCGTGCTGTAATAGTAACGAGCATAAAATGTTTTTCACACGGCGACGGCCCATGCAGCTATGGTTTGTCCGTGCTGTAATAGTAACGAGCATAAAATGTTTTTCACACGGCGACGGCCCATGCAGCTATGGTTTGTCCGTGCTGTAATAGTAACGAGCATAAAATGTTTTTCACACGGCGACGGCCCATGCAGCTATGGTTTGTCCGTGCTGTAATAGTAACGAGCATAAAATGTTTTTCACACGGCGAGGCCCATGCAGCTATGGTTTGTCCGTGCTGTAATAGTAACGAGCATAAAATGTTTTTCACACGGCGACGGCCCATGCAGCTATGGTTTGTCCGTGCTGTAATAGTAACGAGCATAAAATGTTTTTCACACGGCGACGGCCCATGCAGCTATGGTTTGTCCGTGCTGTAATAGTAACGAGCATAAAATGTTTTTCACACGGCGACGGCCCATGCAGCTATGGTTTGTCCGTGCTGTAATAGTAACGAGCATAAAATGTTTTTCACACGGCGACGGCCCATGCAGCTATGGTTTGTCCGTGCTGTAATAGTAACGAGCATAAAATATTTTTCACACGGCGACGGCCCATGCAGCTATGGTTTGTCCGTGCTGTAATAGTAACGAGCATAAAATGTTTTTCACACGGCGACGGCCCATGCAGCTATGGTTTGTCCGTGCTGTAATAGTAACGAGCATAAAATGTTTTTCACACGGCGACGACCCATGCAGCTATGGTTTGTCCGTGCTGTAATAGTAACGAGCATAAAATGTTTTTCACACGGCGACGGCCCATGCAGCTATGGTTTGTCCGTGCTCTAATAGTAACGAGCATAAAATGTTTTTCACACGGCGACGGCCCATGCAGCTATGGTTTGTCCGTGCTGTAATAGTAACGAGCATAAAATGAGAAGTTGCAAGCAATTTGTTAACCAGGATGTGGATATTCGGCGTAAGTTTGTGCAGGATCACAATTTATGTTTTATTTGTCTGGGGCACAACCACTCTGCCAGATTTTGTAAGTGCACAGCCTCTTTTCAAATATTTAAGCGGAGACATCACTCCTTGTTGCACCCTAAAGGTGAGCAGGAGTCAGTAGGCGAAAAGGGAGATTCATCTATGAAAGAACATACAAACACGGTAGGATTAGAATCTGAAAACAAAGTAGGAACTTGTTTTTCGAAAGGTTTAGCGAATAACCAAGTTTTATTAGCCACGGCCGTAGTGAGGGCTGTATCGAAAAAAGGAGTTATGTTAACAACCAGGGCCCTGTTAGACCAAGGTTCTCAGGCGTCTTTTGTCACAGAGCGTACTGTGCAAATTTTAGGGCTTCAGAAAAAAACCAGCTAAAGGTTTAATAACTGGTATAGACGTTAATAACAAATTATCCTGAAATTCGGTTGTTGAGGTTAAAATTCAGTCCAGGGTCGATCCATCATGTGAACTTGTAGTCAAGGCATATGTTCTCAAATCTATTACGTCATTATTACCTAGTAGGGAAACACTATATTTAGATTGGGTTCAAGCTAGCGACATCAAATTAGCGGATTCTAGATATCATACACCGGATAGAGTGGATATGTTGTTAGGAGCAGAAATTTATGGTCAGATTTTGCAAAATGGGTTAAAAAAGGCTCCTGATGGTAGCACTGTAGCTCAGTTTACCTCATTAGGATGGATTATATCAGGTACAGTAGCCTTTGCTGCTCCTAATACATCAAACATTACCGTAATGCATACTCACCTTGGTGATGACGAAATCCTGAAAAAAATCTGGGAATTAGAAAAGGAACCAAATCAAATTAAGAAACATATACTTACCGAAGAAGAATCAAAATTCGAAGAGATATTTAAAGCTACAACTGTAAGAGATAGTGACGGTCGTTACGTAGTAAACTTACCATTTAGAAACGTTTTGGGGACACTTTTATTATGCGTACAGCTAAGGAGTGGAATTCCCTGCCGGAGTCTGTGTTTCCCGGTAGCTACAATCTAGGGGTCTTTAAGTCAAGAGTGAATGGTTTTTTTCTAGGCAAGAGTGCTTCACCGTCAACCGCATCATCGCTTACCATCAGGTGAGATAGTGGTCAAGCGCAAGCCTATAGATAATAAAAAAATAAATAAAAATTCAGCGCATCGTGTGGAGAGACAGCAAACAATCTTCAATAAAGGATTATAACTTACTTACAGTTACCTTTGGTACCTCTTCAGCGCCTTTCTTAGCAGTTCGATCGATGCAGCAAGTAGCGTACGATGAAGGAGTCAACTATCCACTTGCAGCTGAAAGGGTACTTAAAGATTATTACATGGATGATCTTATGACTGGTTGCGACTCAATAGAAGAAGGCATGGAAATCTTTAATCAAATGAACGAGTTATTAGCAAAAGCAGGATTCACTTTACAAAAATGGTCAAGTAACAGCAGTGAATTACTGGGGAAAATAATCGGGGAAAGACACTCGTTCAAAGGACAAAATGGTGTAGAAAGAGAGATCAACATAAAACAAGATGAGATATTTAAAACGTTGGGACTTACCTGGAACCGAAGCTGCGACACCTTCCAGTATTCTTTTCAGTTGCCTCCGCTGCAGGAACCTGTTACAAAAAGAAAAATATTATCAGACATAGCAAGACTATTTGACCGTTTGGGATGGGTGTGCGACCCATCCCAAACCGTAATCATTGTTGCGAAAAAATTATGGGTTTCTGGGATTGGATGGGATGAGGAAATACCACCAGAAATAAGAAAATAATGGTTTACTTACCGACAAGAGTTGCAAAGTTTAAAGAATTCTTCAATACCTCGATGGTTAAACATGAAGCACGGTGACAAGCAGATTGATTTACACGGATTTTGCGACGCGTCAAAACAGCATATGCTGCGGTAGTGTATGCACGGGTTGTCGATGCTGACGGTGAGATACATGTCACTTTGCTCACGGCAAAAACTAATGTTGCTCCTATAAAAACGGTTTCAGTGCCTCGATTGGAATTGTGCGGATCAGTCCTCTTAGCCAAATTCTTATCCGAAGTCTCAGAAGTGATGGGAATAAGTAAATTTAATTTGTACTTACTCGACCGACTCGGAGATCGTGTTAGCGTGGTTAAATAGCCATCCCAACAGATGGAAAACATTCGTGGCAAATCGGGTTTCTGCAATTTTGAGCTTAAGTGAACCTCAGCACTGGAATCATGTTCAGTCGAAAAGCAATCCTGCTGATTGCGCATCGCGGGGTCTTTATGCATCAGAATTTATAAACTTTAAATTGTGGTTAGATGGTCCAGGGTTCCTAAAAGATAAAAATATTATAGTCGACAAACGCAAGACCGCTGTCAACAAATATAGAAGAAATAAAGGTACGTGTACCTTTATTTCTTCTATATTTGTTGTTTGTCTGTATTTGTTGTATATTTGTTGTTGCTACGTGTAGCATGAGACGATAATTTTATTTGGGATAAATATTCATCACTTACAAAACTTATAAGAATAGTAGCATTTTTAAGACGTCCTTTAGAGTTGAGAAAACTGAAGACTGAAAGAAAGAATCATAATTTTATAACTGCAGAAGAAATGAAATTAGCGTTGGAGACATGCATAAGGGTATGTCAAAGTCAAAACTTTGAAGCGATAATTCTGGACCTGCAAAAAGAAAAGCCTAAAAGAAATTTGTTTAAATCTTTACCTTGATTCCGTTAATATCCTGAGGGTGGGCGGTAGATTGGCACGTTCCGATCTTGCCAGGGATCGTAAAAATCCAATGTTGATTCCAAGTAATTCTCATTTTACCAATCTTTTAATTGCCGACGCACATTATAGGAATCTTCATGGTGGTCCTCAACTAATGCTTAACTAAAAAATAAAAATAAATAAAATAAGCCTTTATTGCTGTTTTATCATAGTTTACAATACAATTATATGTCGCATCAAGGCTGGCCGATAGATGTAAACCATCGGGAAGTCAGGATGTGACATCGGAATTGGGATTCGGTCGTGCTAATGAGATCACACGTAAAAACAAAGCTAGTGAAAATGGCGGTTACATTCTTGCAAAAAAAAATCGCGTTGTCAGTTGCGACTACCCTCGGTTTTAAATGATGAAAACCAGTCTGGAGCGGAGTAGCAAGGAAGCTAGCAACAACCAAGGAGCTGGACAGGTCAAGGAGGAGCGTGTGGACGTGTGGAAAGAGCCATACACACGGATCTTTATGCCAATCTGGTGAGTCGTTTTCATTTTATTATGACTATGGCCAAAAGTGTTAATATTTAAAATTCTGGTTTTGTGTATGGTAGACGGTCAGTATATCGTCGGGGCGGCCCGTGACGGGTCGTAATTTCATGTTAGTTATCACTGATCAAGTTTTAGTGTTGCTGAAGTGTTATTATTCTACTGTCACTGGTAATGGTCCTTAGCTGGCTATTATTGTTCGGACTTTAGAGCCATATAGTAGCAATGCCGTACAGAACACATCATTCTGGAAATTATGATAATACCAAATGAAATATTTTGATTCGTTTTGATAATGTGATAGTTTTATGCAGTGAGGGTTAAGTTTGAGGAGAAGCATGGTATTCTTCATTTCAAGTCAGGAAGCCAAACTATCTGAAACGTAGTAAACCCTACCAGGCCTCGATAATTGAGACTTCAAATGCCACTGACGTTGTGGCATTCATTGGATTCTCTAAAGCCCATACCTGGCCACTAGGGACACTGTAATGTGTTTCATATTCTGGACAGGGACTCTGCACTCACATTTGGTGTCCACAATAACCCATTTTGCTGTGCCGGTTTAGTTTACTACACCGCTGCACTGGTTAATTTCCATCAAAGCTGTGTATAGTTAAGATAACTGTGAACATATTATACTCTCGTATTGTTTTTACGTTTCAGATACCATATTGCGTCGAAGTGGAGCCTCTGCTGCAGGCTAACGGTTCAAATGCTGAATGCGAAGGTCGAATGTCAACATCTGAGAGGTTAAGAGGAACGGCAGGCTAGCAGTTCGCATGTGGTAGCCGAACATTACGACCACAGCTGAGAAGTCGGGCGCTCGCAAGTTTCGAATGGAATACTCGGTGAGTCGCTTCTATTTTATTTCGATAGTGAGGTCGAATGTTCTGTAGTGAAGAGATGCTAGTTAGAGTTTTGAGAGTGTTCATGTTTGACCACTGAATTGGTAGTGGTTATATCTAGCACTATCACTAGGTAATTAAGACACACTTAGTAAAAAGCAAGTAGTTAATGAGTTTCCTATAGGCGGTATAGTTTCATCATTTGTTTCAGTACAAACTTTAGGATTTAATATCCCATAAGAAGATGAGCTCGTGGCTAAATAATAACAGCCGCACGGGTCGATCATCAAGGTTGGGCAACGCTTGACGAGGTCGGTCCGTGGATGGGTGACCATTTCAACATACCGTGTTTCCTCCGTGCCTCGGAAAGCACGTTAAGCCGTTGGTCCCGGCTGTCATTTGAAGATCTTTGACAGTTGTTGCGGGTGGCCGGAGGCTTGAGATCTGACGGCAGTCTTGCCAAGGGGTACCGTGTTACCCAGTTACTGGGTTGTGGAGGTCAGATAAGCAGTCGCTCCATGTAAAACACTGGCACTTAGCTGAATCCGGTGAGACTGGAAGCCGACCCCAATATAGTTGGGAAAAGGCTAGGCAGATGATGAAGAAGATGATCTATCCAAAGTGACTTAACAACTAGTCATTTTCAGTGGCAAAGCGAGTTAGTAAAGTCGTTTGGCGAAGGCAATTGTATCAAGTTAGTAACGGTACTGGTCATTTGCGTGTATTCGGAACACATCTTATGTTGCCTAACGATTTACAACCACCGTCTTTAGATCTGAATGCACTTGCTTACTTTCAAAGTAATATTATGATAGCAGTTATCTCGCGATCGTTTTCCTTACATGAAAACGGAGTTAGCGAGCGATAGTAAAGGGTTACTGTTGATAATTTGATTTTAAACGATATTGATCAAAGTTAATTCGTGAAGCTCCTTTACACGAGTTATTATCACGCAAATATTATCAGGCTTAATTGTTCCCCTCATATGAACAGTCGGTATGTTCCAAGATCTTTGAGTAAAAGGCGCGAATCTTGTGAGAAGGATCCCCGATCACCAAGTTCCTTGAGAATTAGACGTCATAGTTAATGACAATGGTAGTGAGACCAAATCTGATAGCTTGTACACTTGTCATACTCAGAACTTTGGACTGCACCTCATGAGTAACATGTGGCGATGGGTCAACGAAGAAGTTTCATGAGTTGAGTGTGCATTGCCTTTGAATTATGGTAAAGAGTAACAGAATTTTTACAATAACTTTGTTTAGTTGTTGAACTTTTTGATCGTTGGACCTTTTTCTAATGAAGTATTGTGTGGGAATCTCTGGTTCAAAAACTAAATAGGACCTGTATAAGGTACACGACAGGTGATTATGACAGGACGGTGATCGTTATACAACGAAAGCTTTAAATAGGTACGCTTGGAACCTACAAGTATGCACAAGGTAGGTTAGGGCAGATGCCAGCGGGTCATGTACCAGTCGATGTTGATGTCAAAAGGATTTGATGATAATGAGCAAGCTTAAGGTGTCGAGCAATTCAGTCTATCGAACGTTTTACGTTTGACCGTACCAGTGGATTCTGGTGGAGTTCGGGGTCTAGAGAGAGACCGAGAGACCATTGTGAGAGCAATATAATTGCTGGTCGGCTAGGGAGCCATGGCGTTGGAGGTTTTACTCGAGGGTTTCTGTAAGCTTGGCAGTTTTTGCTGCAGAATAAGTTTTAAACTTTGTTTGGAGCGACTAGTGGTACATGGCCCAGGGTAATGATTTAGTTAAAGAGTAGGGTTCTAAAATTTCCCTATTTTAACGAACCCAATAATCTAGTTCGGTCAGGAGTAGCCGAGCGCTGTGTGACAACTGTTGGCCTGTGTGGCAACTGTTGGCCTGTGTGGCAACTGTTGGCCTGTGTGGCAACTGTTGGCCTGTATGGCAACTGGAAGTCTGTGTGACACTATGTCTGGTGTGAAAATTCATGTTTGTGTTAGGAACCTTACAGAAAGATTCTAATGAGTTATGAGGTTAAAAGAAAGTAAACTCACATAGTCATGCGAGAGGTGAGGTCACCATGTTAATGTTAATGACGTTCGAATCGTCAAGCCCTCATTACGAAAATTGAAATAGTTTTGGTTTTCAAATTTTGATTACTATGCGTAGATCGTGTTGGTAAGACACACAAAGCTCAAGTACCAATTGAGATTGTAGATAAAGTAGTAAGTACTAAATCTCTGTGTGAACAAGGTCTAAGTTCAGAGAGTCGAGTTGACTCGACATCGTGGAGATGTGCGAGTAGAGCAATTGAGATAGCTAAGAGAGCTATGAGATAGCTAGTAGAGCTGTGTGATGGTTAAAAATCGTGAATAAGAAACATGGTATAGTTTCTTTTGTTTGATTTAATTTGAGATTTATGACTTATCAGTGGTACCTGAACTTTGTAATCACGAAAATTGGGTGCTTTTAGGTACCAAATCGATGAGGTTACTATTTTCTTTAAATTGGAAATAGATTTACTCGTTCCTTGCAATAGTGAACAGAAAGATTTAAATGATCATGTTTGATTGTTTAAAAATATGCCTCACTCTAGTGTAAGAGTCAGGATTGGACGAGCAAATACTGTTTGAAAATTTTGTATTTTTCAGAAAAACATCCCTTGTATGATGGGAGATTGCCAGGATGGAGTGGACTGAGACGACGTGTGGTGCAACACGAGGTGACCATGAGATGGCATGGAGCAAGGACATGAAGATGATGCCTGCGGGTGATAGATTTGGGGATCTGTCACCTGAGAGAGGCCCGAGAAGGCGACGTGTGTGTTCCACGTTCGCCTCTCAAGAGGAATTACGGCCTAGAGAACACCATGTGGTTTTAGTCAGTAGGAGTCTGACAGACCCCTCAGCTTCCCCCAAGGGCTGAGGACATCCATTGAGGATTTCCACATGATTCGATACACTGTTAAAACCTGACAATGAGGAACAGACGAGGACGCCTGTCTCGCAGGATGGCCGTGTCGGGTTTAGTCAATAGTACGGACTTTAAAACAAATCGCAAGCACGCCATCTGGCGGCAAAGCAAGAACTGCTACGCATTGGCGCGCTTTATCTAACCGCTTGCATAGTGGGGACAGCAGAATAGAGCAGTTGAGTACTGGCAGCCGTAGAGCTAAGACGTCGTAGAATCAGTGTCTTTCCGTAATATTAGTAAGCAGGAATGTAACTTGTGTCTATTTGAATAAACCCAGTGTATCGAATAACTTATGTGATTTCATTTGCACGATTATACCCACCGACCTGCCCACACACGATGTCTTAACCTAAGGAAATACATCCTGACTTCCCGATGGTTCGCATCTATCGGCCAGCCTTGATGCGACATATTATATATTTATTCCTGACGATCGGTTTTTCCATCAACAGCTTGTCCTTCGACAAAGGCCTCCTCCAAAGACTTCCACCTATCTCTGTCTCTCGCAATTCTGATCCATTCCGGACCGGCAACTCTTTTGAGGTCATCTTCCCAACGTTTAATTTGTCGACCTTTTTTTTGTAAAGGTCGACAATGCTTAACTACTTAAGCACAAAATATTATATTCAGGGAGCCAAACGGTTGGTTACTGCATACGTGCGAAACTGTGTAATTTGTTTGCGTTATGCAGCGTGTACAAAACCTCAATTGATGGGCCAATTACCACCTGCACAGGTTACACCAAATAGGCCATTTAAGAACAGTGGTGTAGATTATGCTGGTCCTATTAATTTGAGGACATCAACGGGTAGGGGTCACCATGCATATAAAGGATACATTTGTTTATTCGTCTGCATGGCGACTAAAGCTGTCCACATTGAGGTCGTTAGCGACCTAACAACACAGGGGTTTCTTGCCGCTTATAAAAGGTTTGTGGCAAGACGAGGTCACTGCAAGGATATATGGAGTGACAACGGTACAAATTTTCAGGGCGCTTCTAGGGAATTAGGTATATTACTTCGCTCCGAAAATTCAGGTATAGCTAAGGATATTGCTGCGGCATTGGCTAGTGACACATGGCATTTCATTCCACCACACGTTCCGAACTTTGGCGGATTATGGGAGGCTGGAATAAAGTCATGCAAGAAACATTTTTTTTTTTCATTTTTTTCTTCGTCTATACTTTCTGTAACTTATATGGTGTACATAATAAAGAGTATTCTATTCTATTCTATTCTATTTAAATAGACTAATAGGAAGCTCTACTTTAACTTTTGAAGAGATGTCCACTTTATTAGGCCAAGTAGAAGCATGCTTGAACTCACGTCCCTTGAGTAGGCTGACCGATTCGAACACTTTTGATGCATTAACGCCAGGGCATTTTCTTGTAGGGGAACCAATAGTAAACGCGCCTGATCGTAACTATGAAGATGCAAATATTTCTAGCTTGAAGAGGTGGCATTTAGTGCAACAGATGACGCAATAAAACAACATTTTCCAACGTAGGGAATGTAGTGTTAATTAAAGAGGACAACTTACCTCCTTGTCGGTGGCTTCTTGGCAGGGTGGTTGAAAAGCATTCGGGGTTAGACAACCTTACACGAGTAGTCACACTTCGCAGTAATGGTTCTACATTTAAAAGGCCAACATCAAAACTGTGTGTCTTGCCTATTGCCTAAGAATGTTATAAGTAGGTTAAGTGATAATTTTAAGTTGTGTTTGGTTTATTTTATGATTGTAAGCATTGTTTAAGTTTAATTAAGATCTATAAGTCATATTATAAGGGTAATTAAACTTTTTGATTTGCAAAATATAAATCGCTGTGTAACATTTAACTTTGGAAGGACATAATGTTGCACAAAATGTCCTTGGTGGGCGGCATGTCTAACCGCACAGCAACCATATCAAAAAACACCGCTTTTGTTATGCAAACTTGTTCGTATGTTCGTCACTAGATGGCGTTGTCCAATTTATATCCATTTCTGAATCTCGATGTTAAGATTTTCCGCCGATAACATAATGTGTCTAGGATTAAGTATTATTAAAAAACCACTACTACAACCAACCTGTATTCTACGGTGTAATCACTACATCTACGAATAAATCAGACTGGAGGTCAAAGTGTCGGCATCAGTGATCCACACTCCCAAGTACAGACTGAAACCTTTTTTCATTCAAACCCCAGTTTCTAACCCTCATGAGTTAGAGGGTTCTTCAACACTAAAAAGTGCAAAAACAACTTTCGTTTCGGAAGTCGGTGATGAAATACGATAAAAAACAAGAGGTACCAAAGACACTGACTTCCGAAACGAATGTTATTTTTGCTCTTTTTAGTGTTTTTATTTCTATTAGTTAAAAGCATTCTGGGTTGCGGAAAATATCGATTCAGCACAGCGTTATGTCTTTATTTTCGTCTTGAGTCTTAGTAATAGGGTCCCGTTTTTACCCTTTGGGTACGGAACCTTAAAAATTGACAAATATAAAGTGCATCAACTTCAGTGTGACGTCACACTCTTCGCCAGCCGTCGCCCCGAGCGGTCGTCTCGCTGCCCGCTGCCGCTCCACTCGCCGCCTCACCGCTGCGAGCCCCCACTCTCCGCCTCGTCTCGCTCCTGCGTGACGTCATTGCGGCCGACGCGCCCCCCGCTCGCCGCCTCCTGGCTTCGCGCTCCGCGCCCCGGCCCACGCCTCGCCGCGCCCCTGCGTGTCGTCGTTGCGGCCGTTGCGTGTCCGCACGCCGCCGACAGGTGTCGCAACTAGTAACCTAGGTTGCTAGTAGTGTCATCTTTTTCAAATCCACCTCTTGTGGTCCTTGGCGGATACCTAACGGTGTTAACAAACCAAAGGGTGTGTCGACCCAAGCACCCGCTAAGCCCCTTCAGGGCACGGCAGTCATTGGATTCGGGAGCAGGATCGTTGGCCTTGGTAGATAGCCTAGTCAACCCCTGTCTCTGTTCCACAGCCGGCACGGTCGGGTGTGTCTACCCCGACGTGCCAGACTAGTGGTACACAAGTGGTGGGTGGCCCACCTTCGGTAGGTTTACCGGTACCTTAGGACCCCTGGCACCCAATAAGATTGGTGCAGGGATACTAGCTTAGGACTCACCGAGGTACTCACCACCCAGTCTCACCCGGCTGGGAGGGTAGGATTGCACACATCCCCGGGCCACACGGGGAAGATACCCTTTGCCCGGCTTCACCGGAACCAATTGTCGACAATGTCGTTCGCGGCAGTAGTCGACCTCCTTCAGGAGATACTCCTCGGAGACCCAAAACTCCGAAAAAGGTATTCAGCAGCCTTCAAAGCTGCTACGAATACTAGCCCCAACCCGCCCACTTCGGACCAGATTGTGGCCCCCATCAAGGCTTTCAAGCCTTCCCCGACGACATTCCGAGGTCGCCCTCACCCATCTCCAAGCCTAGGCAAGAGCCTAGATCACCGACGCTATCCCAGGCCGATGAGCCTAACTCGCGTCCCTACTCCCCTATGGAGGACTCCCCCATCCCCGCCAAAGAAGAGCGGGACCCTTCCCCTCCCCCCACCTCCTCAGACGAGGACGATTTTCAAGTCGTCGGTGGTAAGAGGAGGTTAAACAAGGCCCCAGCCCAGGCCTCTAAGCCCAAGTCTAAAAAGACGGTCGTCGCAACCCCGTTTGCGTCACCCGTCGCAACCCCGTTTGCGTCACCCGTCGCCTCCCCCTGCCCCTCCCCCGAGCCGTCTATTCCGGCCGACCTACCCGCCCCCAATAACGCTTCACAGCGTTCTAACCGCCCCCCCCGAGCCCGATGGTAACAGCTACCACTGCTACCACAAGGAAGCTCCCTCCCCCGCCACCGATTTATCTCCAAGATAAATCCAAATTGAACGATGTTTCCAACGCCTGCACTGAGCAGAGGATTAATTTCATTAAAGTAAAAACATGGCATCAAAATCGCTGTCCCCACCTCCAAAGACTTCCGCGAGTTAACTCGCCTACTCAAGGTTAGGAACATTTCGTTCCATACCTACACCCTCCCGGAGGAGCGGTCCACCCGAGTGGTGATCCGCCGCATCCCAAAAGAAATCTCCACGGAGGAAGTCCATCTGGATCTACATGCCCAAAACGTGCCCGTCACGGAAGTCCACCGCTTGCATAAAGCGAGAGGTGGCAAACAATACGACATCGTCGTGGTCGTATGTAGCCCCACAGAGGGTCTTAACCCCATCTTCAAGGTAAAGACGGTATGCTCCCTGTCGGGCATATCGATCGAAAAACCCTATCGTCCCCATCTCGTTGGTCAGTGTCACAACTGCCAACTTTATGGTCACTCCCAGAACAACTGCTTCGCGACCCCCAGGTGCGTGAAGTGCCTGGGTGACCACAGTACGAAGAATTGTCCCCGACCCAAAGACCGCGCAGAATGCACGGAGCCTCCCAGCTGCGTGTTCTGCGGCCAGGTAGGGCACCCTGCTAACTACCGGGGTTGCCCCAAAGCCCCTAAACTTGCGCCTAAAATGGCCAAGCGCCACGATGCGCAACAAGCACGTTTGGCGCCCTCCTCCCAGCCCTCCCCGTCTAGCCCCTCAGAGGGCTTCACCATGGGGAAAACTGAACCACCAAAATGTGGCTCCTCAGTTAAACTCCCAGCCCATACCTGCACTGAAGGATCTTTACATCCCAGTGCCCAGCCCACTCCCGGCCGCAGCGGCCCCAGCGCAAATCAACAAGGTGGCTCCCACCACCGTCGTTGCCGCGCGCTCATTCCCTGCGTCGCAACCCGCCCAATCTTCTTATCGCAGTGTCGCTGGAACTATTTTCAGCGCATACGCGATCTGGATGACTCCAGAAGCCCGTTACCTCCACGCTGAGTTAACAATCCCAGCGTTAACCTAAATTCAAATTCAAATTCATTTAATTCAGATAACAGTGATCCATATTGGGTTAGTATTACAAAAAACCTTAAAATTCTAGTGTTAGTATAATTTATAGACTAGTTTAGATTTAAAGCCAACACACACACACACTTATAAACACTGCGTGCCGAGGATGACCAGCCAGGAACAAATGTTCCCTATCTGATCACCCTCCGCACAAAATGTCGGATATCTGGAGTATAGCTCTCAGCCACAGCTCTCAGGATATAGTTGCGACTACTCCGCACTCTGCACAGCAGCGATGCAGTTTTTTTGCGCATTATGGCTTGGAAGCCATCTGTGTGGGTCTCAGCAAACATTGACGATGCGCTGCAGAAACGGGGCAGTCGCAACAACATCCTAAAAGCATTATTATATTGCACGCGCAGGACATCCAGCGATCGTTTGGTGTAATTGACCCATAGATTGCCCGTGTAAAAGCTCTGACAGAAGGCCTTAAAAAGAGTAATTTTTACTAGGTCAGAGCAACGAGAAAATCTACGCGCCAACATGTTACCCCTGACCGCCAGTGCCCTACGCTCCCTCTCAATGTCTATATCATCCCTAAGGTCGTCGGTGATGAAATGTCCAAGATATTTAAATTTGGACACTCTGTTTAAATGTAGTCCATTAAGTTTTATAATCTCAGGAACAGAGTCCGGATATCTACCAGCGGCCTTAAAAACCATATATTCACTTTTGGTGACATTATATCTAAGTCCGTGTGAGGCAGCATAAGTCTCACAGACTTTGAGCATTTTACTGATAGCCCCAGCAGTCGGACCCAGCAGCACCATGTCGTCCGCGTAACTGACGTTATTGACGCTCACCCCATTTATACGACATCCAACATTCATGCTGCTGAGTTCGGTGATGAACAGTCTAGGGGATGTTAGACCCCCTTGTCTCACACCACATTCCAAGCTATACTCTGAAGATAGAGTGTTAGACCACTTTACCTGGTTCTTTTGATTGGCATACCAGTACTGAAAAGTTTTCATTATTTCATGATTTCTAAAACCCCATTTCTTGCCTCCAAATTTTTGAGAGGTATCCTTCAATAACGAAGGAACTAGACGCTCTCGTTTTTAGGAACGGAGAATGGGTACGCAATTAAGAGCGAATTGCACAAAACCCAGATCCTATTGAAACACGTGAACTGTTCGCAACAGACTAATCTTTATTTAAAAAAAAAGTTACACATTAGATGGTATAGGTGGCGTCACTAGTCACAACTCTTTTACGTTTTGATACACATACTAACACCCCCACTTATCAAAATAAACAAAATACAGAAATCAGTACATAGAAACAATGCCAAGCAAATTCATTAACTTATAATGTTTTAAGTTACATAGACCTTTAGTCAGTATGTCAGCAGGCATTTCCTCACTACGTATATATTTAATTTTAACAAATTTGTTTTTCACAACATCTCGAATGTAATGACAACGGATATCAATATGTTTTGACCTATTATGGCATTGATTACTTAAAGCTAACTTCAATGCACTTTGGTTATCACAAAACAAAAGAATTACACAATGTGTATCGGTAATTTCATGCATTAAATTTCTTAAATAGACAGCTTCTCTAGAAACTTCAGACAGAGCGGTGTATTCCGCCTCTGTACTAGACAATGAGACCGTTTTCTGTTTTCTACTTTGCCAAAAAATAGCTGATCCTGATAGCATGAAGCAAAAGCCAGTGTAGGATTTCCTATCTAAGGCATCACTTGCCCAATCACTGTCCACAAACCCTTGTTGATCACTATGATTATTACTTTACCTTAAACAATAATCCTTAGTACATTGCAAATATCTCAATACTCGCTTTGCATAGTTCCAATGTATATGACTATATCAGCTATTGAATTGGCTGAGATAGCTCACAGAGTAAGCAATATCTGGTCTCGTTAATACAGCTAAGTACATTAAACTTTCAATTAGTTTTTGATAAGGAACATCAGGTAAATATTTATCAGTTGACTTATCCAAATTCAATTTAGGCTCAATTGGAGTACTTTGTGTTTTACAATCAGACATCTGAAATCTAGAAACTAACTGTTCAATATATTGTTGTTGATCTACAGTAATTACATTTTTATTTTATTTAAATTTATTCTCATGCCTAGATATTGTCTTACAGGTCCTAGGTCTTTCAACTTAAATTCTGAACCTAAAACATTTATTAGTTTCAGTGTCACTGTTTGAAAAAATTAGAAAATCGTCTACATAAAGGGCCACTACAATTTCAATGTTACCATTCATTTTTGTAAACAAACATGGTTCATATTGACTGTTTTTATAATCTAATTTACTTAAAACCTCCTTAACTCTTTCATACCATGCTAGGGAAGACTGTTTTAACCCATAAATTGCCTTTTTTTAATTTTAATACCTTTCCCCCACTTTTGTTTACAAAACCTTCTGGTAATGACATATATATATTTTCTTTCAAATAACCATTCAGAAAAGCAGTAGTTACATCTAAATAAGTAATACTCATTTTTGTTTTAACAGTAAGGGCAAACAGTAATCTTAAGGTAGAATGTCGCACTACTGGTGAAAAGGTATCTGTATAGTCAACACCAGGTTTCTGCGAAAATCCTTTTGCGACGAGCCGGGCTCGAAAACGCACATTATTATCAATATCAAATTTTTTACTGAGCACCCACCTGCACTTCACTATTGTCACATCACCTGGAGTGTCCACAAGCTCCCACGCCTCATTTTCCTCGAATGACTGTAGCTCATCAGTCATTGCCTGCTCCCACTGCTCCCTCTCTGGCCCCTCAAGAGCCTCTGAGAATACAATCTCTTCAGATGCTGGAACAGTACTGGAAACACATATGTTACTAAAACCATACCTCTCTGGTTTCTTTCTGTGACGCTTGCTATACTCCTCTGTCACTTGCTCAGGTGTTGATGTTGACTGAACTGTATGTACTGGGACATCTAGTGCTGGATTTTCAGTTAATGTTTCATTGCCATCAACATATTCTGAAGAATCTGAAGAGTAATCAAATGGATTCTCAGTTTCTGTAACCTTCTGAGACATCTCCCCCACTGAATCACTACTCTCTTCCACCAGACTATCTACTGGCGTCTCTTCATTAGGAATCCAGATGGCTGACACCTCATTGGTTTCCTCGACCTCTGTCTCATCCTCCATCACTATGACATCTCTACTTATGACGACAGTGTTCTTGGCTGGATTATACACGCGATAACCTTTTACATCCTCACTATATCCAATTAAAATGTGCTGTGTGGATTTCTTATCCCATTTTAAACGCTTCTGTTTAGGGACATGCACCATGACTTTGCTCCCAAACAAACATAGGTGACTCAAATCTGGTTTTGATCCATACCACAATTCATATGGTGTTTTGTCCAATCCCGATGCAATAGATCTGTTTTTCAAATATACAGCTGTAATGGCTGCCTCTGCCCAAAATTTCTTGTCTAACTTTGCATCATATAATAAACATTTAGCTTTCTCGACCACCGTTCGGTTAGCCCTTTCACAAAGTCCATTTTGTTCGGGGGTATAATAATTTGATTTTTGATGTATTATACCAGCGTGTTTTAGGTAACTATCAAAATCCTTATTACAGAATTGTAGTCCATTATCTGTTCTCAATATCTTTATTTTCTTACTTTGTTGATTTTCAACAACTGATTTGAATTCCTTAAATCTGTTGAAATCTTCACTCTTCCGCTTCAGAAAATATATGAAAATCATGCGACTATAATCATCTACAAATAACAGGAAATATCGAGCACCATTTAAAGGTTTTTGTTTCCATGGGCCCACAAATATCACTGTGAATTCTGTGTAGCGTTTCTGAACTTCGCTCACCCACATGTGACAAAGGTAATCTCATTTGTTTTGCCTCACAGCAAGTGATACATTGAGACTTGGTTATGTCAAAATTGCCACCATAAGACAAACCATCCACAATTCCATTTCTCATTTTATGCATGTCTTGACTGTTAATGTGTGCTAATCTTCTGTGCCATAACTTTCCACTAACTGCTGGAGCAGTTAATAAACAACTTTGTGATTGTAATCTCAACTTATAAACACCGTCTGACAAATCTGCAGTCGCAACCAATTCGTTATTTTTGTTGCGAATATAACAGTGCTTCTCTTCAAATATTACATTATTTCCATTCTTAATAAGCTCACTCACCGATAATAAGTTGGTTGTTAAACTAGGCACACATAGCACATTTTTAACTGTTATGTGACATTCTAAATCCGAAACAATGTCTACGTCTCCGGAACAAACAACTGGCACTTTTGATTCATTGGCGACAACAATTTCTGGTAAACACGGCGTTATATTCATGTTCTTTACCCAAACTTTATTCACAGTCATGTGTGCACTTGCACCGGAGTCCACGTACCATTCGTTCTTGTTAAACTTTCCATTGAGGAAAACAACATTAAATACGCATTTACTTGCATTTCTTTTTAACAATGGGCTCTGATTTCGATAATGTCTATCCTCTTTGCACTTGTAACATGTAATTGTTTTTGCTGGCATATTTTCTGTCACCATTTTTTTGTTCGTCATTGTGACTGACGGACCGCCATTTTTCTTTAGCTTAGTGTTGCCAGAGGAATATTTATTTTTCGCTGCGTATGCTGTGCCACCGACTTAATGACGGCTATAATCACTGGTTACCTCCATGTCGAACAATTTTGACTTTATGACATCTGCAGTTATCGAAATACCCGAATGTTCAATTGCCATGATCATAGGTGAATATCGTTCGGACAAACCTGCTAGTAATAACGATCCCAGCCATTCATCTGTTATTGTAAATCCCATGCCATTTAACCGTTGAGCAGTTTCGACCATTTGTGTGACATAGGTAGACATCGAGTCACTATTTTCTATTCTTATGGATATCAAATGTCGAAGCAAGGTTATTTTTCTTGAGAAACCAGAGTCATCAAACATGGTCTTTAATTTATTCCATAATTCTGCTGAGCTCTTGGTATTCTTAATATGCACGTACAATCCTGGATCAATCGTTAATATTAACTTTGCCTTAGTTTTTGCGTCGTCTACTGGTTTTACTTCGAGATCTGCCGTTGGTTTGATGTACTTATCCATCCCTTCTAGAACCAACAAATTTTCTGCCGCAAAACACCACTCATCATAATTCTCCCTGCCTTTTAATTTCGGCACACTGGCAATATAGTTCGTAGTCATGTTTCCGCGTAACAACGTGAACAATTTATCTATTTTACTCACTGTAAATTACTGATAAATCGGGAGAAGCCCATAACCTATTGAAACACGTGAACTGTTGGCAACAGACTAAACTTTATTTTAAAAAAAAGTTACACATTAGATGGTATAGGTGGCGTCATTAGTCACAACTCTTTTACGTTTTGATACACATACTAACAGATCCCTTAGGTTAGGGTTCTTCAATGCCAATGGCATTTCTAACCAGCGTGATGAGATCGCCGCGTTTATTCGCGACCATCAGCTGGATATCTGCCTCATCCAGGAAACCCATCTAAAACCCCATCAGCGCGATCCCAAAATTGCCAACTTTCGTTTAGTTCGCAATGACAGGACGCGCTCCCACCGTGGTGGCACTCTCATTTACTACAAAAATGAGCTCCACTGTAGCGTAGTTACCCCTCCCGACCCCACTTCGTGCCTCGAGTACTCAGCCTGCTGGCTAGGAATGACTGGTCATCAAACGATTACCATCATCTCTGCCTATTGCCCCCCATACTCAGCGTCATCGCCCGATAACCCGGAAAGTCTCAAAAAAGACCTTACTGCCCTCTTCAGCACAAGTGACTCCGTTATCCTAGCGGGTGATCTCAATGCTAAACACCCAGCCTGGAACAGTGCCGTTACCAACCCTAGGGGAAAGTTGGTGCTGAACCTAAGCTCATCCCTTCACTATGACGTCATAGCCCCAATGAGCTTCACTCATTTCCCGCATGATCCCACACATAGACCGGATATCCTCGATGTAGCGTTATTAAAGAACGTTAACCTTCGGTTACGCTCGATAGATACGCTAGACGAGCTCCATTCCGACCACCGCCCTGTGATCATGGACCTAGGCAACCGCTCAGGCCTCCCAGATCTAGGACAGCCACCCCCTACTAAAAAGGTCACCGACTGGAGGAAAGTAAGTGAGAAACTGAAATCCACCACGTCACCCCAGCTAGACTCAATCCCCTCCGACATAAAGTCAGTCGCTGACGCGACGGCGGCGATCGACTCGCTTACAACCCACGTTCAATCTGTCCTGAACGAATGTTCAAGGGAGGTTCCAGTGCTGGACATCCAGCAAGGGAAACTTCCGGACGATATACGGAGGTTGATAACCAAGAAGAACGCAGCTGTCCGTGCCCGCAGGACCTTTCCCTGTGCCGCAAGCGTAGCTCACATGCGGAAATTACAGCTTGCTGTAAAAGTACGCACTGATGAGCACCGTTCTGCGACATGGAATAAGTTGCTGAGTGAACTTGAGCCCAACCACCATGCCTTCTGGCACCTTCAGATGAGATTACGCTCCACTGAAGACTCAGCCATACCCCCGCTTATTCGCCCTGATAAGAGTGTAGCATTTGAGAACACTGAGAAAGCCGAATGCTTGGCTGACAGTCTGGAACTTCAATGCTCACCCAGCTCCCAACCAGTAGACCTGACGCTGAAGTCGAACGCAGGACCTTCCTCCCACCCGTCGAAGACCCTGATGATCCGCTACCTCGCGTCACCCCAGACGAAGTAGAGGAGGTCATCAAAAGGCTTCACCCCAACAAAGCCCCGGGCTGAGATGGCATCACCAATAAGGTGTTGAAACTCCTCCCTGCCCAAATAATATTGCTAATGACGGCCATATTCAACGCTGCATTAAGCAAAAATATCTTCCCACAAGCTTGGAAACAAGCCACTGTGATAGGCATCCCTAAACCGGGTAAACCCAATTCGGAGCCTACCAGCTATCGCCCATTAGTCTGGTAAATTCCCTCGGAAAAGTCTATGAACGGCTTATTTATAAGCGGCTTAAAGACTTTGCCGAGCGAAAGAGCCTCATCCCCAATGAGCAATTCGGCTTTCGTTCCGAATATAATTACGTCCAACAAGTTCACCGCATCGTTGAACACACTAGTGCTGGTTTCCAGCGTGGTCTGATGACGGGTGCCTTGTTCTTCGACATAGCGAAAGCGTTCGACAAAGTCTGGCACAATGGCTTAATTTATAAGCTTTACAAACTCGGCGTGCCAGATCGTCTCGTGCTCATCATACGAGACTGGTTGTCGGACCGTACTTTCCGCTATCGTGTCGAGGGAGAACTCTCCTCTCCTCACCCCATACAAGCCGGAGTCCCCCAAGGCTGCGTACTATCCCCTCTCTCATTCACGCTGTACACCAGCGATATCCCCAAAACTAAAGAGGGCCAGTTGGCACTATTCGCTGACGACACGGCCCTTTATACCTCTGGCCTTGTACCCAATGCCATCGCCCAAAAACTCCAGAAAGCCGCTTACGCCCTGGCCAAGTGGTTCCGCCTCTGGAGAATAGAAGTCAATCCTGACAAGAGTCTGTCCTCTTCTCTCAGCCTTACACTCGCTCCACAAACTCCCGACCCACCAAACCCAGCACTATGTACGGCCAGCCGATCCCTTGGGAAGAGCAAGCCAAGTACCTAGGAGTCACCCTAGACAATCACCTCACTTTCGCCAAGCACATTAAGGCGGCGCGCTCGCGAGCCGCCTTCGCTATGGGCAGACTTCATGGGATGGTAAACGCAAGCAGCGGCTTGTCACTTAGGTGCAAGCTGCGCACTTTCACTGCGGTTATCTGTCCCATCATGACCTACGCCAGCGCAGTTTTCGCGCACGCAAGGCCCCACCACATTCACAAGCTTCAGGTTATACAAAACCGATTCCTCCGTAAAATCACGGGAGCCCCCTGGTACGTTCGTGACCAGGATCTCCACGTCGATCTTAGAATCCCCACAATTCAACAGTTCATGAAGCGCATTTCCAAGCGCTACTTCGACAAAGCTGTCAACCACAGCAACCCCCTAATTCAAGCGGCCTCCCGCTATGAACTTTCCCAAATCTCCAAGATTCGCCGACCAAGGCTCGCCCTCTCCATCCCCGATGACACCACTACCCTGCTCCAAGAGAGCAAGAAAGAGACTAGCACAATTCGCATACACAGACCGCCTTCGATCCGTCCTCGCCGCCGAGACCCGTCGCGACGTCCCCGCCAAGATATACAAGCCAGCCCGCGCAATGCTGTGCCGTAGTTAAATTCTAGTTAGTTAATTGGAGTTTCTTGTCCGTTCTTCACCACGTAGGCTTATGCCGAACGGATGGTAGAATCACTTTATTAAGATCCAGCCATAGTTGTCCCCCCAGCGACGCCCTGAGCCGAGGTTCGACCCCACAGGGGGTAGCCCTCAACGTTGTCGCTTAGGATTAGACATTTGTGCCTGGCTGGAGGCTATATAGCTTAGTCTCCACAGGGAAGCCCGGTTAAGTAGTTGTCAGTCACTTTGACCGAACTACGAGACGCCACAAAGTAAAAAAAAAAAAGTGTGACGTCACATTGTCAGTATAGAGTGTAGCACACCGTGACGTCACACGATATTGTAACGCACTCTATCGTCGTAATATTTTGTTTACGTGGCAAAAGTAAAAGAACTTGTCATATATTTTTAGTCATCTTCCCTATTATTAATAGTTATAATTTGTTTGTTTTTCTTTCTTAATAAAGTTTATTTTCATATGTTAATGAAGTATTTTTTAATATTTTTACTATCCCTGTTAAATGTTTACACAAAATAGTTCAACATATGTTGAGCGCGCGAGCACTGGCGTCCCAAACAGGGGCACGTGTACTGCAGTGAACACTATGTCACAATCAGTATTTTTGATCACTATTTCTTTAGGGCAATATCAGATAGTCGTAGATATAAAAAATCAGTGATACCTAACTCCGAGCTCTGTGATTTTGATAGAAATTATACTTAGATTATATCACACTACAAGATTGATTACATAAGCTTGCGATCGTTTTTCGCACTCATTTTTGATTACTCAATGATTTTAATAGATTTCGGAGCGCTGATTACGAAAAAATGTTTAAATAAATACCAGCACGTGCAGATTATTTGTTATTAACATTTTTGACGACCAGCCAAGGCTGACCAATTGAAAACCAGGTAATGCATTTTACACTGTTTGCTTATAAATATAAAGTTATTAAATAGATGTAATGATCTTCTGTGAACAAATTGATGAGATTTTTTAATAATAGAATTTACTTAATTAAATAGTTTGCATGTTTTTATTGTGCGAAAAAAATTTGGTATTATACTGATGAGGTCATTCGGCGATAATGTATTTTTCTTGATTCCATTTTATGTACCTATGAAAAGAAAAAGAAAAGGTAAAATATATATAACTAATATATAAATAAAACTTCTTGTTGTCCTAGGAAAATTTCTGACAGCCGAAATGAATAAATAAATAATTATAGGGAAAGACTATTAATATTTATTTATGTATGGGGACAGTAGTTTTCCAATGGCAAAGTTAATTTTGTATTTTGTTTTTATTTTTCGTATGTTGGATGCTGTACTTGATCGCCTCAGAACTGAAATGGGTAACCGTGTCACTGCACCATCGTCGCGGGCTGTGGTGCCACCACAGTCCAACCACACTCCCACCCACGCTGACGAGGAGAGTAGTGACAGAGTTACAAACGTAAGTATCCAGTGCAATGAGGAATTGAGGCGTGCTTTTGAGTGTGTTAATCGCTTTTGAAGGAGCTTGTGGCACTTGTCAAATGAATGCTCTCCGGCGGCGTGAACGATGCCATCGTCGATGTCTTGTACGGGGCCAACTCATGTGCCCTGCGCAAGAGAGACAGTTACATTTATCCTGTTGCCGTCGGGTGCACCTACAGGCGTATGGCATCCAAAATTTTTTGTAAGCTTTACGGTCAAAGGCTTACAAACAGATTCCAGTCCCTACAGCTTGGCTTTGGCTCTAGAGGAGGCTGTGAGGCTGCCGTACCTGCCCTTTCTACCTTCTTAAATTCTAGCCAGGGTGAGGTTATCCTCAAGGTTGTCGTTAAAAACGCCTTCAATTCCGTCAACAGGGACACTTTGTTGGCTGAAGCAAAAAAAAGAGCTTTCAGAAATTTTCGGCTTTTTGTGGCAATGCTATAGGCACCGATCAAAATGATACGGCGTTGCGAGAACCCATCTTCCCAGAGACAGTGGGATGAGCCACTCTGCAGGTTGGTACGGAATCTACAGGCACTACCGTCACCCAACATAGGTACTATGTTGAGGGGCAACACCTTCCGGATCGCTACATGTTTGCGTTTGGGTGCTCCTAGCGGAGCTCCACATCGTTGTCAATGTGGTGAAGCAGTCGACCGCCTCGGTCACCATGGCCTATCCTGCAGTAGGAGCGCTGGTCGGATAGCACAGCACGCCAGCATTAATGACACCATACTTCGGGCTCTTGTCACCGCCGGGGTGCCAGCTGGTTTGGCACGCGACGGTGGGAAGAGACCAGACGGGATGGCTATAATGCGCCATGAGGTTAAAACATAAGGTCCATGGGGTCTGAGTGCGCATCCAGTTTTACGAGAAATTAACACAAAGGTCATCGACTCTTCTTTCTTTGACCAGAGGGCTGGCCTTTTCTTCGGCCAGAGAATAAACATTGCCATACAACGTGGCAATGCTGTCAGCGTTCTGGGCAGCGTTCTGGAAATTTTATTACAGACCTTTGGTAGTCTGGATGTCATGAAAAAACGACTAAACGTATCTGTTCAAAATAAATTTATTTGCATTGTTGAACTAATAATCTATCGCTGTATGGTGGCCGTTTTGCAATTTTCGAAAGTGTCGAAATGTGGAACTTTCGACGCTCATAACTTTCAAATATATATTTTATTTTTATTTTTTGGCTTCATACAGGGCTAGATAATGATGAGACATATTGATATATTTTTTTTATTTTGAACGTACATCGTAAAACAGTGGAGTAATCCCTAGACTTCGTTTGTATGTAAGAATTATCGACTAGTGTAACCATAATAAATAATCATACTATATTGTATCCCAATCCAGTTTTTTTATATACGATAGGCTCGCGTTCGACCACTTTATCTTTTCGTTAGAGCAATGTAACGAACATTGCTCTAACGAAAAGATAAAGCTTTCAATGTTTATAAACTTCAGTAATGTTAACTAATTATTTTGGTGAATGTAGCTGTTTGTACGGAACCCCCGGTGCACGAGTCCGATCGCACTTGGCCGGTATTTTTGGGTTTTGTGCCATGTGTGATAAATATATTTATTTATATAAATAAATATTGAATTTAAAATTATGACGTGAATCAGAGTAGTGTTACTACTTTTAAACTATTAATAACTTATTTATATTTTCACAGATCGAAATAAACGGCTTTGAAGCAAAGCGTCGTATCTCCAATAACAAAATGCTCAAAAACCCTCTTTATAGATATGGGAACGAAAACGCCCAAGTTCCTGCTCATATAAATTTTGCCAAAGAAGTGTATGATAACATGGTCAAACATAAGGATGTAACAGCTTTGGTAAGTTATAATCTTTCTGATCTTAAGGTTGAGACAAGTGATATTCTGCCTAAGTGCCACTCGTCACACAGGGTTCCGTCACACAGAACACAGGGCAGTTGTGGTGATCTGTCACACAGCAGGGTATCCTAGTATGGACTCAGTCTCTCATCTCTCTGGGAATCATATTTTTATGCTTCGTTTTTTTTTGTTGTTTTCATATAAATTTAGTATGCAAGTAATGTGAACCTTTGTGAACAGTGAAATAAAGGATTTTTATTATTATTATACTGTCAGCGATAACTGTTGTTGTGAAATGTATTTATTCACATGTTAGGTACGGATCCCAAACCAATAGCGCTGACATGCAAATTCCTTCGTGTTTACGCCAAGCGCATAGAAACTGCACCGATGACGTCAATCCAGCCACGAGCCGCCGACGCAGCAAAATTGGACTCTAGCGTTAAGTTATTTTTAATATGTAAATAGTCATCCCATATTCTAGCATCGAATAGGTTTCACTAATTATATTGTAATAATTTCTTTTTCAATTAAATTAGTTTAAAATCATTTTGGTTTTTTTTCGAGCCACCGTCTGCAGCTTACGTAATTTGCGCAGTCGGTAGGATACTCGCGGGCCGGTTCGCGAATCGCGTTAGAATCAGTTCATCACGATCGCGAGTCATCCGGGTGACTATCAAGTTGCATCACGAGTATCCTGAATCTACGGGAAGCTGCGGAGCCGCGTGGAGAATCCAGCCATCGATTCACGGAGGAAGACCAGTGATGAAACACATGTGAGTGCACCAGAATCTTTCTCATGTTGCTTCCTATCTATTCCTAGTTACTTTTATGTCCAAGATTTTTTATCACGAAATATCTCATCCTCAAATTCAAATTCATTTATTTGCTAGAATGTAGGTTTACAAAGAAGGATCTTAAATCTATGACGGCCCCTTTACATTCTACCATTAAATATGGTGTGCTAATGTTTAATTTCAGCTTGTACTATCATCTAAACTTATCTTTAATAAATTAAGAAAATAGACAGTAATAACAAAACTACCTCATGCAATTCTAAAGGAACTAATTAATTAATTGATGTCACAGTCACATTATTATACCGATGTCAATTCAAACAATGTCAGAATAAAATAATAAATTATTGTAAATTTAATTGATAATGTCATAAACTATTATAAAAAATATAATAATATCTTCCGGGGTCTTTGTTCCCTGATAGCTACAACCTTGGAGTCTTTAAGTCAAGAGTGAATAGGTTTCTTCTAGGCAAGCGTGCTTCACCGTAGACCACGTCATCGCTTAACATCAGGCGAGATGGTGGTCAAATGCAAACCAAAAAAAAAAAAAATATATATATATTTTGAATTGATAACATCATAACTATTTTAATTTCCATACATTTTGAACATCAATTCATTGTTATAAGGTATACACCAATATTATATATTTCAGTTTCTTTCGCCGCGATCTGACATGTATTCATTGAGATCGTAAAAACATTTTTCTTTTAACCATTGCGTTATTTTTTTTTTTAACATTCGAAAAGGTAAATCTTTAAAGGCGTCCGGTAATTTGTTATATACCTTTACAGCATTTATGTACGAGTTTCTTTTATGCAATTCGAGCCTGCATTGCGGTAAACAGAGCTCATGTTTAAATTTATTCTTATTTCTAGGAGCTACATTGCGCTTGGTTACATTTTTGTGTTTTATAAAATACTTCGGATGTTGTTATACAAATAGGCATAATTCTCTAATATACATTTTATTTATTTATTTATTTCAGGTTAGCTTACAATTGTTTACACATTACATTTCATATAATTACACGATATACATTTATAAGTGCAACAATTATTTACAAGCTAACACCACATGCACTTCTTTGATTGAATATAAATATAAATTATTGCGATTAATCATGGATAATGAATTAAATTAAAAAAAACATACATACATGGTAATGGTAGAATATTATACTTTATAAATAAGGGCTTACAGCTATCCGTATACCAGGCCCCACATATTGCACGCACACATTTTTTTTGTACTCTAAACACTTTTACTATATCCACCGAATTACCCCACAGAGACCATAATCGAGTACGGATGACACGTAACCATGATATGCACAAAGAGCCGCTTCTGTAGATACCGTGACTCTTAATCTTTTTATTGCGTAGGCAAATCTGTCGAGTTTATCACAAACGTATTCGACGTGTGCCTTCCAATCACAGTTTTATCCAACATTATACCCAGAAATTTAGTACTATGAACTTCTTTGATGATAGTATCATTATATTTAACGTTTAAAGTCAATGGCTTTCTTTTATGCGTATGAAATTGGATCATTTTAGTTTTCTCCATATTAATTTGTAGGTTGTTAGAATGTAACCAGTGTATTATGTTGTTTATTGCGTTGTTTATTTCTAGTTCATATGAATCTCGGTTTTCACATTTCACAATGAGGGTCGTGTCATCAGCAAACAATATTGTGTTATGGCAGGTGATATTTGGGAGATCATTAATATATATTAGGAATAAGAAAGATGCCAATACTGTGCCCTGTGGCACTCCAACACTATTTTGTCGATAGTAACTTCTATGTAACATCTTTTTGTTGCTATGATTGATTTTAGAGATTTCCACACATTGTTTTCTGTTGTTAAGGTAGTTTCTCAACCAGTCATTCGCTTTTCCTCTTATTCCATATTTTTCTAGCTTATATAAGAGCAAATTGTGGTCCACATTATCGAACGCTTTACTCATGTCAACGAAAATTGCAGCAATTGGTACTCCATCATTTATAGCCTGGGTGATAATTTTGATCAAATTAAAACATGCCAATGAAGTAGTACTACTCTGTCTGAATCCATATTGCTCGTCTTTAAGTAGACGATGGCTTGTTGTAAAATCTTGAAGCCTTTTTAACATGATTTTCTCGAAGATTTTGGACATGACTGGTATCAGTGTCACTGGTCTATAATTGTTCATGTCGGATTTTTCTCCTTTTTTCAAAAGTGGCTTAACTATTGACTTTTTCAATATGTGTGGAAAGGTCCCTTCCTCAAACGATAAATTAATTAAATAACACAGCGGTTGACATATGTACGGTGAGCACAATTTAATTGCGTTGGTTGTTATGTCGTCTACTCCTGCTGCATTTGTGTTATTATGATTTTTAATTACTTGAAATACTTCCATCGCATCAGTAGGTTTAAGGAATATTGTATGCTCGTTATTAGTATCAATCGTTTTGTTTATCTCGTCTTTATTATATTTAAAATTCTTGCCATTTGTCAATTGTATATAAAACTCATTAAATTTGTCACTTATCACTTATCAATTATCACTGTCACTTATCAATTATCACTTATCACATATCCTTAGGGTCTTCATATGTTCGATTATTGCAGATTATTTTGTAAATTTTTGTTATCGTACTTATGTCCCCAATGCTGTCATTAATGACTGCCCATGTGGCTTTACATTTATTTTTATTAGTGTCAATATATTTGTTACTTTGTAGTTGTTTAGATTTATAAATGAACTTTTTGAGTATGTAGCTGTATGATTTATAATGATTATTTGACTTTTTCCTGTTTATTTTATTGTGTTGTTGGTTTAGATAGAGATACCGTTTTCTTATGCAAGATATTCTTATGCCCTTCGTTAGCCATCTATGGTTCCCTTTTTTAGTTGACCTCTTTATTGCATTTATTGGGAAGCACAGATTGAAAAATAATTTAAATAGAGCATGAAATTCATTGAAAGCTTCTTGCAAGTAATTTTTTTCGAATACATCTGAAAAAGTAAGAGATGACACACAACTATAGAACTTTTCCATGTTTTCTCTACTATAATCCCTGACATTTTCATACCAACTGTATGTTTCGTACGATTTAATAGTTTTCAACGATAGCGTTTGTCCCGTTTCGTGGTCAGACAACGCAAGGTGATGCACCTCCGCTTTAACTTGTTTTATGTTGCTTGCCAACTGATCAAGACATGACAATTACCTCCTTGGTGTTTTGATATGCAATTCGATATTAAAATTCTTCAACATATACTTCAATTCTTCGCTACTCTTGTTTTTCTTTAGGATGTCCAAATTCCAATCACCACAAAGAATCATTTTTCTATGTTTCCTAGTAAGTTTTAGTAGTAACTGTTCTAGTTTTTCAAGAAATATTTGTGGGTTGCTATTAGGAGTTCTATATAAACAAATAATCATAATTTTATTTATTTCTATGTTCCTCGGGAACCTGCATCACGACAGGCACGCCGATTTGTAGTAAATATTAATAGAGATTTAGATAGTGAATAAGACTTAAACTTAGACAGTTTGTTTGAAATTAAAATGCCTTATGATCCTGATGTAATTTTCAAGGCCTTACGCCTTGTGCCCGATTTTGACGGGAACCCAAACATTTTAACCAGAACATTAACATCTGTGACCGAATGGTAACTCAATATGCTAGCCCCGAGCCAGGCAGTGAGCTAGGGAATTTATGTATTTTAAATGGCATCCTAACCAAGATCACAGGGACTGCCGCATCCACCATCAACTCGAATGGAATTCCTGAAACTTGGGCAGGTATTAGATCAGCTCTTATAAATAACTTCCCAGACCAGAGGGACGAGACAGCTTTATACAACGACCTCTCATTGGCAACGCAAGGTAACAAGACCCCGCAGGAATTGTATGATAAATGTCAAACGTTACATGAGACTGTACCAACGACTGTCGAGGCGAAACGGACTCTTTACAAGAAAGTCACTATGCAGGCTTTCGTACGTGGGCTAAAAGAACCTTTAAGCTCACGTATAAGGTGCATGCGTCCGGAAACTAGAGAAAGCTTTAGAGTTCGTGCAGGAAGAATTAAATATAATATACCTGCAGCAGCGTAACGATATCCCCAAAGCTCAAACTGCTCAGAACGCACCTAAAGTTCTATATAAACCTTCTGTTATGCCTGCTATGCCGTTTAACGCGTTTAGTGTTCCGCGACCCCCCATGCCTAATTGGCCTGCACACTAGGACAGCGCGGGTACCAACCTTAGCCTCAGGCTTTCAAATTCAATACACCTGACCAGCATCAAAACCGTATGCCTACCCGAACTCAACAAATGTTCCGTGCACCAGTACATCAAAGTAACGTTTTTAAGATGCAACCCAGGAATAATCCACCACAGAATCCGGGTCCGAGGCCTATGAGCGGTGTTCAACACTTTGTCCCAAGATCATTACCTTTGATGCCATGCAGGGCATGACTGGCAGCGAAATCGGAATCCACCCCCGAATAATTATTTTAAGACGCGTGAGTTAAATTTGAGTGAACTTGCTTTGCCTGATAGTTCCCATTATTCTGCTGACTGTTACTATGAGCCAGCATACGACTATCACACAGACGGTAATGACTGTTATGTTTTCTATGACTATGATTTTAACACCAATATGATTGACACTGACTGTAATCAAGCTGCCGGTAATCAAATAGCAGGTGTGGCAGAGCCACAGCCAGGCCCTAGCCGCGCTGATCAGAAACAGGACCAACATTTTCAGTTGGACCAGAAATCCAAAGAGCAAAGATAGACGTTAATCTACAGACCCAAAGACAGCTACCCTATATAGAAATTTCTTGCCCTCCTTTAAAATTTCTGATTGATACTGGCGCTAACCAGTCATTCATAAGCACCGAGGCTGTACAAAAGTTCTTCTACGACTATCCACTCAACTGTGACCCTTTCGAAGTCACCAACGTACACGGTGTTAGCAGAAACGAGTACTCTATAACACTACCGTGCTTCGACGAATTCAATGAGGCCGACGGTATAAAATTATTCATTTACCGTTTTCACAAGTACTTTGATGGCCTAATAAGATTAGACTTATTATCAAAATGGGAGGCTAAAATAGATCTAAAAGACTTTCAATTAGTAACTCGCACTGCTACGAACCAAATTAAAGTATACAATTCACGCAACGTCAATCTGTATGAGGATATTATCCCTGAGAAAAGTTCTAAATTAGTTAGACTACCCATTAAAGCCCCGGATGGCGATGTCTTAATAAACGAACAAGTTCTCTGCAATTGTATCATTCATGAGTGCCTTACAACTGTTAATAATAGTCGTGGGTACGTTGAGTTAGAAAACCCAACTCCTAACGACATTTTATATTCTCATTAGACCAGCCAACTCGTGCAGAACTGTTCAATGCTGAGTATCACAGCTGAATCAATCGAATCGCGTAGATGATGTACTATCGCGTTTGCGTACGGACCACCTTAATGCAGAGGAAAGAGCTAATCTCCTAACACTTGTATCCCGCTACGCAGATGTATTTTACCTTGATGGGGAACCATTGACATTCACCAACAAAATCAAACATCGCATAAGAACAATAGATGAAATTCCCGCCTATACCAAGAGCTATAGATACCCTTTCGTCCATCGGGAAGAAGTTAGGGACCAAATCACCAAAATGCTAGACCAGTGTTTAATAAGACCATCCAACTCTGCATGGAGCTCACCCATTTGGGTTGTGCCCAAAAAAACTGACGCTTCAGGGAAACAGAAATGGCGTATCGTAGTAGATTTTCGGAAGTTGAATGAAAAAACGATAGACGACAAATACCCCATACCAAATATTAGTGATGTCTTCGACAAATTAGGCAAGTGCCAATACTTCACGACCTTAGATTTGGCAAGTGGATTTTACCAAGTGGAAATGGACCCTCAGGACATTCCAAAAACCGCATTTAATGTCGAACACGGGCATTATGAATTCCTTCGAATGTCCACCTTTCAACGGGTCATGGACAATGTACTAAGAGGCCTTCAAAACAACATCTGCCTTGTATATCTCGACGATATCATAGTCTACAGCACCTCTATTCAAGAGCATATGAATAATTTTCTCTTGAATAGAATCTGTCTAGAATCTGTAAGTCTGAATCCTGATACTACTGACAGTCCAAGCGACACACCCTCAAGAGATAAGACTTGAGACATTAGACGATGGAACTCCTACCATACAGATTAGGGTCGACCAGACTAACAACTCTTTATCATTCATTCATACAGTACATTCAATTAACCGACATGGAAGATAAAATTAATTCCGTACAGACGCAACTAAAGTCTTTCAGAACCAAGCTCACTAACGAGACTTATATGATTTATGAATATCAGATCGAATATCTTACAAACAAACTTAGTAAGTTACTACAACAAGTAAAATCTTTGGAACCTGTTAGAGTCAAAAGAGGTCTTGTACGAGTAGATATCCTTCGGTCCGTAATAAAAAGTGTTACGTGCAACTTAGATTATCTAGATGCCCTGAAGTATGATGAGGCCATTAACTCTACAAAACAATGAAAATAAAATAATATCAGAATCAAAAAAAAAAAAACAGCCTCATTAGCCTTAGTAAAGAATGGATGTCCCAACATGGTACCATCCTAGACCAAATAGCAAAAAAACAAGAAAAAATTAACTCAACTTTAGAACTACTTCTTGAAAAGAATGCCTATACAGATTACAGCTTACTAAAATTTGCGAAGTTTGCCCAAATTTTAGGAATTATAACCAATAATGTAGAAGATTTAATGTTAGAGATAATTAGGTTAGAAAACATTATGGCTTTTATAAGGGCTTCTAGCACCCATCATTCTATGATTGATATAGAAGTGTTAAGATCTATGATAGATAGGCTCAAATCCATATATAACCAAGATCAAATCCTAAATTTAGAGTTAGAGAATAGTAATAATTTACAGTTTTCCCATCGTCTCTAAAGACCTTTATGATTTATACAGACTATCCATTGTACCCCATAAGAAACAACTTGCCCTTATTCCTCTCCCTACATACTCGTAGCAACAAACGAGAAATCATTCGTGTACATAGAGGCTGAATGCCCGAAGTACAGCAACATTCATCTCTGTGAAAAAAAGACAAGTCATCAGATCCGGACGAAGCCTGATTGCATCCAAGAGCTCATCATCAACCAAGGACTAAGAGACACCTGCCAATTCACCAAGATCTCGCTCTCCAAGCAAGCAGTAGAAAAGCTGGATGATCAACATTACGTTGTCTCTCTGCCTCAACCTACCAAAGTACAGCTAGCCTGCAGCAGGAAAGACTTCAACATTCTACAAGGAAGTTATCTCGTCACCATACCCATGAACCGCTATTTGGAAACACCAGAATTCACTATCATTAACGACAACAATGAGATAAAAGGACAGCCACTCAAGTTATCAAAAATCACATACTACGACATAAACCAGACAGCTGATTCCACTCACATCATCGGCTTCAAGTCAGTCAACTTGGAAGAACTTCACAGCATCCAGAACAAAGTACTGATGGAAAGCCCTATCCAGATTGACAAGACTCTGCCGGTTGTCCTATATCATACAACCATACCGTTCTATATCATCGTACTATGCGCAACCATACTTATCATCTTGGGTATAAGCCGCAGATACACATACTGAAACCTTGGAGCTGACAATAATCAGAAGAAATCAACTCTTAGGACACATACATACGAGGATGTAACCAGAAAACGAGATGAAGTCCCAGCAACATTTGAACTAAACATGGTCAAATAGTTGCTGTTCTGCGGGTGGAGGTGTCAGGTACGGATCCCTAACCAATAGCGCTGACATGCAAATTCCTTCGTGTTTACGCCAAGCGCATAGAAACTGCACCGATGACTTCAATCCAGCCACGAGCCGCCGACGCAGCAAAATTGGACTTTAGCGTTAAGTTATTTTTAATTTGTAAATAGTCATTCCATATTCTAGCATCGAATAGGTTTCACTAATTATATTGTAATAATTTCTTTTTTAATTAAATTAGTTTAAAATCATTTTGGTTTTTTTCGATCCACCGTCTGCAGCTTAAGTAATTACGTAATATTTATTTAAACTTTATATTATACACAAAGATAAAACAGTACATAAATAAGCCTTATTTTTTTTTTAAATATACCACAGGCGACATTTTCGCGTTCTGTGATCTATTTCAATCAACCTACACTGTAAAAAGATAGTCTGGACACGATGTGGGGTTGCACTTAGTGAAAATTTTAAGTCAAACAATTAGTTCAAATTCAAATTCAAATAAAGTTTATTGCATCCATAATGTACATAAAGGTGGTAAATATAAGTTACAATAGTACATTATGGTACAAGTGTGCAATGTTGGTGATTACCGCTGAGGCGCCATTGAGACCCGAGCCGTAGGTGAGGGTCTTAAGAAAGCCGAGGACGGTAATCATCAATACACATGTGTATCATACGACGTTTTTCAACACACTTGTGAAAAAAATAATACAAAAAAATCATTTTCAACAGTAAAAACGAGTTCTGAATTTTTTTTCGCAATGGCGATCGGCCATAGACTAAAACAATGAGGTTACTTTTTTTTTAACTTATCGCGGATAGCGTTTTAGCCACGTACAAAATCGGGCATTTCAAGTTTTCTTTATTTCAGAGAAACAAAAGTTATATTTGAGGGCAAGTTTTATTTATTAAACACGTACGTTGCATGAAATGAGCAAGCAATATGTTAGGTACTAGCATTTTGCTGAATTGTTTGACTAGAAGCTATGCCACATTTTATGTATTTAATGGATATCATGGAAATAGTAATTACTACCCATATAATGTTATAGAAATAGTAAGTACTACTTCCATGACAGGAATAGAAAGGGATTAATGTCGAATGGGACACTTTTAATTGATTAACAGTGTTACATTTTATTACATTGAAAATACTTCAATTTTAACTGGATTAGAATTAATGACTTATTTTATTAATTTTCATTGGATTGATTTGTGACACTTTTAAAATTAGTTTAATTTAAAAGTATTTAAAATGAAGGCAGGAAACCATAAAAAAAACTATAACTCACTTGTGAATAATAGCAATGAAAAAGTCACAGTTTGATTACAGGTATCATTATATGCCTAATTGCGGTGAAATTTGAGCCACTTTATGAGCAAGTGTGTTGAAAAAACAATTATGGACCCTGTCGGGCACAGCAACATTCTAGATACAGTCAGTGTCTAGGAGAGAGGAATAATGCTTAATAATTTTCCAATATAATTAACATTCAAGTATGGGTTAAATATACTAATATGTATGTGTCATTCTGTGTGTATGTTAAATTATGTATTATTTTTACTTATTTGTTTATTCGATTACATTTTTGTATTTATTACAATTAGTTTATTTGATATTCATAGATTATATTTATTAAAATTAATACTTAAAAGGTCCATACTATATTGTGCGTCAATTAATTATTAATGTCATTTTCCTTATCGAGTTAACAGCAATCTTTATTTTTAATAAAATTAATATTTTAATGTCCATATAATATATTATAATTCTGAGTCAATTAATTATTTATTTATGTAATTTTACTTATCAAGTTAACAGTTGTCTATATGTTTAATAAAATTAATACTCAAATAAGTCCATATTTTATTTTGAGTCAATTTGTTATTATTAATGTCATTTACTTGTCTTATCTTTTATTGAATTTATCCGACAGATATTCGTCAATGGTGTAATAACTTTTATTAATTAAGAATTGTTTTAATTTATTTATAAATAGATTGGTTTTATTTACTTGTTTTATGTTTTCCGATAATTTGTTATATATTGTTATCGACATAGAATACGGACTAGAAGAGTGCAATTTAAGGCGGGTGGAGGGTAGATCTAGTCTGTTTTTGTAGCGCAACGAATAGTTTGTCTGCATGTCATCACGTGTGTTGTAAGACTCTGGGTATTTGCGAACTAGTTTACATAATTCTAAAATATAAATATTAACCAAGGTAAGGATTTTGTGTTTCTGGAAATAAGGTTTGCAGCTATCTGTTTGTTCTATATTGGTAATTATTCGTATCAGCTTTTTTTGTAGGATAAATAGACTGGGGGCATCCGTGCTATTTATAAGATTACGCCATAGCTTAACCAAGCGTGGGCATACGCGTAGTATGTCACTAGTGCGGTTTGAAGGTTGGTCGTTTTTTTTATTTCTCGTAGGGCATTTTGTATGTGGGTTTTACAGTTTATATATGTGTCTATTGTCAAACCTAGGAAATTGACATCATTAACTACTTCAATTTTTTGTTGGTTATATATAAAGTTTAAATTGATTTGATTTTTTTGTCGAGGGTGAAAAGTAATTAATTTGGTTTTGGTGAAGTTGTTTTAAGAATATTAAGTTTTTCATTTAAATTAGCATTTGTTTGGCATGAGGTGAGGATAGAAATATCATCTGCAAACAGTACACAGGGCCCATCTATGGTTTTAGGTAGGTCGTTTATGTATATAAGGAATAAGAGGCAGCCTACTACACTGCCCTGGGGAATAGAAGCGTGTATCGGTCTGACATCGGATCTTATCTGCTGTATTTCTTTTGTTTCCTTATTATAATATTCCACCTCAACAAATTGCTCCCTGCCCTGTAAATATGAAGCAAACCAGTCGTGGGCTTTCCCACGTACTCCTATTCCGTATAGCTTATTCAATAGTATTTTAAATTGCACTTTGTCGTAGGCCTTAGACATATCAAGTAGTATTCCTATTGCGTACTGTTTGTTATTTAAAATATTTAAAGCTTCTTGTATATATTTATAGACTGCTAATGTAGTAGATCTATTTTTCCGAAAACCGTTTTGACAATCATCGAATAACTTAAATTTGTCACAAAAAGAGTATACACGATCGCACATTGCTCTTTCAAAGACTTTAGATGCTGTGTGCAGAAGGGCGATTGGTCTATAATTATTTGGGTCTGTTTTAGCATCTTTTTTATGGATCGGTTTAATTAAAGCTTTTTTTAGTAAATTGGGAAAAATGCCTTCTTCGAACGATTGGTTAATTAATTTGTAAAACGGTAAGGTTAGTTCGTCAGCGCATTGTCTGAATAGAGTTGGTGGGAGTTCGTCTATGCCGTGACTATTTTTATTTTTTAAGTTTTTTAAGATATAGTTTACTTCATATCCATCGACTGGGCTTAGAAACATGGTATTTTCAGTGGGGTTAAGCACTGAGGCTACTCTCGGTTTGAAGCCGGGTGTTTGGCTGGTATTTTCCCCAATGGATGCGAAGAAATTGTTAAATATGTTAGCTACTTGTTTAGGCTCACTCACTAGGTTCGTCGTCGTTTGTATTTTTATGTAATTTTTATAAATTTTAGTGTTTTTACAAGTCCGTTCCTTTACGATATCCCACATGGTTTTAACTTTTTTGGTTGGATTTGCTCATTTTATTTATGTAATTTTTTTTTTTGCCGTTGTTACAGTATTTTTCAGGATTGTTTATTTTTAGGGTTAGAATTTTTTATTGTCTTTTATTTTTACAGCTTTATTTTATTCCAACGGTTAGCCAATAATTATTATGTTTTATTTTTAATTTAAGTCTGTGTGAAGAGATACATTCGTCTAAAATATTTATCAGTGTGTTTTTGGAAAGACTGGTAGTTCTCATCTACATTTTGATTCGGCAGTATTATTTTGTTCCCGTTTTGTATATTTAGTTTGGATTTGAATTTCTGTATGTTACTGTTGTTAAATATTCGTTTGTTTACAAACCAAATTGATTGTTTAGTGTGTTGTTTTTGCAACATATGTATAATTGTTCCACTGTGGTCTGAAAAACCTAACTCTTCTACGGTTGTATACATATGATTTCCGTTAAAGTTCGTGAATATAAGATCTAAACATGTTGACGTGGTTTGTGAGATACGTGTAGGTTTTTTATGTGTTGTTTAAATTTATACTCTAACATAAGATTAATCAGCTGGTTAGTTTTTAAGCTGTTTTCTAAAATATTTATATTAAGATCTCCTCCTATTACGTCCTTAAATTTTTTATATTTTTTATTTATACAATGCATTATTTGTTTTAATTGACTAACAAAAGTTTCTTCTTCTCTTCTATTCCAGTAAATTACAACTATTAATAGGTTTTGAGCTTACATGCACATACTTCTATGCAATATTCGATAGACATATCTCTAATATCATAACACTCTATACAGTCTCAATGATCCTCTAACAGAATACAGACGCCGCCGCCACTGCGAGAGCGACGGCAAAACGTTGCTGCAATTTTATAACCAGTAAATTGCAGATTTTCTAGTTTGTCCTGTGTTAGCCATGTCTCGCACATGCATATTGCGTTGTAAATGGGTTTATCGTTGATGAAAGCCTTCAAAAGATGTTGTTTGTTAAAAATACTCCTGTCTTATTTATAAACGTGGACTAAGGTAAGAATAACTTTATTCCAAGCATTAGGTTGGTACTAAAAAAAATCCGTATTAATAAACACGGAATAAGGAGGGATTATACTAATCTGACACTAGTCTCGGACTAAAAGTTAAACCATGGTGCCAGCTAGTTTAAGGTCGGAATAAGAGTAGTGTAACTATGGCAACCACAATTTTTTTAATTTTTTTGCATCGCCCTATTCGGGCAGGCTAAGGTCTTAGACCATACCGCCTCGTGTTCAGTGCATAATATCCTTCTTGAATTCTTTAGTATGCATTATAATGCGGATGCAACAGATTCTAATGTTTTTTGGAGTATTTGGCAGCAAATTGTATCAAGTCAGCCTTCCCAGTAAGCCTTCCCAGTAAGCTTTGCGGGAGGTAGTCAATACTACAATAAAATTCTCCGCTCCACTATCCCGAGATCGCTTCTGCCAATGCTTTCACAGATTGACCAGTTGCGTAGACAGTTGAAAAATAAAACTACACCAATTTAACATCATAATATCCATTAGGAATCAATTTGCAAATAATATTAAAAGCCGCTGAACTACACTCGAAAAAATCACGCCAAAAACTCTCTCAACCACAATTATTACATAGACTCTGATTTTTTATTTCGTAGATGAGGAACATTAAAAAAAATAAGGTCATTGGCAGCTATTTAGCTTTAGTCAACGAAATTACAAATTAATTAATTAATTCATCATCATTTTATGTCATTTTTAAGTTTAAAGGTAATACGATGATTTGAAATGGAGGGATCCTTCACCTTTACTGTCAAATCTCTATGGCAGATGTCATTTTTAGTTTTTTTTCTACATAATGTCTTCAACTTGCTTATTTTTCATTCACTAGTTCATTCTTTTTACTTTTAAATTCAACTGGGTGGCCAGAGCTTACGCGTAAATCCAAGACTAAGAAATGAATAGTTAGTCCGAGGTTATTCCATGTTTATTAATAACATTGCTAGATCTATGTTAATCCTTAGTTACTCCGGGATTAGCTAGTCCAAGAGTAACTTCGGAGTGAGCTGGGAATACGCCATTTTTATTAATAAGACTGTGGATGTTTTGGAACATAATTTTAAAATTTTGGCCTGAAGTTTCGAAAAGTACGGTTGTCACTATTTTTATTTGTGATGTCTTGAGTCAGGTTATTATCGGTAGATCCCGTTATGTTTACGTCGTCATGGTTCTCTATTTGAGATGTCCTAGCGCTATAGTCAACTTTAGTGTGAGCTTTTGTGGTTTGATGTAGGAAAGACCTTTCTTTCTTTGTTTCTTTCTTTTCTGTAAGATCTCTTTATCAAGGAATTCTGATACACATAAGCCTAAATTTTTCAAAAATCCCGTGTTTTCCAGTATACATTTAGTCATTCTTTAACTGATCAGTGGTCCCTGGTTCCCTCAGTGGTCGTTTGTGTCCGTTTCGTCCAATACGATTAATCTCTTCGATGTACCCAGTGAGGTCAACATTTAATGTATCTTGGAACGCGTATATTACCCTATCTTCTAAGTCTTTTTCAGTTTCGTTGTAATATTCGTTTAGGCCATGGATAACTATTAGTTTGGAAGTGTCGTTCATAATTATATCATTCGCGTTCACATGCATGCTTTTTTTCTGTAGCTCGGCTATATCAGTTTTAAGTTTTTCGTTTTCTAAGTCAAGTTTTAGTATCTTTTCCTTAATATGGGTAATGCTGGTATTTATTTTCGTTTGTTCCTGCGAAATCTGTTCGGTTCTGATACTTATTTCTTGCTGAAGTTTTGATACAGTTTTATTGATTTCTTCATACATACATAAACTCTCGCCTTTTCCCATGGGGGTAGGCAGAAACTACAGAACGCCACCTGCTACGATCCTTACATACTTCTTTTGCTTCACTCACATTCATACATCTTGTCATACACACACGCCGGTTATGAGTACTGCGCACCTTGCCTTTCTGAAGAACATCACCTATAAGGTCTATGTATGTCTTCCTAGGGCGTCCCCTCCCGGCGTTTCCATTCACGTCTGCCTTGTAAATACCTTTCGTTAGTCGCCTATCATTCATCCTCTCAACATGGCCAAACCATCTTAACATACTCTTTTCAATTTTAGTCACTACATCTTCTTTTAAACCACAACGTTGTCTTATTACCTCATTCCTCAATCTATCATTTAAGGTTACACCACACATACTTCGCAAGGACCGCATTTCTACTGCATTAATCCTACTTTCATGTCTTTTTTGCCATACCCAACTTTCACTTCCATACATAAGTGTAGGCACCAGCACGCCGTTGTGAACGGCGAGTCGAGCTTCCGGAGACATCGATTTGCTGGTCACAACGGCATGTATAGCACCATTCACTTTATTCCCTGCATTCACTCTCCTTTCCACATCCTCTTCAATCTTTCCATCCCTTGTGAACATACTTCCCAGATATACAAACTCGTTCACTTGCTCCACACTCTTATCATTTATTTTCACTTCGCACTCCGATACATCGTCTTCCCTTTCAAGCACCATTACCTTAGTCTTGTTCACATTTATAGTCATCCCTTTTAACTTAAAAGCTTCATTCATCACAGTCACCATGTCTTGCAACTGTTCTGCTGACGATGCAAGTAGAACTTGATCATCTGCATAGAGAAGGCATTTGACAGGCAACTCATTCATCCTCAATCCGCACTCATGCTCTTTCAAACCTAACAGACAACTATCCATGTACAAGTTGAACAGCCACGGTGATGCTACACAGCCCTGTCTAACACCCCTTGAGATGGCAAACCAGTCCGTAAACGCCCCATTAATCCTAATACAAGCACTGGAATCCCTATATAGAGATTTCAGCGCCCGAACCAAGCGCCAGTCCACACCGTACCCGGATAGCGTCGACCACAGTTCATCCCTCCACACACTGTCATAGGCCTTCTCCAAGTCAACGAAAGTACAGTAGACTTTTTTGTGCTTTGCCAGATGTTTTTCAGCAGATTGATTTCTAATTGGACTGTATTTCTGATTTTTGATAAGATTGACTGCTGTTGTAATTCTAATTTTGTGCCGAGTAGTTCACTAATTTTTCTTAACGTAATTGTTTCTTGGGTCAATGGGGTCGGTGATGTAATTGTAGGATTGTCAATAAAAGTCGGGGATGAGTCATAATCTTCGGTATTTCCCAGTATGCTTTGGTCGTCTTATATTTGCTCGTCAACGGACATTATCGTGTCGTCAAGTGTCGCTGGTAATTGTCTCCTAACAGGTGTGGCGTCAGTTCTAATCTGTCTTGTTGTGTTTTTGCACGATGGGCAGCGCCAAGAATTAGTAATTTTACACTTATTTTCTACATAGTTGGATGAAGTCATGTTCATGCATCGGTAGTGGTACAGTAGGTGGCAAATGGTGCATTTGAGTAATTCTGCTCGAGCTATTTGTTGTTTACAGCTCGCGCAATTCATTTTTGTGGTGTAGGGTAGAATTGTTTTTTGGAGCGATACTCAAGTGTCACGATGTTCGTATGTGTTGCCTGGTGATTCACCTCAATGGACAATGCGCAGAATGTCTTATGTCAGGGTAACAGTTTTTATAGTAAGTTTTGGAAATATTTTACTTACTGCTCTTTGCTGGTTTCACGTCTACTTATACAATTAGTAGTAGTAGTAGTAGTGCGTAGACTTTGTAACTACGCACTTTTATTCGAATGGCGGCGAATATACACTGGAAGTATCGTTTTAATGTTTATCATCACTATTCACGTTCACAATTATTTGCGAACACTTTCAGAGTGTTACTGTAAATCACTTTAACTATTGCGTTAGTTTTCAGACAGTAAACACGAATAAAACATTTATAAACAATTATCAATTAAGGAGCTTAGGTTGTTGTCGGCACCGTCCGTCTACCCTCCTACCTAGTTGTACCAAGTAGGTACTAATAAAAAACTACTAAAATAGATATTTAAATACAAACATATAACTGAAAATACAAACAAATAAATAATACAGCTTAATGCGCAGATACAGTAGCTAATTTTAAAATGAGAATCACTTCTAAACAGCTAGTCGTAATTATCAGGAAATAAAATTTGTTACATGAGGCCACTTTCATAGTAATTTGATCTAAGAAATTTTTTAGTTTTATTCGTAGAACATGGCGTAATTAATTCGTAAATTTATGTCTAACACGGACAAAAAACAACAATCGCGCTAAAACTTCTGGGCGTATTTTAGTGAAATTGTCACCATCTCAAAGACAATTTAACCATCTACATTTTGATAGTTAAATTGTCTTTGAGATGGTGTTCCTCAAGGCCGTTGACGACAGTCGTCGTCTTACACAAGCAAATGTATGGGATAGTCGAGCGCTATCGAAATGCCTGCTATTTTGGCATTTCGACTATCGATATTGCAGGTAGAATATCTCTTTTTCTATTGCCTCTTGTTCCATGTTACTTGTGGCCGGTGCAACAAGTTTTCTTATTTCATTCTTCCCTGTCAACCGTTACGCTATTATTTACTCTCTTTTCCTTTCTTTTTTTCGGACTATCCATATATATCTTTAAATCATATAATATATTAGCATCATATATATTTCCCTCTCTGTCCATCCACATAATTTGCATTACTAGTTTATTCACATGTATTTTATCCTTCCTCGTCACAGCCTCATATCAAGACGTTCAAATCGTTATATATTTTTTTACCCGAACGGATTAGGTTTTTCGCGCGTATCTTGTATGTGTGTAATATTTATTACTAGCTATGCCCGCGGCTTCGCTCCCGTTAACTGACTGCCTACCCTACCCTACTTACCTACCTACCATATTTTTTTTCTAGGGCCATCATTCTTTCGCGGAGAATCTTAACACCGCCATCTATTGAATATCGAATATCTAAATTGCGTGTGTTGTGATAATTTTACTTCTTGAACACTTTAAATTCACATAACTTTTGATAGAGTGAATCGATTGCGATGAAACAAAAACTAAGTAATATTTCAAGTTACGCAGAATTTCTATGTATAAAAGTTATCTACGTTGGTTTCGTACATTTTACGTGATGCGTGCACAAATAAACAGACAAACAGATAAACAGACAAAAAATCAAAAAATGCTGGAAATGGGTTTTGTTGGTTCTCCTTTAATGCCCTGGCTATTTTCTTTGGAAATATTTTCGATGTACAAAAACGACTTCTCTACAGATCTATACTATTAATATATATATAATATTATAAAGCTGAAGAGTTTGTTTGTTTGAACGCGCTAATCTCAGGAAAAAAAGGAATCTAAAAAATATTTTTGTGTTGGATAGTCCATTTATCGAGGAAGGTTATAGGCTATATAACATCACACTACAACCGATAGGAGCCGAGCATAAATGAAAAATGTTGCAAAAACCATTCCTTTTTGAGCTTTCGTTGCGTGCGCTGCGTAAACGGTTTAAGTTACGCAAATATCATGTATGATGGAATCCTATTTAAAAAATCAAAAAAAAAGTCCGCGACAGCATATGTCTTATCTTTTAAGATTGACTCACTATTGTAAGTCAATCTTAAAAGATAAGACATATGCTTAGCTTTTATGTTCTAAATTTTAATTTAGAACATAATCGCTGCCACCGGTAGAAACAAAAGTTGGTTACATTCGTATAGTAGTATAGCTGACCCCCGCGGCTTCGCGCCCGTCATCTGGCTACCTACCTACCTACCTCCTACCTACCTACCCTACCCTACCCACCTACCCTATCTACCCTGCTCTACTTATATCTTAACCTACCTACCCTACCCTACCTACACTACCCTACCATCCCTACCCTACCTACCCTACCCTACCTACCATACCCTACCCTACCTATATACCCTACCCTACCTACTAATTTGTTAAACTATTTATTTGAATAAGAAATAATAAATCTATACTTAATATTATAAAGAGGTAAAGTTTGTGAGTTTGTGACGTTGTAGGGGGTAATCTCTGGATCTACTGAACCGATATTGAAAATTCTTTCACCAGTAGAAAGCTACATTATTTCTGAGTGTCATAGGCTATAAAAAAATCCTTATGAAAATTGCAATAATGTAAGCCAAGGTAGCAAAATGTTGCCCATAAAATTCATTCTGTGGCGTGCGCTGAGAAAACTATTGATGATAGATAAAAATTATTAGGTAGGTAGGAAGGGTAGGTAGAGTAGGTAGGGTAGGCAGGGTTGGCAGGGTAGGCAGGGTAAGCAGGATAGCCAGTGTAGGCAGTGTAGACAGGTTAGGTAGGGAAGGCAGGGTAGGCAGAGTAGGCAGGGAAGGCAAGGTAGGCAGGGTAGCCAGTGTAGGCAGTGTAGGCAGTGTAAGCAGGATAGGTAGGGTAGGTAGGGTAAGCAGTAATGATTTTTTTGAATGAACATCATTTGTTTGTGCCTACCCTGCCTACCCTGCCTAACCTGCCTACCCTCCCTACACTGCCTACACTGACTAACCTGCCTACACTGGCTAACCTGCCTACCCTGCCTTACCTGCCTACCCTAGGCAGGTAAGGCAGGGTAGGCAGGTAAGGCAGGGTAGGCAGGATTGGCAGGTTAGGCAGGGTAGGCATGGTAGGCTGGTTAGGCAGGGTAGGCAGCTTAGGCAGTTTAGGCAGGTTAGCCAGTGTAGGCAGGTTAGTCAGTGTAGGCAGTGTAGGGAGGGTAGGCAGGTTAGGCAGGGTAGGCAGGGTAGGCACAAACAAATGATGTTCATTAAAAAAAATCATTAACTGATTCCAAAATAAGCCAATAGATGGCGCTGAACCCAAAAACCAACTTATATAGATATTGAAATAGTCCTATCGGTATCTCAGGGGGGTGACCATAAGCTCTTAGAGCGGTATCAATTTCAGATCGAGTAAGTGACAGATGTATACAAGTCATATACATCTGTCCCTTATTCGATCTCAAATTGATAGCACTCTAAGAGCTTATGGTCACCCCCCAGGGGTTCCCTACTTGTTTTCGTAAGTTGATGATTCGATTTTTATTATATCGAACACGGTGTGTCGATAATTCAGTTGTACGATGTTTTATTCCATCGATGCTTCATTGGTGCGATGTAACGTTTGTGCGAAAAATCCTGCTTCAAAAAATCTATGTCGGTTCGAAACGCCTACTGTGCCGTGACATTTAATTAATAATATTATTTTGCGGTCAGACATCAAATACATACCTTTTATAAAAAATTAAAATATAATTCCTGGTCCTAATCTACCTATATAGTTATGTAGAACTTAAATTAATTATATGTACATAAAATTGTTTTTACCTACTGTATTTTTTACTCTAAAAAACAAAATCAGAAAATAAATTGACATATCTACACCTATTATTTACTGTAAAAAAATATTTTGCATCTTTTCATATCATTTGCTTAACTTTTTGCGGCAGGCGTGTCGGCTTTAAAAATTACGATACTGAATTAAATGTTTTGTAATAATATTTATTATGAATGAGTATGTACATGAAATCTACTTATTTAAAAGTTTATTGGGTACTTTGTGAATACGTTTTGAGAGATACCTTAATAGTTTTATGTTTGTAAAAGCACAGCTATGTGGGTAGGAGTGAATAATACTGACATGTGTAACTAAACTTTTCATATTTTGCTCTAGTCAATCATTCATTCGTGAATAATTGTTATGTGCAGTTCCTATTGCAACTATGGCTGATAGTGTTGTCAAAACGGAAAAATCTAAATGCGGAAACGATATAATACTTATTGATGGATGTGAATTTATGTTAAATAAACATGTGGATAAAAAACATTATTGGTGTTGTGTGTTCAAAAAGAAAAAACAGTGCAATAGCCGTATGATAACGGAGCTCAAAGAAAATCATGAACACACCCTAATTAAAGGTATGATTGAACATTCACACGCCCCAAATGCCGGCTTGCAGGACTCAATAATTCTTAAAAATAAATTGAAAAGGGATGCCACTACTAGCAATGACGGCCCTACAGTGATCATCCGAAATAATTTGGAAGCTGTACCCAGCACAAGTGCGTGTTGTCTTCCCAATAAGAATGCTTTACGTCAAGTGGTCTACAGAGCAAGAAAAAAAACCTTTCCAAAAGAACCTTCTACTTTGGAGGAAATTGATATACCTGCAGAATATATGGTTGAAGGAGAATCGTTTTTGGCACGCCAAACAAAATACAATGATAATAAATGCTTGCTTATATTTTGTACTCAGCGAAATATCAGATTTTTACGTGATTCGTTTGTATGGATAATGGACGGAACATTCTGTACATGTCCTGGACTTTTTACCCAAATCTATAGTATACACGGGATGGTGGGCAATGATATCGATAGCAGAAAAATAGTACCTTTGGTGTATTGCTTTTTGGGAGATAAGACTGAAGAAACTTATATGATGATGTTCAAAGAACTTTTGGCATATGCTGAAGAATTGCAATGTGAATTGAACCCTCAGCATATACTTACTGATTTTGAAACAGCTGTTATAAATGTCGTCAAGATATATTTCCCTGAGCTACTCATACAGGTTTCCTTTTTCATTTAGCGCAAAATTTGTGGCGGCAAATCCAGAAATCAGGTTTAGCTTCAAAGTACGGCAATGACAGCAAGTTCTCTCTTGAACTTCGCCACATAGTAGCTTTGGCATATCTTACTCCTGAAGAGATACCGGACGCCTTTAAACTTCTTAAAGAAAAGGTTTTGCCAGAAGAAGCAGAAACTATCATACATTGGTTTGAGACGTATTACGTACATGGTAGTAAAAAATCGCGAACAAAAGGTACAAAACTATGTATCTCAAAAACCCCTCCATTATTTCCACCACAGTTGTGGTCCATACATAGAATAAATGAACTCGGCCTGCCAAGGACCCAGAATAATGTAGAGGCTTGGCATAGACGGTGGAACTACTTACAAAATAATAACCGCCATGGCTTATATGCGACAATACGAAGCCTTATAAAAGAACAAATAAGCACAAATCACGCCGTTGAAAAAGCACAGGCTAGCGTTGATAAGACGCCACCCAAGAAAAAAAGGAAAACAGTATCCAATTCTATTGTGCAAACCGTAATAATATTGAACTTCTTCCTTTTTTAAGAGCCATTTCAAATCATATAGAATTGTAATTACAAGATATTTTTTGTTTTTTTTTATTTCATTTTTATTGTTTTTTTATTAAATGTGTCTTTACATGAAAATGTATATATAATGATTATTTTTTTATTAATGAGTAATGTTTTGTTTATTTCTGTTATGCTGATTATTTCCAAGTTTATATATTTTTTTGTTATTTTGTTATATGATTTTTTATTAAAATAAAACATTTAAATGAGTATTTTACTCAATACTCAATACATTTATTGCTTCCACATGTGAACTTAGATGGTAGGTACAAATTTAGACCATTGTGAACCCTGTCGGGCACTGCAAAAGTAGGAGAGAGGAAGAGGGCTTTTATTTGACAAAGTATATATGTATTTAGTAGATTAAAATTAGTTTAATTGAAAATTTGTTATTTAAATTTTTACTAACATAATATAATATATAGCATTTAATTAACCGTTGTTAATTTAATTGAAGCACAAAAACAAATGGTTTTGCTTCCGTACTGGGCGTAATTAAAAAAAGCATAAGACCCAGTTGCTTTCTTTTCTGTGCATATCGAAATAGACGATTGAGGTATGACAGTTTTGGCTTTTGAGGGTATCTAGCGATTGGCTAGCAACCGGTCACTGATATTGTCTAAGTTATCTTTGGCCCATGCCACAGCTAAACGTGGTGAATTTGTTACCTGTCTTTCTCATTTTAGGAAAATAGACGTGAAGATATTGTATGATTCCTTATTATACAATTTTTTTAAATAAAAGGTATGTATTTGATGTCTGACCGCAAAATAATACTATTAATTAAATGTCACGGAACAGTAGGCGTTTCGAACCGACATACTATCGAACTTATAAATTACCGAACTAATGAGCAATCGCTGAAAGGTTTTTCGAAACAGATTTTTTCGCACAAACGTTACATCGCACCAATAAAGCATCGATGGAATAAAACATCGTACAACTGAATTATCGACACACCGTGTTCGATATAATAAAAATCGAATCATCAATTTTCGAAAACAAGTAGGGAACCCCCCCCCCAGATATGACAGAATTATCGAGTTTATGTGAATGACAATTAAAATGATTCCTTACGATAGTGAATTAGCAAGTTCACATCTACGCGGCGACAGGTATAAATATAAATCAAGGTTAATTACCCTCAAATATGACACCAATGTGAGATATGGCACGAAATCCATTTATATAATAATATCTACATACATAATTATGATAAAAATGTAACTGATCGCTGTTTGTATATGGAAGATAATTATATGCGAAAAACTATTTTTGGGGCTCTTTATCAACGCAATAGAACCCAAAGCAATGATTGTTTGATTTTTTGTCTGTTTATCTGTGTGTTTGTGCGCGTTAATTTCCGAATCTAAGGCACAACTTTTGTTCAAATGTTGCACAAACCATCCTTAGAGATCAGGTCAACTATAAATTATCACGCTATTTGCTCTGAGGCACAAACAATATTGCATTATATCTGTTTTCTACTACGGTTTGGTGCGGGATTGCAAAAAGAGGAAAAAATGTATTACAAAATGAGACCTATATGACCTATAACATCAATCAACTTATCTATACTATATAGTATATTATAGTATATACTATAGTATATACTATTTATATTATATATCTATACTTATCTATACTTGGCAGATCCATCCCAGAGATGAGAGCAGTACTCCATGCATGACCGAACTTGCGCTTGGTACAAGTTGAGCAACTGTTCTGGCGTGAAGTACCGTCTCACCTTTGCAAGGATCCCCAACTTTTTGGCAGCCAGTTGAGCATTTTCCTCAATGAATGGTCCAAAATTGAGGGTCAATGTCAACGTAACGCCAAGAAGCTCAAGATGGTCCGTTATCGGCACGGTCACACCACGGAAAGAAGGAGTCGGGTGGAATTGGCTCCTTTTAGCGGAAAAAGGCACGCCTTGGTTTTAGCAGCATTAAACCTAACCAGATTGGCATCGCCACATTCGGAGACTGCCTGCCAGGTTCAAGCGCCCCACCATGGCCTCCCGGAGAGACTGGATCTGAGGCCCGGTGGCACGAGCGTTGGGCAAGTATCTCTCAGCAACAGTGCTGTCGTCTGCATACCCAAAGGTTTTAGCAAATCATTTACGTGCAACAAGAACAATGTTGCTGAGAGTACCGACCCCTGAGGGACCCCAGCGTTGATATCCAGTTGGTCAGATGAGCGCCCATCAATAACCACTCGTATAGACCGGTCCTTCAGGAAGTCTGCGATTCAATCGCACAGTCCACCGGGCAGACCGAATGAAGAAAGCTTACCAATAAGGCTTTCATGCCAGACCCTATCAAAAGCCTTCGAGTTGTCGAGGGAGACGGCAAGCGCTTCCCCGTGGTTCTCGATGGCCTCACTCCATATGTGAATGGTATACGCTAGAAGATCCCCGGTAGTCCGATTTTGGCGGAAGCCGTATTGGCAGTCACTAAGGATCTCTATTAGTTTCTAGGTATGCCAGGAGCTTCGTGTCAAGTACACGCTCTATACTCTTACATAGTATGGACGTTACAGATATGGATCTGTAGTTGGCCGGGTCAGCTGGACGCAAAAAGAGAGGAAAACAAGTTTGATTTCTCTTCAGCAGAGTGGGCCAGTGTTCCTTCGGGTTTCAGCAGTGGTGGTAGTGAGGGACAGCAGAAATTCGATTCAACCGACTTAGCCAGGGACCAGAACGCTTTACTACCGGCTGGGTATCCTACAAGTTTGGTCCTAATACGGCTTCTGTGGTCAAACCGAGCCCTTCGCAATACTCTCTTGCAGGACTTGGCAGCCCTATTGAAGGCTCTCTTCCGCTGGCTAACAGGCCCTGTTAGCCAGCGGAAGAGAGCTTATAATAGGCCGTGCCTCATTACCACCACTGCTGAAACCCGAAGGAACACTGGCCCACTCTGCTGAGGAAAAATCAAACTTGTTTGCCTCAACTTTCTTCCCACTGCCACTAAAATTGTGCTTGCACAGACCCTTCTGCTTCCTAACCTTGACTATTCTGATGTCAGTTATCTCGATCTCACCCAGGCATAACTAGATAAATTTGAGCGTATTCACAACCTTTGCATAAGATTTATATTTGGTCTGCGCAAATATGATCACATTTCTGAATTTCGGACAAAGCTCAAGTGGCTTCCCATACGTCTTCGCCGGTATTCTCATATTTTATTTCTGCTTTACAGTATTCTATACAATTCTACAACCCCCTCTTACCTCAAAGAACGTTTCATGTTCCTTCATGACACACATAATAGATATCTGAGGTCATCGGAAAACTTTAGACTAGAGATGGCGATGCATTCCACCAGCTTTTACTAATGCTTTGCCCGTGTCGATAAGGCGTGCTCTACCCATTTTTAAAACTATGGTAAAGAATGACTACCTCTCTCTTTAATAGTTGTTTTTCTTGATTTCTATGCTTTTGTTCCATACTTATTACTGTATATATTTGTTTATATAATATATACATATGGTATTTGGTGTATTTTATTTTTATAAATAGTACACCTAAGACTACCCACAGTACTGTCTTTCCTTTCATTTTTAAAATCCATCCAAAGGTTGTCTTGAAAAGATCGCTTTTAGCGATAAGGCCGTCCATTGTGTCACACAGTGTAATGTTTTCGTAGAGATTTTCTGTAACTTATATGGTGTAAATAATAAAGAGTATTCTATTCTATTCTATCAGTGCACTGGTATGGGAAGAGCCACGTGGTAGGCATTGAAATCCCCCAGTATCACTAATTGGGCAGAAGGGTACCGCTGCTGTGCCGCATCAGCCGCCTCACACAGATGCTCCGTAAGCCTGGTTGTCTCCTGATCTCCACTGTGCGGTCGGTAGACACAGGCGTAGATTATTTTATCCAGGCCTGTGTCCACCAGTGCCCAGAGCACGGAAAACCTAGAGTCCTCAAGGTTTCGAAGACGCCGATAACAGATGTCGTCTCGGGCGTACATGCATACACCCGCGCGTGGTTTAAAATTGTGCTTCAGGGTAAACCCTGATATAGATAAGATAAGATAAGTCTTTATTTGCCTTAAACATGGTATAATGTTGTTACAGTCAGGTATTAATCTAAAGTCCACATGCTTAGCTATACAGGATATGTATCAATTGCATGCAAAATAAATAATTATAAGTTAATTGTTGATCAATGTCACAGATAAGGTCAATACAATAATATAACAATTTATCTGAGCATTATCCGCAACGACAAAAGATTATTTTAATTAATTGTTATAAAATGTCTTTAGTGTCGTAAAACACATGTTCTTTCATCCAGTTCAATAATCTGTTTTTAAATGAGTTAACATTATATAACAATTTTATTTCTTTTGGTATTCTATTATAAATGCGTATATACATGACTAGGAAACTTTTCGCATACTTGGCTGATTTAGTAGTATCCTGCAATATAAGTCTGCATGGATCTCTAGTTCGAGAGTTAATTTGATAGGCATTTTTAAACAATCCCTTATTATTATAAACATAATTACATATTTCGTAAATGTAGAGTGACGAAAGAGGTAATATTCCTAGCTTTTTAAAGAAAGGTTTACATGACTCGTCAGGACGGATACCACAAATGGCTCTGATGCATTTCTTTTGCGCAATAAATGCTCTGCGTCTATCCGTGCTGTTATCCCAAAAAATAAGCCCGTATCGTAAGATGGATTCTATATAGGCGTGATATGTTGTAATTGCTGTTTTTATGTTGATTATATTATTCTTTATTTGTCTGAGAGCATAAACAAATTTATTAATCCTACTGCACAAATTATCCAGATTTACTTTCCAATTCAGATCTTGATCTATGAGTACTCCTAAGAATTTAGTTTGTGAAACTTCTTTTAGCCTGTCAATATTTAGTTTGAAATTATATTTAGTATGTTTTGATTTATTAAACTGCATATAATTAGATTTATCTAAATTGATTTTTAAATTATTTGTCTGTAACCATTTTATAATGTTGTCAATAGTATTATTAATATCCATCTCATGATCAGATTTCGTTTTACACTTTTTGTCAGATGTCACAATAATCGAAATGTCATCTGCAAATAATACACATTTATGTTTAGTCACTAGTGGTAAGTCATTTATGTATAATAGAAACAATAAGGGTCCCAATACACTCCCTTGGGGAACGGCGCAGTTATTAACTCTATAGTTAGAAGAATACGAGGTTAATAGATTTTCATTTACTTTATTAATAACAACGTATTGTTTTCGGTTGCTTAAATAAGACGCGATCCAGTGCAGTGGTAAACCTCTTATTCCATTTTATTCTAGTTTTTTCAACAAGATATCATGTGCCACAAAGTCGAAAGCTTGTGACAGTTCATAGAATAGTCCTGTCGTTAAATAATTTTTATTTAGGGAATTATGAATATGTCTTAAAAGATCAGCAATTGCTAGTGTTGTTGACTTGTGCTTTTGAAATCCATACTGTTCTTTTGTTATGATGTTGTATTTGCTACAGAATTCGGTAAGTCTCTTGTGCATACATTTTTCAAATAACTTAGATTATAAGGGTTGGAAACTTGGGTATAAGGGTTATCGGGCGATAATTTTAACATCATTTCTATCGTTTTTTTTACATAGATCCTTTAAGTAGTTGGTTACTTTCCCTTCTTTAAAAGTATTGATTATTGAAATCACCGGCAGTAATTTTTTTTGTACTTGACCCATATTTTTTAACCGTTTCGCACATAAATTGATCAAGTTTATCTAAAAATATGTTAGGATCAGACTTAGGCGTTCTATAAAGACACACGATAAGTAACTTGTGCAATGGAACTTCAATGCCACGAGCTTCAAATGATTTTATGGTTGAGTACTTTTTAATGTGGAAAAGCTCGTTATAAATAATACCCTGTTTAGCGAGTATACAGGTCCCCCCTCTCTGTGTGTCTCTACTAAATGCAGCTGCTACGGCGTAGTTATTTAATTAATTTTTTTCTCATTTCCGGCACGCATAAAGGTTTCAGAAAAACATAATATGTCTAGTTCTTTATTTATGTCTCGTAACTCCAGCTACGTTAGTTCCAAAATTTCATTGTTTGCTAGAATACTAGCGATATTTTCGTGTAGTATTCATCAGGTTTTTTACATTAATTTGATTACTCAGTATTATTTTCTTCAGTTCTTTAACATTTAAATACTTTTTTTCGTAATCGTAACAGTCAATAGCATAGTTTATAGATTTACATGCATCGTACAATTTGTATTCACTGCAAATATTACATGTAGTTTTTTTCAAATCATTTATATTTATATACATATTCTATAATCTCAAAACAATTATATAATTATTACTGAATACATCGAGGAGTTGGCGTAATTGTGCAGACAAAATTTTGGTATCATTCATTTTCATCATCATTTTCATTTTCACCCACACAAATGATAAGTTTGTCGCCACTTGATGTTGCAATATTTTGAGAATTCTTAATGATGTCACTAGTAAGCGCGTGTGGTTTTGTTTCCGCCGTCGCAGTATATTTTGTATACGGTGTAGCCGCTCTTGACTTCATCAATGCAGAAGAAAGCCCGACACATTGTTGTGTGCCAAAGATGAATATCTTGTTAGTGCGTTCTTCTTTTAATCCATCAGAAGTTTTCTTATCGTTGAATTTTTTACCGTTCCCTTTTAATTCTAAAAGCTACTGTAGTTTTAAAATTTGATCCTTGAGGATATCGTTTCCAGCTTGTTTCAACTGATCCTCCAGGTCGGCGATATATTATGTGTGCATTTGTGCAGATATTTTTTGTGTGCTTAAGATATGCCCGCTTGGATTTTTCCTTGTATCTATTGTGTTATTTGTAGTTCCAAGCAAATTTCTAGGTGGTGTAAAGAATGCTTGCATATCCGAATGTAATAAAGAGTACTCATTTCCTTTTTTTGTGCCATCATTGCTGTTAAATTATATGTTTTGTGGGGATTGGCTTAAAAATTCTTTTAAAGTGATATTATCTTTAAGGAGTTTTTCGTTTTGTTTACGGAGCTCATTATTAGCCTTAACCTGTGTATTATAAGTATGACACGTCTGACGGACATCTGATCTGCGCCTCCGAGAGGAAAAGAAGAGCTGGTCTATCAGTCTCCAGGTGGTGATGGACTGCTTCGAGATTAGAGTGCAGCCCTCTTATGTTGCTGAGGTGCATACTAAATCTGTACGTGTGGTGATTTAGGCTAAATAGTTAAATTACGTTCCGTTTAACATTCAAATTGATGGTTGCCGGTACGGTTCGTGTTTTGAAAGATGATCCAAAGTTCATATTCGGAAATCGTTCTAACCTATATCTATGCATGGCATGCCTGCAATTGGTTGGAGGTTGGAGGTGCGCGGTGGAGAAGAGGCCGCGTGGGCGGCGCAGGCGACGCTAGCACGTCTCCCGCTCCAAGCATCGCGTTACTCAAAATATTACCACGGCGAAGACACTAATAAAACGTTATTTGAATATTCTATTTCTGTAATTACACCAGATTGTTATAGTCCAAGTATTTTATTTATTCGCTCCTGTAACTGAGCTGCCGACGTAGCATCGTCAACATATATGGTCCTTCGAGCCGAATATGTCCGGAGACGTGCCAGCACCGCCTGCGCCACCCGCGCGCTCGCTCCTCTACCGCGCATCTCCAACCAATAGCAGGCATTCCATGCATAGACACGTATATTAGGTACATACACAGATAAACTTCCATCTTTTATAAAATGATGAAGGCCAGATCATCACAGGCTCTAATAGTATTATCTGATAGATTTTCAATCTGTTGTTCCCAACATGAAAATTGTGATGACTTCTTGTTTCAGATAAACGCAGCCACAGACGAAAAAATGTCATACGGGGAGTTGGCACAAATAACATCTAATGTCGCTCTCTCACTCGCTCGTATGGGTGTCAGAAAGGGAGAGGTGGTATGCATTTGCAGTGAGAAGAATTTCGAGTATATGCCAACTGTGATGGGGATCATGAGCGCAGGTGCAACGTTTTGTCCGACGGATCCAACTTACGGCAGCTGTAAGTGTTTGTTAATGTAATCTTCGGTATAACTGATACGTTTCAGGGACAGAGGTGTCCTCTAATTGTTCGAAGCAGCTGAACACTGGTATTTTACATAGAGCGACTGCCTTTCTGACTTGCACAATAAGGTTACTGGATAAAACGATGTTCTCTTATGAAAAAAGATGGGATCCTGTCGTTTTACCGAAAAAAAATTGACAAAATTTCACTACCCTAACGAAATTGAACAACCTTTTTTATACCAATGCAATATTTGAAATGAATTTATTACGCACATTTTCATTTGGTCATATTTTTACTTGGCAGAATATTACCAAGGATAGTGTTATTAAGGCATATGGCCTTTTTTTTTGGGTCGTCTCCCAGGACAATCCAAGTGATTGGCTACTGTTTAACCGGGCGATCGATGTTTCCGACACTGGAGATTGCGGGCGATGGCATTGGGTACACGGCCTGTGTAGTAGAGGGCCGTGTCATCAGCGAATATTGCCAACTGGGTCGATTTATCTTTTGGGATATCGCTGGTGTACAGCGTTATAGATATTGGGGATAATACTGAGGGACTCGTGCTCTCCTTGGCGGACTCCAGCTTGTATGGGGTGAGAGGAGGAGAGTTCTCCCTCGACACGATAGCAAAAAGTTCGGTCCGACATCCAGTCTCGTACGATGAGCACGAGGTGGTCTGGCCGCCGAGTTTATATTGAGGCATTTGATATTTAATCAAATGATTTATTACAGCAAAAAATCTTTAGATACTAAACGTTTGGTCAAATGATTTGTTATGATAAAAAAAAAGGCAGAAATATGATTTTTTATATTAAAAAAATGCAATTTTTATTTTAATATAATCATTTATTAATTACTAAATATTTCTAAATTATTTTTTTTTTTTTTTTGCAATGGACATTAGCAAATTTGCCGCGGCAGCGGCCGCCGAGCGCCAGATTTCCTCTTTTGCAAAGCAAGCATACATGGTAAATTAATGGCAATTCGATAATTATGGTCAATGAATTAGTCCAAGAGCGAGCGAAGTGAGCTCTGGAGCTTAGTGCACCCCGACACGGATAGGTTAGGTTCGAAGGAGATGACGGGAGCTGAAGTGAGCGAGCAAAGCTAGCGAACTCAGCTCCCGCCATCTCCTTCATGCTAGGTTAATTTAGACCCTGCATACAGAAATAGACTTGACTTGACTTTGTTGCTTAAACAGTAATCGTACTTACACATTGTAATTTAATTTGTATATTCTGTGCAACTGACATATAGATCCAATTTTTTTATCGTTGACTAAGCAATTGACTGAATATAATATTATTAATTCAACTGCAATAGATGATGATTTATTTCGTGTATGAAAAACTAATTGTAATGCATCAAAACATAAACGGGTTAGTAAATAAAGCAAATTTACTCACTGTACATTTGGACGAGCTCGAGAAAATGGATAAAACTTTGGACATAATTTGTAGCACAACATGAACAAAGAAGATCACTTATTTCTATACAATATCCTATATATACCAAATTACTATTTTGTGGCTAGCTTGTAATAACAGAAATGGTGGATCGTGTATCATCATAAAAAACCGGCCAAGTGCGAGTCGGACTCGCGCACGAAGGGTTCCGTACCATTATCGCAAAAAACGGCCAAAAAATCACGTTTGTTGTATCGAAGCCACCCTTAAATATTTATTTTATTCTGTTTTTAGTATTTGTTGTTATAGGGGCAACAGAAATACATCATCTGTGAAAATTTCAACTGCCTAGCTATCACGGTTCATGAGATACAGCCTGGTGACAGACGGACAGACAGACAGACAGACGATCTAAAATTTCAAAGAATTAAATATATTGAGGAGATCAGTATCCCAAATTTGATAGAATGCTGTGCTATAAAGCTAATTGAACATCCCATTGTTATTGTATGCTTGTATCGTATGCCAGAATCTCGGATAAGCGATATAAATATCTTTCCTGAAACTTTGACTAATGTCTTCTTCTATCTTCTATCTATATATATAAAAGGCAAAAGTGATTGACTGATGTATCAACACACAGGCTAAAGCCTTAGGGTTAGAAACTTAAAATTTCGCACACGTATTCCTCTTATGACGTAGGCATCCACTAAGGAAGGATTTTTCAAAATTCACCCCCCAAGGGTGTGAAATAGGGGATTAAAGTTTGTATGAATCTTTTTATTCCTTGGACATATATGCATGAAATTTCGTATGAATTGTGTCCGGCGAAAATAATGAGTTACTACGTATTTCAGCCATTTTTCAAAATTCAGCCCCTAACAGGAAAATAGGGAATGAAAGTTTAAAAAAAACGCACAGGCCAAACCCTTAGGGCTAGAAACTTCAAATTTCGCATACGTATTCCTCTTATGACGTAGGCATCCACTAAGACACATTACTTTATCTCGTAATAAAATTAAGGCTACGTGGGATGTTGTAAAGCGCAACATGGGTAACGAACCGTTTAGGGAATATATCAGTAATATTATTGATGGTAGTACTACGTTGACATCTGGATCTGACATTGCTAATAAACTTAATAATCACTTTGTTGACATTTCTAGTGATAATGATAATTGCTCTACGTATAAAAATAATAAAACTGACATACATAAAATAGAATCAAATGACAAAAGTATATTTATAGAACCTACTAACGATTCTGAAATATATCGTATTATAATGTCTTTAAAAGATAATATCACAACCGAGCTCGTTAAAAAAATAGCTAAACATATAGCATCGCCGTTGGCTCACATTGTCAATTTATCCTTGGAACAGGGCTTTCCTGATAGGCTAAAACTGTCTCTGATAAAGCCACTACACAAAAAAGGGTCAAAATCAGACGTTGACAATTACCGACCAATTACAAACAATTAATTGCTCTCACTCCCACTATATTTTTTTTTTGAAAAATCCAGTTAAAAAAACCTGTCGAATATTTTTTTTTTTATATCCTATAGGCTCGCGCTTGACCACTATCTCACCTGATGGAAAGCGAATTAAACAATGGTATACCTTTAGAACAGATATTGGTAAGAGAAATAAAGAAAAATTTAAGCAGTGTATAGAAAGTCTCAAGTTTTCTGACGTATTTGGCGAAAACGATGCTGAAATAGCTTTTAATCATTTTTTTGATCACTTTCAGTTATTATATAATCTTTGTTTTCCTGTTGTAAGAATAAGAAATACTCCAACCAAAAGACCTGAATGGATATCAAAGGGCATAGCCATATGCTGCGGAAGAGAGAATTGTTATGGACGTATCGAAAGACGTCAAATAAAGCAAATCATAACACATTCAAAAATTATTCTTCAAGGCTGAAGCGAATAATTAACATGAATCAAAAATCGAAAAATGACTACAACATAAAACAATCCAATAATAAAACTAAACCAACTTGGAAGATAATCAACTGTAACGAGTTTTTTTAACCTCGTCACATGGTTTTTGGATTTAGTCGATTTCCGAACGACACTACTCTAGATCTGTGCTGTGAGCTGTCATTTTTGACAGAAACACTTCACGATTATGTTTTAATATGGCTGGTCGTTAACTTTAAACGTTTCGCCAATTGTTTATTTTATCCGTAGTTATCTCGGATATTTTTGCCTTCTTAATGAAGTAAATACTTGTAAACTCTATTAGAACGATGTTGTGAAAAGGATTGACCTTAATTTTCGGTAAGTTGGAATTCTTCTAGACTTGTAATGTCTGAGTTTATCTCGTGTTGGAATTTCATTAGACGACATTGTTAATTTCAGATTTTGATGATTTTCGCTCGCAAACAGTTGATGTTATTGGCTGCGTAGCGCATCAATATTAATTTGAAGAAGAAAAATGGTAAGTTTTCTTGTTCAAACGCACGCTTCCACGCGTTTAAATTATATTGACTTTTCCTAACATTATAAATTTTTGTTCCAGCCCCTTGTTGGCGGTTTTCTTCTTTAGTTATTTATTAACTTAAAATTCAGAAATCATCGCTTCTATGGTTATGTTAAACTTATTCTTAAAGACAGCAATCTGGTAGAAAGTTTATATTTTTTTACTTTTTAAAGACTCCAATTAGTGCAAGATGCAGTAATATCATACAGTAATATAATATGCAGTAATATAATACCCTTTAGTAATAATATAGCCATTAATTTAGTGAAGTTAATAAGTATAAGAATTATTGTATTTTTAACTATACTGGGTTAGTGGATGTGAAGCTACGGGAAATTAAATAGAGAAAAGACAAACAAGTTGGTTTAATATTCTTTATTTAGCCTCCCACCGGCGGATTAAAAGTCTGACTCTTCCGATTAGTTCTTTCCGGCAACCTTTATTGTCTTTGTACTGTGTGAACCTCCCTGGCGCCCGAATTTATTATTTAATTATTTAATTTCATTTTGGGAGAACACATTTTATTTTGTTAATCCAACTATAACTTTTAATACATTACACAACTCCACAAATCATAATATTCCTAAGGAAGAAATTGTAAGAATAAATCTAAATGGAAAATCTATAACGGATCCCCAACAAATTGCTGAAGCTTTTAATAGTTACTTTGTTAATCTTGTTAAACCTACAAATCCTTCGACATTAACTTATTTGACATTCCATTAAAGTGAATATTCATGATAATATTCATGATTGATAATATTTATTTATGATTCCTACAATGCCAAATGACATGTTAAAAATCATAAAATCTTTGAAAAATACGGTACTGGATACGATAATATATCTACGTCAATTATAAAGTACGTCGCACAATCCATTAGTCCGGTTCTAAGCTACTTGATCAATCTATGCATCAAAAACGGAAAATTTCCCAGTAAGCTAAAAGCCTCAATCATCAAGCCATTGTTCAAAAAGGGTAACAAGGAGGATTTCTCTTGCTACAGGCCAATAGCTTTAATCCCTATTTTTTCCAAAATCATTGAAAAAGTAATCATCAATAGCATTCATCAGCATCATTTGCATTTATAACTATTTTGAGTAACATAATCTTTTTGTCAATGAACAAAATGGATTTCGTAAAAACAAGACTACAAATATGGCCATCTACGATCTTCTTATCGGGATTTACAAAAATATGAACAATAGGACACCAGTAACGGCTATGTACATGGACATGACCAAAGCTTCAAAAACATACCGACCATACCATACCATCCATACCATATGGATCGACCATATGGATCATAAATTACTGGTCTGTATAGATACGGCATACGGGGTAGTGCTCTAGACTTAATAAAATCGTTTTTTAGCCAGAGATTACAAATAACTGAAATAAGTAGGCTTTATTTTGCTATGAAAACTGAAGTGCAATATTTGTCAAACCCGAGCGAAGTTACGTAAGGCATGCCGCAGGGAAGTGTTTTGGGTCCCTTGCTTTTCCTTATTTATATCAACGATTTACCACGAGCCGTGATAATTCCGTTAGTCCTTTTTGCTGATGATAGAACTCTGGTGTATTTTCGCCGACTGACAATAACACATTTGAAAATGACATAAACGATACTTTAAATGACATTGTAAATTGGTTAACTTGTAATAATCTTATAATTAATTTAGATAAAACAAAAATAGTCAGTTATTCCCAAAGAAAAACTCCTTTGATATTAAAATTAATAAATAAAAAAAATAAAGAAAGAAGATACCATGAAATTCTTAGCACTATGGATTGACAAAAATATTTCATGGAAAACGCAAATTGATACGGTGTGTAAAAATCTTAATAAATTTTCTTACGCTTTATACAGACTATATACGATTGTAAACCAAGCAGCAGTTCTAGTCGCCTATCATGCCAATGTACAGTCTACGCTTAGATATGGTCTGATTTATTGGGGAAATGCTACAGACAGGGAACTGGTTTTTAGGGCGCAAAAGAAATGTCTTTGATCTATTTGTGGTATACGTGCCCCAGATAGCTGTATGCCATATTTTAAAAAGCTCAAGATTTTAACCTTTCCTGCCCTTTACATCTATGAGGTCGCTACGTTCGTAAAAACCAATGGGGAAAAGTTTGCTAACTTGCACTCCCTTCGACATGCCGAGATAATAGCAAATATGACCTCAAAAACAGCCCTACTTTCTAAAAGTTTCTTCGGAATCATTCGAAAACATCAAACTTTTTATGAAAAATTAAATGACTTCTTGGTAAATAGACCATATTATACATGAATTTTTGTTCGACAGATTCGTGATGAGCTAGTGCCAAACTGTTTTTATGTTTTAATGCAAAATAAGTCTCTATTTCAATTGTAATAACTGACGGTACTAAATTTTGGCTTATTTCATTTTGCGTAAAGTGTGTTATTCCAACTGAAATATTTGACTTCATAAAAATTGGTAAAAGTACTAGTTGGTAAACAAGTTATTGTTTAAACGTTCACTTGCCAAACATTAGATTTGCGTTATAATACTAGAGATTTTTTGCTAAGTAATAATTTGGCAAATGAAATTATGCGGCACATGGTTTGGGAAGTGATCATTGTAATTTGACCATTGCATACCATTGAATGCCATTATTGGATTATACAGGGTAATATAAGTGAAAAGAAGAAAATTAATGTTTTTTTTCTTTAACTAAGAATTTCCCAACGCTACCCACGTTGGAATATATATCAAAAATCCAGAATCGTGTACTGAATCCATTGTACTCTTTTTCACGTCGGTGTCAAAGACAACCTGTATGAGCTGTACTTACTTGAGATGTCTATCTGCTGAGTTTAGCTAATTAATTTTAATTTTACCCCGAATATGAGATTTAACGCGTCGATCTTCTAGGTTAAGCAACGCTTGCCGAGGTCTGTCCGTGGATGGAGGACCATTTTTACATAGCGAGTTTCTTCCGTGCCTCGCAAAGCACGTTAAGCCGTTGGTCCCGGCTGTCATTTGAAGATCTTTGACAGTCGTTACGGGTAGTCAGAAGCCTGAGATTTGACACCAGTCTTGCCAAGAGGTATCGCGTTACCCAGTTACTGGGTTGTGGAGGTCAGATAGGCAGTCGCTCCGTGTAAAAAACAATGGGACTCAGCTAAATCCGGTTAGACTGGATGCCGACCCGGAAGGCTAGGCAGATGATGATATGTGATTTAATAGTCCCATTTGGATTAAAGGAAATGCTTAGAGTAGGACTTTATTGAGGGCTATCGTGTAACTTTATCTTCTAATACGTGTGATTGTTGGGCAAATTAGAATGACTTTTAACAGCAGATTCACCGTATTAGACAGGCTTTCTGGACCAGCTGAATGTTCTAACCAACCATTCCATTCCACAGTTCCTCTCCTCCACCGTGTGAAAATAGTTCGTCCAAAAATCATGTTCTGTTCACTCTCTACGTACAAAACCCACAAGGCTACGTTTGACGAAGTCGGGAGCGTCGAACACTACGTTCTATACGGTAACGAGGCAGTAGATGGTGCTGTCCTCTTCAAGGACTTCCTGAAGGAGACAGCGAAGCTTGAGGACTTCCAGCCAGTGCCAGTCAACGGATGGGAAGACGTGGCCTTGATAGTGTACTCATCAGGCACTACTGGTTTACCGAAAGGTATTCCTGTAACCCATTTGGCGATATTGTTGAATTCGCAGTATACGAATGAGTGAGTGTTTTTACATTACTAGCTTCCGCCAGCGTGAAAATTATACTTTTGCTACTACTTTCAAACAAATATTTCCTCTTTAAATAATATAGGCCTTTGTGCTCTTCTATCTGTATTCTTTCTTTTCTCTGTAAAGTGTTTTGTGTGTACATAAATTAATTAATAAATAGGTGTAGATATTTATACATTATAATATTACTATCTAGTTTTAACGAAATGTGTTGAATAATAAATTTTTATATTATTGTTACAAGATAGGGCAACGCCATCTAGTGACGAGTAGAATAACTAAGTAGTTACTGGTGGCGCCATCTATTATCGAATAGCGGAACTAATCTCTTCGTGTCGAATGGAATTTTCCGGAATGTTCGAACCGAACATTCTGGAAGTTTCTAGTCGCTTCGAGAACAGTGAGTTCGAAAGTCGATTGTTCTGGAAGTTTCTCGAATTATCTAGAACAGTATGGAACGTTCTAGAAACATCTTCGGTGCTATATAAAGAGCGGTCGGGTTCGTCGTGGGTCAGTTTCAATTCGGAAGCGACACAGAGCGATCACCAAAGGAAAATAGTGCGAAGTAATAGAATTGTTTAAGAAGTGTTTTTGTAATAAAGTGTGATTAATTGAAGTCTGCTGTTTAATTAATTTATCCCTGAGCCCCAGCTCGTAACAAATTGGTGTCAGAAGTGCGGGATAAATTATGCCGGTTCTACCAAAGGAAGAAACGGAAGGGGTGCGCACCAGGAGTCAGCGCCAGCAAGATGTAGACCAGAGGCGCTTTGGAGACGCTCCCTCACCGTCATCAGGTGGACATCGAGACTCCACGGCTGCAGCGGAACCCGCTCAATCGTCGGCGTCGCCTGACCTAGCCGCCCTGATGGCATTCATGCAGGAGCAGGCTCGCCGTCAGGAGGAGCAAGCTCGCCGCTTGGAAGAGCAGATGCAGCGTGACAAGGAGGAGCAGGCTCGCCGTCAAGAGGAGCAGGCTCGCCGCATAGAAGAGCAGCTGCAGCGCGACAAGGAGGAGCAGGCTCGCCGTCAAGAGGAACAGGCTCGCCGTCAGGAGGAGCAGGCTCGCCGTCAGGAGGAGCAGGCTCGCCGTCAGGAGGAGCAGGCTCGCCGTCAGGAGGAGCAGGCACGGCGCTTGGAGGAGCAGTTGCAGCGCGACAAGGAGGAGCAGGCTCGCCGTCAGGAGGAGCAGCTCTTGGTGATAAAGGATCTCCGCGGAGCCATCGGGAAGGAGATGAAAGAGGTAAAAGACCAGGTCCAGCAACATGAGACCCGCATTGTCGAAATGGAAAAGACAATACGTGGGTTCAAGTCTGGAGACGGGACCGTGGCAGCTGCGGTAGTGGCACCTTCGCCTCGTGGTTTTAAAGTGCCACCATTCGATGGCTCTTCGTCATGGTCCGCCTACAAGATTCAGTTTGAGGCCGTGATGAAATCGAATGGGTGGACCAACGAACAGGCATTGACTGCTCTAACTTTGGGCCTCCGCGACCAGGCCTTGTCTGTATTAGAAGCGCTTGGACACGACGTCACCTTTGAGAAGCTTCTAGAAGCATTAGAAGCTAGATACGGCGACGCACACCTGGAACATGTGTTTCGGGCCCAGCTGAAAGACCGATCGCAACGGAGTGGTGAAACTCTTCAGCAGTGGGCTCTTGATGTGGAAAAGCTGGTCCGAAAGGCCTACCAGTCATCACCGGTGCTGATCGACGGGAACCTCGTACAGGCGTTCACGGATGGGATCCGAGACTTGGAGGTTAGAGCTGCCGTAAGGCTAGGGCATTTCAAGAACCTTAAGGACGCCCTAGCCCACGCTTTGGAGGTGGAGGCAGTACGGCGGGACGAACGAAGTCACCGAATCAGGGAGATTGCGACTTCACCCCGGTGCTATGGCTGCGGAGAAAGAGGCCACATCCGATTGAGCTGCCCAAAGCGAAGGCCACCCCACGGCAATAAGCAGCAGCCAGCTAAAGAATCGCCAGACGTCCCTGCTGGGCAACAGCAGCAGGGAAACGAATAGACGCCAGGACTAAGGGGCGGGTGCTGGCTGGTGATGGAAGAGCCCCAAGGATCTCGATCTCACAATCCTGTGACGGGAACAGCCTGATCTTCGAGGGCGAAATTAACAGAACACCTTGCAAGCTGACATTGGATACTGGAGCTTCTCGGACGGTTGTCAGTTTCCAATTAGCAAGACGGTTTCTTGGGGACTTCTTCGGGAGCCATGAAGGTGTACATCTGAGAACAGCCACCGGTCAGCACATACCCGTCCGAGGTGAGAAGGAGGTTGACATAAAGTTAGGGAACAAAGTTTATCGCCACAATGTTATCGTGGCCGACATAGTGGACGACTGCATTCTGGGTTTGGACTTCATGCGGAAACATCAGTGTGAGATTGACGTTCATCAAGGAGTGTTGAAGTGTGGCTCAGAGGAAGTCTTCATGGAAGGTGCATCATCGGGAAAGGTGTACTGCGTCAAGAAAGTTATTCTTCGTCCAAGGTCAGAAACAATCGTACCAGTTTGTCTACCAGGAAATTCTGGTCGGGAAAACCGATGTGTACTTATAGAAGGATTTTATTTTATTTTATTTGGGAAAATAAACGGTTACACATTACAGTATGGTTAAGAACTTAAAACTAAAATGGTATTATAAATGTATAACCAACAACATTTTCCACATAATACAAAAAAAAAATTAAACTAACATGAACATCGTGCGATGTAAAGTAGACTTTAAAGTATGAATAAATGTTAAAATAAAACTAAACTGAAAGTTATACATGCAAAAAAAAAAAAAAAAAACAGAGAAAGAATTGAACTACGATTTTAAATTATTATGTACTTAAGTCTGCTATGGTTTTAAGAGCAATACTTCTAAATTTCCCAGCCGAGACAGCAAAGAACTCAATATCCTGGAAAATTTTATTGAACTGAGTGGTAAGACGTCGTAGGGGTGCTCGCGAGCCCGCGTTTGATCGACAAGAGGTTACAGCAAACAGTGGTCGCGCGCGCACACCCCGACATATAGTTTTTCTGGGTACTACATAACTAATTCTATTGTTCATATCTATACAATCAAATTTATTGTTACATAAATCAAACAAAAACATCGATTCCAACATTATACGTCTAGATTTAAGATCTTGAAGTTTAAATTTATTTAGCAAGTCGCTATAAGATGCATACTTGCGAAAACAACGGTAATGCATGGCCTTTAAAAATTTACGTTGTACTCTTTCTATCATGTTAGAATATTTTTCATAGAAGGGATTCCACACCGGGACCCCGTATTCCAACTGAGACCTGACCAGAGTTTTATATAGGTATAAATAAGTACTAGGACGCCTAAATTCCAGAGCCGATCTCATTACAAACCCGTACATACGAAAAGCATTGTTCACAATTTTAGTAACGTGAGCATCTAGATGGAGTTTGTCATCTAGCAAAACACCAAGGTCACGAACCACTGTTTCTCTTGCTAGATCTGTATTGTGCAAGGTATATGCATGTTTTATTAAGTTTTTATTTTTAGTAAAACTAATGCAATGGCATTTGGATATGCTCAATTTTAGCTTGTTTTTTACACAATATGCAGAGAATCTATCTAAGTCTTCCTGCAGCAATAAACAGTCGCGTAAATTAGTTATTGGTCTAAAAATTTTTAAATCGTCTGCATATAGTAATAATTTAGAATTTAGAAAACACGTACTTATATCATTAACAAACATAACAAACAAAAGAGGACCCAGTATAGAGCCCTGAGGAACACCGGAAGTAACATTTAGGGTCGCAGAATTAAAACCGTTTATCACAACTCTCTGAGATCTGTTACAAACGTAAGAAGAGAACCATCTCAGTAGGTCGCCACGTATGCCATTAAAGGCAATTTTACTCAAAAGCAGTTGATGGTCCACTTTGTCAAACGCCTTTTGGAAGTCCGTGTATATAGTGTCAACTTGAATACGAGAGTCCATACTATTAAATAAATAGTCAACAAAAGATATCAGGTTAGTGGTAGTTGATCTTTTTTTGACAAATCCATGTTGTTGTGGAATTATGCTATTATGCAGTAAAGGATAAACTTTATCATGAACAAGTCTCTCAAATAACTTGGAAAAAACCGATAATATCGAAATAGGTCGATAATTTTCGATGTCCTGTTTAGGTCCCGACTTGTGAACAGGAGTTATATTTGCGAGTTTCCAAGCTTGGGGAAAGACTCCTTTTGAAATGGATAGATTAAAAATAATTTGTAATGGCACACACAGATTAACAGCAGTCTTTTTAATGAACACGACTGGTAAGCCATCTGGTCCCGGACCTTTTGACGGATCTAATGCTTTTAGCGCACTTAATATTTCATCGGCAGTAAACTGAATGCTACTAAGGAGAGAACAGGTTTCCGAGTAATCTCCGTACTGCGATGAAGCACTGTGACTTGAAGTGGATGGCTCATATACCGAATTGAAAAAGCTTGAGAACAAATTACAGATGTCTTCAGGGTTGTTGGCTGAATGATTACTATAGTGCATGATAGAGGGGAAGCTTGTAGAGGATTTGCGGGAAGAAATGAACGTCCAAAATTGCTTAACATTAATTCGGATGCCGTCTTCTACAGAGGCAATGTACTTTCTGTAACAATTTTTGCTCTCAACTTGGAATCTGGAGCGGTAAATGGAAAACTGTTCGTAGTCTGAGATATTTTGATACATCTTCCATTTTACCCAAGCTTTGGCTTTATTTTTGTAAATATGAATAAGCGATTTTGTGAACCATACCGGAAATTTTAACGATCTACAGTTATTGAATGGAACGTGTTTCTTAATAATGCTGAAAACAACGTCATAAAACGTGTTCAAGGTATCGTCAACGGTTTGGTTACCTAAAGATTCCTCCCAATTAATGTCTTTTAAATCCGCATTTATGTCATCATAATTTGCCTTGTAATAATTATATTTTTTAATCACCTTGCGGGCCATCGAATCGTATGGTACACTTAGAGAAATAAAAACATTAAGTGGTGGATGGTGGCTGTCAAGCTGCAGTAAACAGTCTGTGGCTCTAGAAACATTGCATTCACCGTTACCAATAACCAAATCCAATATTTTGCCACCCGCATTGCGTATTGTATTGTATTGATGAGCGTCGAGGAACGACAAAAGTGCACGCATATGATCACAAACGGGGGAGTTACCTCTACAAACATGAGCCGATAATGAAGTACTATCTGTACAAGTGATCCAGTCGATTTCTGGAAGGTTAAAGTCTCCTACCACATAGAAATTATCAATGTTTGTGCCACCAAGCAGTGCTTGCAAAAGTTCAAAATATTCAGCATACGCAAACTCTGGCGTTTTTGGTGGTATATATACTGCAGCAATAATTCGGCACTTACCTCCACTTGAGCTTGGCAATTGCACTAAGATGTGCTCAACGCTGGCATGGGTTGCGATTTGCGGAGCCAATCTAACTGAATGCAGACTCTTCAGTACAGCCACGAGAACACCGCCTCCGTCCTTTTTATTGGTGGCAATACGGTCACGATCGTAGCGATGCACCACATAACGCTCATCAATAAACTCGTTATCTGATATCTCGGATGTCAGCCAGGTCTCAGTCAAAATTATCACATCATAACAATTGGCTAGAATATTCATATATAAGATATTCAATTTAGTGCGGAATCCCCTGCAATTTTGGTAATATATAACTAGATTATCTGCCATTATAGCGCAAAACTCTATAGAATATGGTCATAGATGCATTTACCGTTACTAACGCAACCGCAACTAGCAAGGCATTATCGTACAATAGGACGTTAAAAAAATGCGAACAAAATACAAGAAACATAACATAGTACTTAGAGAAATGGATTAACATTAACAAACAACTCACAAGGCCGCATATTATGCAGTGTTCAACTAAAGTCATTAATAAACTAACTATTAAAAAAGTCCAAAGCTGTGCGCAACGATTACGCAGCAAACCGAAGATTGACGGATTATTCACTGTCGAGTTATTTTTCGATGGATACAGCGCCTTGGCCGTCAATCGGTGCCGCGTAGCCAGGTTTGATTTTAGAGATATCGTGCGCGTTCCGAATTGCAAAAGACCTTGTCCCCTCCTTTTCACGGACAAGGATTGTTCCATGCTTAACCCAAACAAATTTATAATTGTGTTGTTTGGCAGCGTCTCGACACTCACGAAATAATTGTTTATTTTTTAGTGTCAGGTGTTCATGCATATAAATCGGTAGAGATGTTCCTGAAACGCCAATTTGGGCCGTGGTAAATCCTTTGCACAACCGTTGGGCACTAAGGACGTTGTCACGTAGTATACGTGATCCAAATTTAACTATGATGTTTTTGGGCTTGTTTTGCTGGTGTGCATGTGGGACACGGTGAATAGAAATAATGTCACTTTGTTGCACACTGCACTTAATTATGGCCCCAATATTTTGCATCATGGTGACAAGGTTTTCATTACGCCTTTCAGGGATGTTGCATATCTCAATGTTACAATTGCGGGCACTCTGTTCCAAATTATCAATCCTTGCCACAAGCTCTGTAACGATAGGCTTTAGATAAATGGTCTCTTGAATATTTTTATTAATATTGGTAACTTTCTTACTGAGATCAGCTTGCTCCTCAGCAGCAAACTGGACCGAGCGTTCGAGGGAGTCAATTCGTTCAGTTGTACTAGAACACTTCACATCTAACTCTGTAACTCTCTGACGCAGGGCTGATTGCTCCAATCGGAGAGAATTAAAGTCATTTTTTATCTCTGACGTCACTTGATTGAGTGAAGTAAGTTCGACTTTCATTGATACCATACTCTCTGATATTTTATTAATACTTGTTTCCAAATCCCGTCGCCACTCGTTGATTGTAATCTTCAACTCCGTTGACAAGTCATTTATAGCTTGTGTCCACTCAGAATCCGGCTGTTTACGTTTATTGCGGACTGACACATTTTGATCGCCGCTCAATGGGGAATCAGCCTTGGAACCAACCGTTAAGTCGGTATCCGAATGGAATTTTTTCTTGTCGGGTGAATGGAACATAGTATTATTTCCGTTAATATTCAATTTAACAATCTTTGTTCAAATTATAATATTTTTAAAAATGGAAAAAGAACTGCGTCTTGTGAGAATCGAACCAGCGGCACACTGCGTCGTGTAGCTCTAGTGATACAAAAAGCACACCCGCCGGCCACTCGACCACGGTGACTTTAAGTTGTGTCTCGAAATTCTGCACCAGTAATTAGAGTTTCTCTGTGTGAATGACTTGCGATAAGCTCGACTAATGAGGTCCTTTGTTCTCAAAGTCACAAACAAGGTCACCTTGAACACTCAGAAACGTTAAAGTTTTTAAGTATTTTGGCAAATACTAGTATTAAACTGAATTTAATTGATGATAACCATATATATTTGGATTCCACAAGAGTCACTGTATATGTCACAATAAAAATTTGCCGAGATTAGCAGCAAATTACCACTTATTTCACTTAATTTTATGGACTGATTTTGACACAGTACACTCAAAGCAACGGTCGCACGAGTATGATTAGATAACGATGCTTCATGGAAGATTGCACGCACCTTGGTAAGGGGAACTAGAGTTTTATCCGTACGTGCACTCAACACAAGTGATCAGGACCTAGTGCTCAAGAAAGGCACAATGTTAGGCACTTGTGAAGGAGTGGTTTGGATGCGTAGATGCCACGAAAACCCTACCAACGCCAAAGTTCAAAGTGCAAGATACGACGTGACTTCGCTTTTGAAGGACTCCCAGAATAACTTATCGGAAGAAGAAAAGAACAAGGCTAAGAAGATGTTGAACAAGTTCGCCGACATTTTCTCGACAAATGATGCTGACATAGGCAAGACTGCGTTAGTTCAACACAGAATAAATACAGGAAATGAGGCACCAATCCGCCAGCGACCAAGACGTGTGCCAGTGGCACGGGAACGTGAAGTTGACGCCATGATCAAGGGTATGGTGAAAGATGGCGTGATTGAACCTTCATCCAGTCCATGGTGTTCACCGGTAGTGTTGGTGAAGAAGAAGGATGGCAGCATGCGCTTCTGTGTTGACTATCGCCGACTAAACGACATCACTAAAAAGGACAGTTATCCGTTGCCAAGAATCGACGACACGCTGGATACGCTTACGGGAATGAAGTGGTTTTCTACCTTAGATCTGAAGAGTGGCTACTGGCAGGTCGAGATAGACCCTCGAGATAAAGAAAAGACAGCATTCTCTACAGGAAAAGGATTGTGGCAATTCAACGTCATGCCATTTGGTTTGTGTAATGCTCCTGCCACTTTTGAGAGATTGATGGAGCGGGTGCTTACTGGACTGATTGGAGATGCCTGCCTTGTCTACTTGGATGACATTATCATCGTGGGTAGGAACTTTGAAGATCACCTCCGCAATCTGGAGCAAGTGCTGTCGAAGATACGAGGAGCCAATCTAAAACTAAGCCCAAAGAAGTGCGCGTTGTTCAGGCGGCAAGTGAACTTTTTAGGACACGTGGTTTCCGAAAAAGGTATTCAAACGGACCCGGATAAGCTCGTTGCCGTCATGGATTGGCCAGTTCCAGAGAACAAAACGCAAGTCAGGGCATTTCTCGGTTTGTGCTCCTACTATCGACGGTTTGTGAAGAGCTTTGCTGACATTGCCCGACCTCTTCATAAACTAACTGAAAACAAGATACAGTTCTGCTGGAATGAGAGCTGTGACGTCGCAATTCAGAAGCTGAAAGAACATTTGTGCAATGCTCCCATCCTAGGCTACCCTGAGCATGAAAATGAATTCATAGTTGACACAGATGCCAGCAATACTGGAATCGGCGGGGTGTTGTCACAACGAAAAGGAGATCAGGAGGTTGTAATTGCGTACTTCAGCAAAGCCTTATCCAAACCTGAAAGGAACTACTGTGTCACTCGAAGGGAGCTTCTAGCTGTAGTAAAAACATTGCAGCATTTCAATAAATATTTGTTGGGGCGGAAATTTCTCCTGCGGACGGACCACGCTGCACTGAAATGGCTACTGCAATTTAAGAACCCAGAAGGACAGGTAGCAAGATGGATTGAATTACTGCAAGAGTTTGATTTCGTAATTCAACATCGTAGCGGATCGTCGCACGGTAATGCTGATGCTCTCTCGCGAAGACCATGTCCAGACCAATGTAAACATTGTGCGAGACAAGAAGCTAAGCAGGTAACACTAGTGCGGGTTTTAAGCACGGATCTTAGCGAAGAGTGGAAGGAAACCTTGCAGAGTGCTCAACAGGATGACAGAGACATAAAACCGATCCTTGAATGGAAGAAATCAGGTGCTCCTAGGCCTCACTGGAGTGATGTCGCAGCAACCAGTTCCATCACCAAGAGTTATTGGGCACAATGGGAAAGCTTGGTTATCCAGGATGGAGTTCTGTGCCGGAAATGGGAGAATGCTCGCGGTGACCAGTGTCATCTACAAATGGTCGTACCTAAGGTAAAGGTGCCGGAGGTCTTACAGCTCTATCACAATGAAAATTCAGGGGGTCACATGGGAGTTAAGAGGACTTTAATCAAGATCCGAGAACGATTTTACTGGATCCATTGTCGAGAGGACGTTGAGGAATGGTGCCGCAAATGCACAAATTGTGCGGCTGTGAAAGGACCACAAACTCGAAGCAGAGGGGCACTAAAGGTTTACAATATTGGTGCACCGTGGGAACGTATAGCATTAGATGTTGCGGGACCATTTCCGGAAAGCCAAAGCGGGAACAAGTACTTCTTGGTCGTCATGGACTACTTCACAAAATGGCCGGAAGTATTTGCAATCCCTAATCAAGAAGCCGTTACGGTGGCTGATAAGTTAGTTCACGAAGTGTTTTGTCGGTTTGGGGTACCCTTGGAAATCCACAGTGATCAAGGCCGGAACTTTGAGTCAGAAGTGTTCAAGGAGACGTGTCGTGTGATGGGTGCTCACAAAACCAGAACTACTGCTTATCATCCACAATCAGACGGGATGGTTGAACGATTCAACCAGTCACTAGAGAGATATCTTGCAAAGGTTGTGGAAAACAGACAGAAGGATTGGGACAAACACATTCAACCATATCTCATGGCATATCGCAGTGCTGTTCATGAAACCACAACAGTAACACCAGCTTTTGCTAATTTCGGCAGAGAACTACGATTACCTGCAGATCTCATCACTGGCATCCCACCTGAGTCTCCACGCAGTATAACAGATTATGCAAACGAACTACGGAACAGGATGAATGATGTATATGAGCACATCAGAGAGACAGGCCAACAGATGTCTGAGAGGATGAAGACTCGCTACGATCGGAAGGCGAACAATAAGGGCTTCGATGAAGGATCACTGGTATGGTTACATAACCCGGTACGCAGCAAAGGAAAATCGCCTAAATTGCAAGCAAAATGGGATGGACCATATCGCGTAGTTACCCAGATTAATGACGTCACCTACCGAATTCAAAAGGGACCCCGAGGTGCATCAAAGGTCGTTCATGTGGATCGGTTGGCCCGTTATCATGGGTCTAACGATGCTCGGGACGAGCATGTCTAAGAGGGAGGCAATGTTACAAGATAGGGCAACGCCATCTAGTGACGACTAGAATAACTAAGTAGTTACTGGTGGCGCCATCTATTATCGAATAGCGGAACTAATCTCTTCGTGTCGAATGGATTTTTCCGGAATGTTCGAACCGAACATTCTGGAAGTTTCTAGTCGCTTCGAGAACAGTGAGTTCGAAAGTCGATTGTTCTGGAAGTTTCTCGAATTATCTAGAACAGTATGGAACGTTCTAGAAACATCTTCGGTGCTATATAAAGAGCGGTCGGGTTCGTCGTGGGTCAGTCAGTCGGTCACATTCACCGCCAGCCGCCGCCCCGAGAGGTCGTCTCGCTGCCCGCTGCCGCTCCGCTCGCCGGCCCACCGCTGCGAGCCCCCACTCATCGCTCCGTCTCGCTCCTGCGTGACGTCACTGCGGCCGACGCGTCTTCGCTCGCCGCCTCACCGCTGCGCGCCCCGCGCACCGCCCCCGCCTCGCCGCACCCCTGCGTGTCGTCGCTGCGGCCGCCGCGTCGCGTTTTAAATCCACATCTTGTGGTCCTTGGCGGATACCTAACGGTGCTAACGAAGCCAAGTGGGGTGTCGACCCAAGCACCCGCCAAGCCCCTTCAGGGCTCGGCAGTCATTGGATTCGGGAGCAGGATCGTTGGCCTTGGTAGATAGCCTAGCCAACCCCTGCTTCGTTCCACAGCATTCACCTAGCACGGTCGGGTGTGTCTACCCCGACGTGCTAGACTTTCGGTACACAGAGGTGGGTGGCCCACCTTCAGTGGGTTTACCGGTACCTTAGGGCCCCTGTCACACAATAAGATTGGTGCAGGGTAACAAGCTTAGGGCTCACCAGGGACACACCTCCCAGTCTCACCCGACTGGGAGGGTAGGCTTACACATCCCCGGGCATACCCACCCGGGGAAGACTCCCTACCGGCTTCACCGGAAATCTTTCTTCGAAAATGTCGCTCGCGGCAATTATCGAACTCCTCCACGAGATTCTCGAGAAGGAAGGTCTTAGCAAGAAATACGACCATGCCGTAAATGAGGCTTTAGCCTCTTTTATACCCGCTTCGTGCCCGACCGAGCTCCCTGGACCTAGCAAGGCCCCCGTGCCGAGCGTGGCTCAGGACTCGCAAAGGTTGTCCTCCTCTCCAAACAGGTCTACTTCAAGACCTAACTCTTCTACCCCGCCCCAGAGTGATGCTCAGGTCATCCAGCCTGTTGCACAACCTGCTTGTAGCGATTCAATTCCATCCAAACCCACGTCTCCGGCCATCGTGCCTGGATCATGGAGGGACCCCAAAGCCATTAAGGAGTTAGAGGACTATCGAGCGCGCAAGGCCGCCGAGTCCAAATCAAGGAGAGATCCTCCATCCACCAAACAATACCAAGACTACAAGGAGCGCATTGCCTCCTTGCACAAGTCCTTGGATGATCGTAGGTCCAATAGGTCTAAAAAGTCCAGCCAGTACAATATATGGGCTGATGAGGATGACTCCCCCATGGAGGATGGAGCAACCCTTAGCACTGACGAAGAATGGGAAGCTGTAGCTAACCAGGATGAGTCAGTTGCTGATAACCCAGTAGACATAGACATAGATATCCCAGACAAATCAGACGACTATGACACCGTCTCCACTTCTGACGGTGATGACTCCATAGTCTGCTCTGGCGGTAAAAGGAGAAAGACGAAAAGTCCCAACCATGCTACCAAGCCCAAAAAAGCGGTAAAGAATTCCTCTCCTCAGCCAGTTTTGCCAGCGGCTTCGCCTGCCAGGCAACCCACCCCCACTCCTGCTGCCACTGCCGCTTCACAGCGGACAAGCCGCCCACAAAGCCCGATGGAAACAAATACCACCAGGAAGTTTCCTCCCCCTCCTCCCATATATCTCCAAGACAAGGGGAAATGGAACGATGTGTCCAACGCTTGTGTTGAGCGGAAAATCAACTACACCAAGGCTACTGCATGCCAACTAGGCATCAGGATTCAAGTCCCCACGTCCCGTGATTTTCGAGATCTTACTCGCTATCTAAAAGACAGGAACATTTCGTTCCACACATACTCCCTTCCGGAGGAAAAGCCCCTCCGTGTGGTTATTCGGCGTATACCGAAAGAAATCTCTACGGAAGATGTCCGTAAGGATTTAATAGCCCAGAAAGTCCCAGTCACAGAGGTCCACCGGCTGCACAAAGCTAGAGGTGGACAACTGTATGACATTGTCATGGTTACATGCAGCCCGACTGAGGGTCGCAATCCCATTTTTAATATCAAAACCGTTTGCTCCCTGTCGGGCATTTCGGTTGAGAAACCGTACCGCCCCCACCTAGTTGGTCAGTGCCATAACTGCCAACTATACGGCCATTCTCAGGCAAATTGCTATGCTACCCCTAGGTGCGTAAAGTGCCTGGGTGAGCATAACACGAAGGACTGTACACGTCCAAAAGACCGCGCAGAATGCACGGAGCCTCCCAGCTGCGTGCTCTGTGGCCAGATAGGACACCCTGCTAACTACCGGGGTTGTCCAAAAGCTCCCAAACTTGCGCCTAAAATGGCCAAGCGTTTCAACAAACTCCAAGCGCCTTATGCGCCCTTGTCCCAACCCCCCCGTCTAGCCCCTCAGAGGACTTCACCTTGGGGTAAACTGAACCACCAAAGAGTGGCCCCTCAGTCTTACTCCCAGCCCATGCCAGCGCTGCTGGATCAACCCATAGCAGCGCCCATTCCAGCGCCCATTCCAGCGCCCACTCCAGCGCCCACTCCAGCGCCCATTTCAACCCCAGGCCCAGTAGCCACTGCTGCCCCCACGACCGCACAAAGCCGGAAGGTGGCTTCCACCACCACCGACGCTAAGCGCCCGCCCCCTGTCGCCCCCTCTGGGCACAAGCCATATCTATGCGTGGCTGTAAATATCATCAGCGCGTACTCCATTTGGATGACCCCTCAGGCCCGTGCTCTGGATGCAGAAATCCGGAATGCAGGCCCTCTTGACCCAGTTTCATGCAGTGCCATCTTCTCGAGGTACGAATGCATCACTAGGGAACTAGATAGACTCGTCTACAAAGACGGTCAATGGGTTCGTAACTAGTACGAACATTTCGACAACAGAACACAATATCAACCGTATTCGTTCCGCCCTCGCCGCCGAGGCCCGTCGCGACGTCCCTATAAATTATGAAGCCAGCCCGCGAACGCTGTGCTATAGTTAAAGTAGCTAGTTTACAATTGGAGTTTCTTGTCCGTTCTTCTCCACGTAGGCTTTTCCGAACGGATGGTAGAATCACTTTATTAGATCCAGCCTTAGCTGTCCCCCCAAGTGACGCCCTGAGCCGAGGTGTCGACCCCAACTGGGGTAGCCCTCAGCGTGTCGCTTTAGGTTTAGCTTTTTGAAGCCTGGCTGGAGGCTAACTAGATTAGTCTCCACAGGGAAGCCCGCTTAAGCAGTAGTCGGTCCCTTTGACTGAACTGCGAGACGCCAAGTATTAAAAAAAAAAAAAAAAAAAAAAAAAAAAAAAAAAAAACGTCGTGGGTCAGTTTCAATTCGGAAGCGACACAGAGCGATCACCAAAGGAAAATAGTGCGAAGTAATAGAATTGTTTAAGAAGTGTTTTTGTAATAAAGTGTGATTAATTGAAGTCTGCTGTTTAAATAATTTATCCCTGAGCCCCAGCTCGTAACATTATAAATATATTATATTATTATTATATATATTATAATTATATACTCTCTTTTTGAATATCATTTTCTGCCATTTCAGCTTCACAGGAGTGGGTGTGTACAACTCCAGTGAATTTTACTACACATATGGTCTGCTGTATGGACTGGCCTGTCTAAGAGCCACTGCTACAGTAGTGTACAATCCCCGCGGTGGGCAAAAGGCAATGTTGGAGGCTATTCAGAAGTATAAGGTAAATCATGCATTTTGTTTGACACTATTCAAACTTATAATTGAGGGGAAAAACTGAGAAAGAGCCAATGAAAGGGCTATGTTGGAGTAGCCGTTTTCTGTATTTTATCACTATTTCACCTGATGATAAGGGATGGTGTGAAGCATGCTTGAAGTAACATAAACACTCTTGACTTAAAGACCCCCAAATTGTAGGTATCATTTTCACAAAGAAATTTCTATTGAGCTTGAGGTATCCCACTACAGGGCAAAAGCGTTCCATTTATCTCTATATTTGCTACATCTGCCCAATCCTAAGAGATTATAAAGATTCTAACTCGTCACACCATTTTCTTCTGGGCTTACTTTATCGTTTACTGTTACCAAAATTGACTAATGATGGGTATCTAACACGTCACGCAAAAGAACTATCGGCTTGATTGTCTGTAAAGGGGGTAATTCAAGTAAGTCAATCCTATTTTAGTGATCTTTATATTCGTAGCTATAAGGATGCACTCATAGGCAAATAACAGTGAACGGTCTGTTGTCAAAATATGCTAGCCACCAGTTTGAATTAAGAACTTGCGCGGTAATAAAAGCCATCGGAAGAGTCAGTTTATGATGTGGGTCTCTGTATTCGCCTGTGTAATTAACTTCTAAATATTTTTCGCTCCATTCTAAGTTTGGACGTAAGCTATCGATGACAGTGGGCGTGGCTTAACACCTCAGATGTCGATTGTCAACTGTTTCACCATCTGTTTCATCCTCATAAGTTTCGCAATTCTTCTAAAACTCACACGAGTGTTATTTGCATTTTCAGATAATAATGCTGCAGCTAGCACCTATGATCATCACAGAGATGATAAAGTCGGCCATCTTGAGCGCTTATGATGTCAGCTCAGTAAAGTTCATCGTGACCTCCGGTACTTACATCCGGGAGGAGGAAGTCAATGCTATCAGACAGAGGTAAGGTTGTAAGGCAGCTTTTCCTTACCCAACCGGCTAACTCTTTGGTAGTAAGTAGCTTGTGACAATTGCAGGGATTAACTCACATGAAGCTGACTGAAGTAAAACACACTTAAGTTTGGTCAACTAATTTAATTCTTCAAGCACACGTTCCATCAATACAATAAATTGAGGTTACAAAGTATGAACCACTCACTTTCTGAAGGGATATAGATTACCCACAATATTCAATGCTGGAGATATGAGTCCTCAAACAGCATCGTTCTCTGTGTAGCTGTCCGTAAGCTTGCTGTATATCAGATGACGACAATTATGCTCGGAACCTTTTGCAAGAGGAGACTGCTGTAGCTTGAACAGCTAGTTGACCATTAGTGTTCGCGACGAAGCGTCATCAACCATACTAAATGGTTCATAGAAATTGAAGTTTGTATGTGTAGACATGTCTGCTTACCACGGCGCGCCACCTGATACTAAAATGAATTTTAGAGGCACGTTTATATTTATACTAAAATTTTACCTACATTTTTTGAGATAGTAGTATAATGTTTTTAGTGTTTGTCAGTATGTTATAGGGTTCAATAGTTCACCCTTAACAGAGTAAAATCATTAGAAAGCATACTGATAAGAGTTATCATAGTAAAAAACATAAATTTCTGTCATACGATACGTCTGTGCTCGGCGACGGATTAGTTCCGAATGAACCGTGAGAGGGAACCACACGTTATTTATAGTTTTGGTGGTTTTTGAAAATATTATAGTAATTAAAATCATGTTTTTAAGGGCTTATCCTATGTACTGGACATGAAATCAGTACATAATGATGAAACTATGTGAAGACCACATAGTTTCTGCTATGTAAATAGGAATATTGACTTGATATCTCAAACACCAAATATATGGTTTTAGGTCATTTTAGGGTATATGGGGAACCTAGACCGAGACAGGAAGCCTATATACACCTCATAGTTAGCGTAGTCTTTTATATAAAGCCCATTTACTTGAGATATCAAGTCAGTATATAATAGAAAAACTGCTGTTTATCTGGTTTTTGGCAATCGCTTACGGTTTTAGGTGCCCTAAGTACCTAGAAACATATAGGTGTACTGGTAAAAGTACTACCATTGGAAAGCTTGCTAAAAGGGCTTCCAGGCGGTTTCTAGATGGGAAGAATCGCTTGGATAGTCAACGAGATAAGCAGTCGTGAAAAATGTAAACAACGTAAAACGTTGAAATTTGTAGACCCTTCAGGTGGAATAACTCCATGAAGGGAATAGATGTACTCATGGTGTAAGTACTTTCGGATGGCTTGCTGGACTAGCTACCAAGCCATCACTTTGGAGCGAAAATCGCTCAAGTAGTTTAAGTACAATTCCAGAAAATAGGTTTCTGGAAATGTAATTTTTAGTCAGTTTTTGGCACTCCCCGGGACTATACACCCCTGGGAATTCCGAAAATAAGGAATTTTTGGGGACCTCCCGATGGCCCGTTAAACGCACCATCGTGTTGTCCCAATCTTATTAGAGTTTTTATATCTAATTTCTCTGATAGCTGGGCGCAAAGAAAGTGACCAGCTATCAAATTTGTACATATCAAGGCACCTTATGTGCATATGACCTAGATAGACTTACATAAACACTAGAAATGTAAAGTGTGGTCTATTGGCTACCAGAATCCCCATAATAGGCGGTGATTGTCTGGTTAGCCTAAGTAGGAAGTCCTAAAGTCGGTGAAATGACTTAGGAATTTATAGATTCGTTACATAAGGGATGATATCCCATAGAAGATTCCCGAAAATAAGCTTTTTCTAGACGTCAACAGACAGCCTGCTATTGGCACCAGCAGGTCAACCCAACCTATAGATATCCTTAGACTAGGTTAAAAGCTATTAAGGTTTTAACTGGGAAATAAAGGGAATTGTCCTTTCATTTCATGGAAATAGTCTAGGGAAGCTATCAATACCTGGAAATTAGGTATATTGATTAGATACATAGATAGGGGGCGTTACTGTGTTACAGTACGAAGGAATCCAGCTATTGATAGCACCATGGAAGGGGTGCGGTAACCCTATTTACCAAATATGTATAAGGGTTTTTACATAAATAAAAATTATTTTCGGCGAGAATTTGCGGGGCTCTCAATAATGGCACGATGCGAGGGTATAAAGAACCCCCGGGCCCAAAATAGAATTTGTAGTCATCCAAAGCTAGTCGCTTGTAGTTGTCTTAGTAAATAAGAAGTAATTCTTATATAGAATCACGTCTCAGAAATTGTTGAGAGCCCTAGAATCGTGCCGTGTACTGAATAACTTAGTGTTTCATTTAATTCATCGACTTCAACCCTTATGAAGACATCCCTTTTCGATCCTGTCGAGCTGAACCTCGGAACCTGGACACCATGAGTGCTGATCCAGAAGTAGGCAACCCGGAATCTGGAAATAACTCAAGTACAGCCAACACATCGTTGAATCGTTAGAGTCGATTTGCAACCCTACGTCACTGCTGCAGCTAGGCATCCAAGAACCTTTGTTTTCGTTGATGTGGATGGGGCGTTCAGCGGCAATGGCCAGAAGGTTTACGCCCTTCTTTTCTCGGGGCCAATGAACACGCTACGTCCTGCACATTTAATGGTCCTTGCGAGCCAGATTTTGGAGCCTGGCGTCCCGGCAAAATTCGACGACGGACATATTTAATGGTCCTATCGAGCCGAATTTTGGAGCCTGGAGAGCCCCAGGACGTCGGGAACAGTAGATCCAGAAAAAACAACTGGGTGCCTGCATATTAAGTCGGCTACGTGCAACACAACGTTGACCCGTTCGAGCCGAAATTCGAAGTCTGGAGCGCCCCAGGACGTCAGGAAGAAACAGTGGTGGAATTAATTTTTCGAATTTTGGAGAAATTAATTTCACAAATAAACCAAAAATCGACGTGCACTGCAGGGAACAAGTCCTACGTGCCCTATTTGCCGCTGGATCCAAGAGGTAAAATTCTGGAGACAGTTATTGAAAATACCCTATTTTTTCAATAATTGTAAGAAAATAGAAGAAATTTTCTGTGAGCCGCAAAATGCTGTATGAAGACAGATGCGCATCCTTGAAGCCCCAAGAATAGTTCCTGAAGACTTATCGCTGAAAACTACCCTATGTTATCAGTGATTTGTTCTAGAACTGAACGCTTGTTTATTCAACCAAGAATACTCGTTCAGAAGATTGGATTACGTCTTTGACGCGGAAGAATAGTTCCTGAAGACTTATCGCTGAAAACTACCCTTATGTTTTTGGCGATTTGTTTAAAAAACGAGCGCCCGTCAGAAAAATACAAGACGTGCGTTTAGAAGGCTGATGTGCATCCTTGATGATTGAAGAATAATTCCTGAAGCCTTATGACTGAAAACAACCCCTATGTTTTCAGGAAAATTTTGAAGACTGAATTTTCGTCAGTGAATGGAAGAAACGTACTCTGAAGACTTAGATACGTTTCGGATGTACTGACTAAGCGGTTCCTGAAGCACTATCACTGAAAATAACTTTGACGTTTCGGTGATTTATTTGAAGATTGAATTTTCTTCAATCAAGCAAGATACGTGCTCGGAAGATTGATGCACGGCTCTGATGCTTTGGACAAGCAGTTCATGAAGCATCACCACCGAAAAGTAACCTTGACTTTTCGGTGATTTAGAATTTGATTGAATTATAGTCAATCAAATAGAACATACACGTTTATGGGAAAAATAAACTTGTATAGCAAATGCCTGAAGTTTCCTGAAGACTTATCACTGACCGTAAGTTTTTAGTGATATTTTATTTGAAGATTGAATTATAGTCAATCGAAGTGGAGGTTAACTTCTGGAGATCGTCGGTTTGAACGCTGAAGCCCGGAACTGGGACTTATCTTTGAAAACTAACTTCGAGTTTTCAAAAGAAAATATTTCAACAACAATGCCGATAACCAGATCCAAAGGCAAGACGCCGGAGGCATGGACCGTGGAGTTGGATCAGCCAGCTGGCATCAGACATGAGCTGCCGCCGTGTTCACCTTCCACAACCGAAGGGACCGAGCCGTCGGACGAGCAGCGCCATCTAGCGCCTCAAACTGAAAGCACTCCGACGCATCAACCAATAGAAACTGATCAAGCGGTTTCTACCAGAGTAACCAGATTAGAAGGAGCTTCAGACACAACATTGAAACCTTCTCAGAAAGAGAAGATTTCCGAAGAAGACAGACGTACAGCGATGCCGATGACTACCCGGGGTGACGCCCGTATCGAACATAGCCGTCCGCCGTCAACTAGAGTGACTCGGTCACGAAAAAACATAGACAAAGCTCGCGAAGACTTACTCAAAATTAAGTTGGAGCTTGCACAATTGGCACTTCAGAGAGCGGAGGAAGAGGGTTCCGAAGCTGAATACTTGGATGACAGAAACTCGAATGACGAGTACGTGCGTTCATGGCTAGAAGAGGCACCAGAACCTCATCCTGAGAAGGAGGATAACGTCGTTGAAGGGGGAACCAGAAATTCTATGCATAGACCCCTGACTGCGGCCGCCACCAAATCGCAAATAGAAGGTCAGCATCCTAAGGAGAAAGAAGTGCGAAAGCCTCCAGTTGCAGCGTCAGCTGAGTGTACAGGAGGTCAGAGGGATAGTCTCCGTCCATTCTTGACGGAGTTGACGTCCGCTATAGCGTCGCTAGCCGACAGGAAAATAGAACAGCGGGACCAAACGAACCCCTCTGCGTCGAAATTCGTCATGACATTGCCGAATTTCAATGGTTCTCATACTGAATGGCTATCATTTCGGGCCATATATGAGACAACTCGAGCGTATTTTACGGACATCGAGAATACAGCGAGGCTGAGGAGAAGCTTACATGGACGTGCAATGGAAACCGTCAGCTCAGAACTCATCGGACATGCCAGGCCCGATGACATCATGAAGGAACTCGAGCTGCAGTTCGGCCGTCCAGACTCCATAGCGCAAGCTGAAACAGATAGATTACGCGGACTGCCGCGCTGCAGTGAGTCACCAAGAGACATCTGCGCGTTTGCAAGTCGCGTAAGAGGTGCTGTAGTCACGCTCCGCGCGTTAAAAAAGGGTCATTACCTTATGAACGCGGAGCTTATGCGATTGTTAACAGAGAAGTTACCCAATTCGCTACGAGCACAATGGTACCGATCATATTCGGAGAAGTACCAATCGGTGCCAGATATTTCATTGTTCAGTAATTTCATATCTGAACAGGCACACTTCTGTAGTCCATTCGCCCCACCCGAAGGCATCGCTTCGGCCGAGGCGAACACCAACAGACGCGTCACACAAAGGACGCATATAGCTACGGACCAACCGGTAGGAAAATGCCGTGTTTGCGACGTGGGACATCACTACGCCACTGGATGTGCACAATTCAGGGGCGTAGCTGTCGAGAAAAGATGGGAGCTAGCGAAAAAACACAATCTATGTTATCGCTGCCTTCAACATCGACGAGGCAACCACACTTGTAAGAGAAAACAGTGTGGCCAAGACGGGTGCAGAGATACGCACCATCGGCTTCTTCATAGGAAGAAGCAACAGCAGAGGGAAGCCAACAAGAAGCCCGATGTTCCTGAATCCCGCAAGGATCCTCAGGAAACGGTGGCCAGTTTCGGGTCACCATCGAGCCAGGCGTACCTCAAGATAGTGCCGGTCCGGGTAATCGGACCGGCGGGAGAGGTAGCAACATACGCTCTCCTAGACGATGGGTCCACCGTTTCGCTGATGGATGAAGACATCGCGAGGCAAGTCGGGGCAGAGGGCCCTGTGGACCCGCTCAAGATCGGTGCGATAGGCAACACCATGCTCACCACCCCATGCTCAAGAAGAGTCAAGGTGACGCTGGTTAGCCCGCAAGAGAGAAGGGTACAATTTAAAGCACGTACTATACCTAAACTCAGCTTGGCAAAACAAACAGTGAGCGATAGGGTTGTCGCACGCTGCAAGCATTTAACCGACTTGAGAAAAGAGTTGATGTACAACAATGGCGTGCCAAAAATACTCGTCGGCCAAGACAACTGGCATTTGTTATTGGCCAGCGAGATTCGCAGAGGTCCAAGACACCAACCAATTGCGTCACTTACAGCGATGGGTTGGACACTACATGGCGCGCACAGTAGTTTACTACGACAACAAGTACATCATGTCAATAGAATAACAACTGATGACAATTTGGATCATCAGTTGCGCGAACATTTCGCCATAGAATCGTTGTGCATAAACCCACAGCGACCCGCCTCTGACCCAGCAAGAAGGGCAGAGGACATTTTGAATCGATCAACTGTCCAATTAGAGAATGGACACATCGAAACCGCCATGCTTTGGCGTAATGAGCATGCTGAGATGCCAGATAGCTTTGAGACAGCTCTGAAGAGGCTCGTCTCAACAGAAAAGAAGCTGGACAAGAACCAGGAACTTCTAAGAAGATACTCAGACCAGATGGACTCGCTAATAGCGAAAGGGTACGCTGAAAGGGCACCCGCAATTAGCACGCCGGGCAAAACTTGGTACCTCCCACACTTCGATGTCTTCAACCCAATGAAGCCAGACAAACTTCGCATCGTACATGACGCTGCCGCCAAATCGAGAGGAATGTCACTGAATGACTTCCTGTTAACTGGGCCCGACCTATTACAGTCGCTGCCAGGCGTAATGATGCGGTTTCGCCGCCACTGCGTCGCAATAACCGGTGACATAGCGGAGATGTTCATGCAAGTGAAGGTGCGGAGCCAAGACCGAGACGCGCTTCGCTACCTGTGGAGGGGAAACCGCAGAGAAGGAGCGCCAGAAGAATATAGAATGACGTCCATCATTTTCGGCGCAGCCAGTTCGCCTTGCACAGCAATTTTTGCAAAGAACTGGAACGCAAACAAATATATAGAGAAGCACCCTGAAGCTGTGGATGCTATACTACGTAGTCATTATATGGATGACTACCTAGATAGTTATAGAACTATCGAGAAGGCGGCAGAAGTCGCTAGTATGGTGCGAAAAATACACCTACAAGCGAGGTTTGAACTCAAGAAATGGGTTTCAAATAGCTCGCAGCTCCTAGAAAAAATGGACCCATCGCATATACAAACTGAGATGGTATCCATTGGAGATATAGATACGTCGGAAAAGATACTCGGCCTCATATGGAGGCCAGGCGAAGACACGCTGGGTTTCAACCTCACACTCGCGCGTCTGCCCGAGGGTATCTTGGACCGAGAGGCGCCCACCAAGCGAGAGGCGCTCAGAATAGTAGCGTCGCTATACGACCCACTCGGACTCGCCTCGCCAGTAACCATCAAGGCGAAGCAAATATTGCAAGAAGCATGGAGGCGAGGCGTCGACTGGGATCAGAGGCTAGATGTTGACCTAGCATTACAATGGAAAATTTGGGTACAACATTTACGCCAACTAAAAAACGTTAGCGTACCAAGATGCTATCCTGGATATAGCGACGCTATAGAAATGCAGGTGCATGTGTTCACTGATGCAAGCGAGATGGCATATGCTACCGCTATATACTGGCGGGCCACGACCGTGGAAGGCAAGCACTTAATAAGCCTTGTTATGGCGAAAGCGCGGGTGGCCCCACTGAAACTGCTTTCGATACCGAGACTCGAACTTCAGGCCGCGGTATTGGGAACCCGCGTAGCCGCAGCAGTGATGAGTGAACACGACTGCAAGCCCACGTCAGTAACGTATTGGTCAGATAGCAAGACCGTACTGACCTGGATTAGAAGAGGAGCGAGAGTATACAAACCTTTCGTTGCTCACCGAATAGCTGCTATTGAAGACAATAGCAAAGTCGAAGATTGGCGATGGATACCCACCAAGATGAACATCGCTGATGCAGCAACCCGTGACGTGCCACTGCGGTTCAACTCGGACCACGAGTGGTACTGCGGGCCGAGTTTTTTGTCTCTTGGGCCCGAATTATGGCCCACAGAGAAACCTCCGACTACAAACGACACGGGAGAAGAAAAAACTTTCGTTGTCACAGAAGGGGACAAGAAGAGCTTCATAGAAGCCGTTCCAGAGCCAAGCAGATTCTCCAGATGGGAGCGACTGCTTCGTGCGACCGCCACAGTTCTGCGTTTTATATCTCTTTGCAAAAATAGAACAGAGATAACGTCCTATAAACGGACGAGAAAAAACGCTGAAAAGGACCCAGACTGGCGCAAGAAGCCCGCTGTACCTGCACAGAAGCAGAAGCAGGCATGCAGAGCACCAACCCAGGTCAACAGACAAATCATAGAAGCAGAATTTCTCCAAGAAGCTGAGAAAATACTTGTCCAGGTCGCACAACAACAATCGTTCGCTTCAGAGTTAGCGAATGTTGAAGAAATAAATAAAAATAGCTCGCTGCGACCTTTACAAATTCAGGTCGTCGACGGCGTGCTGCGACTAAGAAGTCGCATAGCAGCTACGCAAGAGGTAGCTGAAGAAGTGATGCGCCCGCCTATATTACATGGCGACCATCACATAACGCAGTTGTACATAGACTGGACACATCGCAGTCTACAACATAGTGGCACCGAACTCACAATTAATGAGGTACGGCAGCACTACTGGGTCGTGAAGATGCGACCAACAGCGAAGAAGGTGATAGCAAGATGCCTGCATTGCCGTATACGCAAGGCACAGCCACCAGTACCTGCGACCGGCGACCATCCGAAAACGCGCCTCGCTCACCATAAGAGGCCGTTTACATATACCGGGCTCGACTATTTCGGCCCGCTATCCGTCACCGTCGGTCGGCAGCATCAGAAGAGATACGTAGCACTATTTACGTGTCTCACATCAAGGGCGGTGCACCTTGAAATCGCCGCCAGCCTTAGCGCAGACTCCGCCATATTGGCGCTGCGCCGATTCGGCGCACGCAGAGGATGCCCAGCTGAGATACACTCAGACAATGGCACCAACATGCACGGCGCCGACAGAGAGCTGCGAGACGCCTTCAAAACAGAGGCAAGTCGTAGAGGCATCGTATGGCGCTTCATAACGCCATCAGCGCCATTCATGGGAGGCGCCTGGGAGCGCCTAGTTCGTTGTGTAAAAAACACACTATACAATGTACTTACAGAAAAACACCCCACCGAAGAGGTGTTGTCCACACTGATTTGTGAGGCAGAGTACATTGTAAATAGCCGACCATTGACACACGTGTCGGTAGATGGTGATGATGATGAATCCATCACACCGAATCACCTTTTACTCGGTGGGTCAGCCAGACTACCTACACCTGGCACGTTCACCGAGCAAGATATAGACAGCAGGAAAATATGGCGACGATCACAGATCCTCGCTGATATGTTCTGGAGTCGCTGGGTCAGAGAGTACCTGCCGGAGCTCCAAAACCGGCGGGAGCCACATAGTAGTGGGCCCAGATTTAAAGTGGGTGACCCTGTCCTGATAGCCGACGGCCAGCTGCCCCGCAATACGTGGCCGCGAGGCCGCATTGTGGCCGTGTATCCAGGAATCGACGGAGAAATCCGGACCGCTGAGGTACGCACGCTTGGCGGTACCTTGAAGCGTCCGGTGAAGAAACTCGTCCCACTGCCCCAGTAACCAGAGATGCCGGAGCGGCGACCGTCCTCTCGGTGGGCCTGGCCGGCAGCCGAGAAATGCCGTCCGTCGCTCACCGAAGGAATGCAGCGCCGCGCCGACAACACTTCGAGTCGACACAGCACTGCACGGCGGGAGATATGTTCGCGACGAAGCGTCATCAACCATACTAAATGGTTCATAGAAATTGAAGTTTGTATGTGTAGACATGTCTGCTTACCACGGCGCGCCACCTGATACTAAAATGAATTTTAGAGGCACGTTTATATTTATACTAAAATTTTACCTACATTTTTTGAGATAGTAGTATAATGTTTTTAGTGTTTGTCAGTATGTTATAGGGTTCAATAGTTCACCCTTAACAGAGTAAAATCATTAGAAAGCATACTGATAAGAGTTATCATAGTAAAAAACATAAATTTCTGTCATACGATACGTCTGTGCTCGGCGACGGATTAGTTCCGAATGAACCGTGAGAGGGAACCACACGTTATTTATAGTTTTGGTGGTTTTTGAAAATATTATAGTAATTAAAATCATGTTTTTAAGGGCTTATCCTATGTACTGGACATGAAATCAGTACATAATGATGAAACTATGTGAAGACCACATAGTTTCTGCTATGTAAATAGGAATATTGACTTGATATCTCAAACACCAAATATATGGTTTTAGGTCATTTTAGGGTATATGGGGAACCTAGACCGAGACAGGAAGCCTATATACACCTCATAGTTAGCGTAGTCTTTTATATAAAGCCCATTTACTTGAGATATCAAGTCAGTATATAATAGAAAAACTGCTGTTTATCTGGTTTTTGGCAATCGCTTACGGTTTTAGGTGCCCTAAGTACCTAGAAACATATAGGTGTACTGGTAAAAGTACTACCATTGGAAAGCTTGCTAAAAGGGCTTCCAGGCGGTTTCTAGATGGGAAGAATCGCTTGGATAGTCAACGAGATAAGCAGTCGTGAAAAATGTAAACAACGTAAAACGTTGAAATTTGTAGACCCTTCAGGTGGAATAACTCCATGAAGGGAATAGATGTACTCATGGTGTAAGTACTTTCGGATGGCTTGCTGGACTAGCTACCAAGCCATCACTTTGGAGCGAAAATCGCTCAAGTAGTTTAAGTACAATTCCAGAAAATAGGTTTCTGGAAATGTAATTTTTAGTCAGTTTTTGGCACTCCCCGGGACTATACACCCCTGGGAATTCCGAAAATAAGGAATTTTTGGGGACCTCCCGATGGCCCGTTAAACGCACCATCGTGTTGTCCCAATCTTATTAGTGTTTTTATATCTAATTTCTCTGATAGCTGGGCGCAAAGAAAGTGACCAGCTATCAAATTTGTACATATCAAGGCACCTTATGTGCATATGACCTAGATAGACTTACATAAACACTAGAAATGTAAAGTGTGGTCTATTGGCTACCAGAATCCCCATAATAGGCGGTGATTGTCTGGTTAGCCTAAGTAGGAAGTCCTAAAGTCGGTGAAATGACTTAGGAATTTATAGATTCGTTACATAAGGGATGATATCCCATAGAAGATTCCCGAAAATAAGCTTTTTCTAGACGTCAACAGACAGCCTGCTATTGGCACCAGCAGGTCAACCCAACCTATAGATATCCTTAGACTAGGTTAAAAGCTATTAAGGTTTTAACTGGGAAATAAAGGGAATTGTCCTTTCATTTCATGGAAATAGTCTAGGGAAGCTATCAATACCTGGAAATTAGGTATATTGATTAGATACATAGATAGGGGGCGTTACTGTGTTACAGTACGAAGGAATCCAGCTATTGATAGCACCATGGAAGGGGTGCGGTAACCCTATTTACCAAATATGTATAAGGGTTTTTACATAAATAAAAATTATTTTCGGCGAGAATTTGCGGGGCTCTCAATAATGGCACGATGCGAGGGTATAAAGAACCCCCGGGCCCAAAATAGAATTTGTAGTCATCCAAAGCTAGTCGCTTGTACTTGTCTTAGTAAATAAGAAGTAATTCTTATATAGAATCACGTCTCAGAAATTGTTGAGAGCCCTAGAATCGTGCCGTGTACTGAATAACTTAGTGTTTCATTTAATTCATCGACTTCAACCCTTATGAAGACATCCCTTTTCGATCCTGTCGAGCTGAACCTCGGAACCTGGACACCATGAGTGCTGATCCAGAAGTAGGCAACCCGGAATCTGGAAATAACTCAAGTACAGCCAACACATCGTTGAATCGTTAGAGTCGATTTGCAACCCTACGTCACTGCTGCAGCTAGGCATCCAAGAACCTTTTGTTTTCGTTGATGTGGATGGGGCGTTCAGCGGCAATGGCCAGAAGGTTTACGCCCTTCTTTTCTCGGGGCCAATGAACACGCTACGTCCTGCACAATTAGCTTTCTTAAGTATATTAAAACTATAGCTAAAGAGGCATTTGGAGCCCTGCCAAGGAGAAGAAAATTGCATGTTAAGATCAAACGCACATGTGTCATGAAAATGGGCATTCAGACAAATTCAAAATAATACTCACAGCGCCTACTGGATTATTGATTATTACAAGCTTTTCATCTTGACGCTAGCCAGTCTTGCCCCATATAACATTACGTAACTTTCTGGATCCTTGCCTTTGAGGTTATATTTGGACACCGTCCTCTCAACGCAAGTTCACTCGTAGTAAAGGTCAAGTCATTGCAACTACCGACTTTGAATACTTTGCTTTTAAGCCATAGGCCTTTTACTAAATTATATTTTTTTTTGTGACCAATGTGAAAAGACTTTACAATTAATTATGTATTGAATTTGTGTGTTTGTTGTATTAAATGATTTCACACAAATAAGATACATATTTTATTTAAACTTTCACCTATGTCATACATATGTCAACGCCAGATGTTGCTAATATATGCACTGGCAATTTTTACCCGTTACAAGGTTCAGAATAGTTTGCCATGAGCCCCAGATAAGTATAAGTCCCAACTTGCGTGCGAGACAGAGCCACAGATCTGGTATTCATCAATAGCCGGTGCCAACTAGTAGAAAACATTAAGCTTACAAAAACTCGTCCGCATCGCTGTCATTGGGCAAAGTATCCAAAACCATGGCAGTATTTCATCGCCATGTTGAACAGCTATTCTTGCACTAATAGGGATGTTTCCTGGGTAGAAAAATTATAATTCTATTTAGTCCATCAGTGATATTATCAAATTACGTCACTTTGTCAGTATAAAGTGTAGCACACCGTGACGTCACACGATATTTCAACGCACTGTAATGTCGTAATTTATTGTCTACGTGGCAAAAGAAAAATACGTGTCCAATATTTTTAGGTTATCTAACTGCCGGACTAAATAGATATTTCTTGTCAACATCCCTATTTTTATCTTCCAGGATACCAAGCCTAGTATCAGTGATACAGGCGTATGGGATGTCCGAAGCTGGCACTATTTGCATTGAGCTGGGATCTTCCAAGTGTTGCAGGCCTGGCAGCTCTGGCATGCCTTCCAACGGATTTGTGATAAAAGTAAGTGGTTTTATCTTTCATCCTCTTTTTACCTTTTCGCGCCACTCTCTCTTCAGAGACTTTGAAATTTATACTATACTAGTTTCTGACAGCGGCTTCGCCCACGTGGTAGCCGGAAATTATCCCAAGGGAACATACTACCGGGAAAAAAAGTATTCTAAAAGATAAAAAAAGCAAAAAGCCTTTCTTCGTTTTCTTTATAAATAAAAAAAATATAGTTCTAAAAACTTAAAATCGTAAATTAAACTAAAAAGTCGCTAATCCTGAAGATTAGAAGAGTAAGGATACTGCTGGGACAAAATATTTAAATTATTGCATTGTCATCGGTCCTTGATAAGTGTGCAAAGATATTTATTACTAGCTGTTCCCGCGGCTTCGCTCCCGTCATCTGCCTACAACCCTACCATACTTACCAGCCTGCCTGCCTACTCCAGATACTCAAAAATATACATACTACATTCCATTTTTTTTTCTAGTGTCATTCTTTCGCGTAAAATCTTAACAGCGCGATTCAGAAAATGACTTTAAATGCACAGCGCCATCTATCGAATAGCGAGTTCAACTGTCCGAGTAACTGAATTGCGTGAGCTGTGATAATTTTACTTCTTGAACACTTTAAATTCATCTAAGTTTTGATAGAGTGAACCGATTGCGATGAAACAAAAACTAAGTAATTCTTCAAGATACGCACAATTTTTATGTATAAAAGTTATCTACATTGGTTTCGTAGATTTCACGTGATGCGTGCACAAATAAACAGACAAACAGACAAAAATTCCTAAAATGCTAGTAATGGGTTCCTTTAACACCCTGGCTATTTTTTTTGGATTTTTTTTCGATGTACAAAAATTATTTTTCTACAGATTTATTATATATGTATTGATTTTACTCTTTGGTGCAAAGTTTCAAATCAATCCGACGTTTTGAAGGGGGTGAAAATCACGTTCAAAGATTCCGTTACATTGATACATAGATACATACATACCATGCTAATAAAAGCATGTTAAAACTGTTCGGATATTACCCCTTCCAAACCCCCCCAAAATCAAAAACCCCTACCAAATTCCTACGTGGTGTTTTAAATTTTAATATTCTCGAAGTACAGCGTAAGTACTTCTTGCTGGCTGCCGTATGCTGCCGCTGTGAGTCCGAATGCCAGGAACTCGTGGCGCAGATGTTGAGGCTGTTTGTTCCTGTAGTGCCCAAACATCAGCTTAGACACTGAAGTCACCGACTTTTGGCCGTATCTTCGGCACGTACGGTGTCCCGAGCTAACTCACCTCTAGTTCGGGCGCTCACAATGCTAAATGCCCTTCTGACATTAGCACCGGAGAGTGACCTGTTTGCTGGGAGATGGATAGATATGTTTCGTGAATGTTTAAGTTTTGGTGAGAAGATGATGTTTCTCTGATTTTCTTTTCTTTTTACATAAACAATTTTCAAATAATATACAATTAGTATGTTATTTGTACATTTTACTACTGTAAGGTTTTTTTTGTTATATTCAAATACAAAACAGAGTTTTGTATTTGTATTTTTCCTTCTATTTTTTGTTATTTCGTGGGATTTTTTTCATTCGTTTATATTTGAATATAGATATATTTTATTCTGCCTTATTCTTGAAGTATCGTTTTTTTTTCTTGTGTGATTTGCACTGTGCACCGCCTTTCAAGTCCTACATGTATACTTAAAAAAAAAAAAAACTATTTCTGAGCCGAATTTCATCCCGATCCGTCACGCCGTTCTGGCGTGATTGAGTAACAAACATTAAACCATCCATACGTCCATCCATCCATACTTTTAACAAAGTAGGAAGAAGGATGCGTCTTTTTGCAACGTCCTCTGCATAGTGATCAAGCTCGCAAGCTCAGCGCACGAATACCAACAGTGTCTATACAGTGTGGGAACGACGGCGACGATACGACAATACTGGCAATACTATTGCATACGAGTAGTTTGAAACTAATCTTGAATAAAAAAACCTAAGCACTATGCTTATATAGTCAAACCTATATTAACTAAACTAATGGATATATTTGTAACCGAATTCCCAAAAGGAGGAGGTTCTCAATTCGATCAGTATTTTTTTTAATGTATGTTACACCGATTACACAAAGACGCTTGGACCGATTTGGGCAATTCTTCTTTGGTTTAAAAGGGTATACTTCCCATTTGATCCCATAGTCATCAGGTCAGGGTTTGATCATGGGATCTTGGAGAAAACGGAGGCACTCCTCAAATATTATAGGCATACATATACCGATTTTGGCATTTACATCAACAATGCAATCATTCACTGCACTCAGAAAGTAACATTTTGTGAAGCGGAATTGGTGAAGAAGACCACAGATGGCCAATGGAACCTATAAATGCTAAGTATGTCACGGGTTTACGATATCTAGAATAGTTAAGCGACTATGATGAAGCAGACCCATATAGCACTTTTTGGTAGCCGTAACCAAACAATTCGACACTTTCGCGTCGACACTGATTTGTTCTAGAAACATTTTTTGGTCGGTGAATCGTCTTAGTTACGTCACTGCGACTAAAAATGGGGAAAAGTCGACACAGTAACATTTGGTTTTAAAGTTACGTTGCTGTGTGGTAACATTGTTCTTAGTCTGCAACCACTTCTCAGAAATCATTCATTCGTTCATTCGTTCGCTTTTTGTTCTGCGACGTGAAGTTTAAAAATAATAAGAACTAATAAGAAGAAAGAAAACATCAAACAGCCATAATTGTTTGTCAATGTAAATTTTTATTCATACAATTAATTAGTATTTATAGTTCAAATATAAATGGGAAAAGAATTTCACTGTGTAGTTTGTCCAAATAGTTTCAAATTTATCGATGCGCCATCCTAAAATTGTAATTTATCCTATGTAAATAATAGTTTTTACTAACAAGTCTGACAAGTACAGAGCTTGGAAGCTTTTGCTATAACAGATTTAATACTAACTATATGATATGGAACCAAAAATTAACCATAAAATCATTGATTTTAATATATCAATGCATAAAATTGGTAAATAACAAACAAATATATTTTTATTTAGAGAAAATATTCTAGTAACAACTGGTCAGCAAGTTACTAGATTGTGTTGACCTATGTCGACATGAAACCAGAAGTAGTTATAAAGTTACCGAATTCACAAAATGGTTTATCGTTTGCAGCGATTCTCAAATGTTCGACGAGAACAAGACGATCGATTTAAAACATGAGACTAAAATGATGAATGTAAGTTCTGACGATCTACTTCAAGTTTTCGAACAAAATGCGGAGTGCAGCAAAAGTACAAACAGCGATTAGACTAGTCATTTATTTAAGATTTTATTGATATTATTCAAGTTAATTCAAATTAATAATTGTGAAAGGTATAATGGTATCGCATGCAGAAGACAGATGATTTGTGACTTTGATGATTCTGTGACCGAAAAATGCTGTATGGGGATACTTATAAATAAATAGGAGCAGGACAGGAGATGGGGCATAATCTGTGAAGTGGTTTCAGGTTTTACAGTCACATTGTGGCTGATCGGAGGACCCCTGACCACATCTGACCAGGGGTATTTTCGTTATGAGAGAGGGGTATTTTTGGGGGCTGAGTCACCCGCGTCCGTAGGAGAGTTACCCCTATTTTTGTTACCCTACACGTGGTCCCCGGGTGGTGCTAATCAGGTGACACTAACTGGTGGTAGGCTTCGGCCGAAGGCTTGTGACCACCCACCGGACAAAGACGTACCGCCAAGCGGCCTAGCCGTGTTCCGGTACGATGCTCGGTGCAGCCAACTAGAGGAGTTGGGTCGAGATAGCTGTTCCACTGCAGGCAGACCGGCCTGATGCGCGCTGTTAGGGATGTATCGGGAGACTGGTCGTGGAGGGTAGCGGGATCCGAGGCACGGTGCGCCGCTGGCCGACCGCAGGTAGTTGGGGGCCCAAGTAGTGTGCCAGCCACACACGAAAGGCTGCCCCGCCAACTGACGAAAAATCCCGGAATGCGCCATCGTGCTGGTTGGCGACCAGAAGACAGTGCCCGATGGACATTTCCGGGGGGGCTCGGGCGTCCCCGCAGTCTCCAGACCAGTCCCCCAATGATGGCGTCCTGCCGGCGCGTGTCTGTGGGATGCCAGCGTGGAACCTCATCTCACTTCCTTCTCCTCTCCTATCCTCTCAACTATGACAATTAGGAACAAAAGAAAAAAAGCTGTACAGCGGCAGCACTCACTGTCTCATAAGGTTCACCTCTGTAACATCAGAGGTATGCACTCTAACCTTGATGCAGTCCACTATCATCTGGAGACTGATAAACCAGCGCTTTTGTTCCTTTCGGAGACGCAGATCGGATGTCCGTCAGACGTGGCGTATCTTTCTTACCCAGGGTTTACCCTGGAGCACAGGTTCAAGCCACGCGCGGGTGTATGCATGTACGCCCGTGACGACATCTGTTATCGGCGTCTCCGAAACCTTGAAGATTCCCGATACTCAGTGCTTTGGGTCCTGGTGGACACAGGTCTGGATAAAATTATCTATGCCTGTGTCTACAGGTCGCACAGCGGAGATCTGGAGACAACCGGGCTTACACAATACCTTAGTGAGGCGGCTGACGAGGCTCAGCAGCGGTACCCGTCCGCCCAACTGGTGATACTGGGGGACTTTAACGCCCACCACCAGGAGTGGCTCTTCCCGTACCAGTACACTGACCATGCTGGGCGAGAGACGCGAAAGCTTGCGCTAGCGTTAAATCTCACTCAGCTGGTCCAGGGGGCAACGAGGGTGCCGGATGTTGATTCGCATACGGCTAATTGCTTGGACCTTCTGCTGACCACAGATCCAGACCGTTACTCGGTGTCGGTATCTCCACCTTTGGGTAGTTCCGACCACTGTCTGGTGAAGTCTGTATCCGTCTACTCCCCTCCCGATCCCAGCCCAAGAGGCACCCGGCGGGTATGGCGGTACAAGTCAGCAGATTGGGATGGGATGCGATCTTTCTTCGCATCCTATCCTTGGCAGCCTACTTGCTTTTCTTCATCAGATCCTACGTCGTGCGCGGACGCCGTGACGGATTTGTTGCGTCGGGGAATGGAGTACTACATTCCGTTCTCTGACGTAACAATGTCTAGCCAAGACCGACCTTGGTTTGGCGCCGAGTGTAACCGCGCCGATGCGCGTAAACATGAAGCGTACCATGCCTGGGTCGACGCTCGAACGCGCAAGGCGAGTGACGTTGGTCAGAGGAAGAAAGCCTACAACAGGGCTGCCAAGTCCTGCAAGAAAGTGTTGCGAAGGGCTCGGTTCGACCACATTAGCCGGATAGGGATAAAACTTGCTTCCTACCCAGCAGGTAGTAAGGCGTTCTGGTCCCTGGCTAAATCGGTTGAATCGAACTTCTGCCGTCCCTCACTACCACCACTGCTGAAACCCGATGGGTCGCTGGCCCACTCCGCTGAGGAGAAAGCAAACTTGTTTGCCTCTCTTTTTGCGGAATCTTCGCGACTGAATCCTGGTGGCGCACGCCCCCCTCCTTCTCCTGATGGATGCGGAACGAGTATGTCGGACATTCGCATCCATCAAAAGGACGTACGTAGGGTGCTGCGCAACCTCGATGTGAATAAGGCTAGCGGACCCGACGGTATACCAGCAATTGTTCTCAGAACCTGTGCGCCTGAATTGTCTCCGATCTTGACACGCCTGTTTCGCCTTTCTTATCAGACTGGAAAAGTGCCGAATGCATGGAAGCAAGCCAACGTACAGCCCGTGCCCAAAAAGGGCAGTCGTGCTGACCCGGCCAACTACAGACCCATCTCTGTAACGTCCATACTCTGTAAGAGTATGGAACGCGTACTTAATAGTAAGCTCCTGGCATACCTAGAAGCCAACGACATCCTTAGCGACCGCCAATACGGCTTCCGCCGAAATCGGTCCACTGGGGATCTTCTAGCGTATGCCATTCACATCTGGAGTGAGGCCATCGAGAGACATGGGGAAGCGCTTGCCGTCTCCCTCGACATCTCGAAGGCTTTTGATAGGGTCTGGCACGAAAGCCTTATTGGTAAGCTTCCTTCATTCGGTCTGCCCGGTGGTCTGTGTGACTGGATTGCAGACTTTCTGAGGGGTCGGTCCATTCGAGTAGTTATCGATGGCTGCTCTTCGGACCTATTGGATATTAATGCCGGGGTCCCTCAGGGGTCGGTACTCTCCGCGACATTGTTCTTGCTGCACATAAATGATCTGCTAAAACCCGGCACCTTTGGGTATGCAGATGACAGCACTGTTGCTGAGAGATACTTGTCCAACGCACGAGCCACTGGGCCTCAGGTCCGGTCTCTCCGTGAGGCCATGGTGGAGCGCTTGAGCTTGTCCTTGGAAGCAGTCTCCGAATGGGGCGATGCCAATCTGGTCAAGTTCAATGCCGCAAAAACACAGGCGTGTCTCTTCTCCGCGAAAAAGAGCCAATTTCACCCGGCTCCATCTTTCCGAGGTGTAACCGTACCGATAACGGACCATCTTGAGCTTCTTGGCGTAACGTTGACATCGACACTCAATTTTGGCCCATACATTGAGGCAAAGGCTCAACTGGCTGCCAAAAAGTTGGGGATCCTTACGAAGGTGGGACGGTACTTCACGCCAGAGCAGCTGCTTAAGTTGTATCAAGCGCAAGTTCGATCTTGCATGGAATACTGTTCTCATCTCTGGGACGGATCTGCCAAATACCAGCTTGATGCACTAGAGTCGATCGAAAAACGGGCCAAGAGGCTCATCGGCAATGAGGCATTAGTCGAGTCAAAGCTCCAAAGCCTTGAACATCGTCGTCGAGTTGCCAGCTTGTCGGTTTTTTATCGGTTGCATTTCGGGGAGTGTGCGATGGAATTGCATGATCTAATTCCGCCTAGCCCGTTTCATCATCGAACTACAAGACGTACGGCGATGCGCCATCGGTACATGGTGGACATCCCACCCATACGCACTAAACGTTTTGGAAATACTTTCATTATGCGTACAGCTAAGGAGTGGAATTCCCTGCCGGAGTCTGTGTTTCCAGATAGCTACAACCTCGGGGTCTTTAAGTCAAGAGTGAATAGGTTACTTCTAGGCAAGCGTGTTACACCGTCGACCACATCATCGCTTACCATCAGGTGAGATAGTGGTCAAGCGCGAGCCTATCTAAAATAAAAAAAAAAAAAAAAAAAAAAAGAGGAATAAAGACTGCAAGACGCGAACGCGATTCAACGACTGCTCCAATGTGATCGGCATGCAATGGAACTAAATTAATGTCGTATTAACTAACACTTGCGGCCCAGTGGTAACTGCTGCGACTTACGTGTCTTAGGTCATGGGTACGAACACAGCCAGGCGCTTTTCTTGTAAATTATTTCATAACCACTACTCTCAAAACGGTGAAGGAAAACATCGTGAGGCCACCAGCGTCCTAGAACTAAAATTCGAGAACATGTGACAGCTACCAAACTGCACTGGGGCCGCGTGGTAGATTACGACCCATTCCCTCTCACAGAGAGGAGGCCTGTGTCCCAGCTGTGGGAACATTAAAAAAGCTGATGGTTGGGAGGGGCTAATCTTTTGGTATTACGAGTATTTGGGTACAAGTGTACGTACAATCCGGACTACTGCTGAGGATTTCCTCCTCTAATAACACTACCTTTTATTTTCGTGGTGGAAAATTCTTATTGGATGTCCTCCGCCCTGGGGAGGGCGGAGGGGTCTGTCAGACTCGTACTGACTAAAAACCACCCCGGTATTCCTTATTACACCTACGCTGGGGGTCGCGGAAACAACAATACTACCGCAACCCCCGGCTAGTGCCGGCCCGCCGGCCGGCCTCTGCGGGCCACGCCTGCAAAGTGAAGTGTTGGACTCCCCCAACGACGTCTAAGAGGGGCGCGCGTGGAACACTACGCGCCTCCACCTCGGGTCCTGATGTGTGGACGTCCCCAAGTCCGTCGCCCCTGGACCCATTTAGGGTGGCTGGAACCTCTTCCGCGTTGTCGCCCTCCGCCGACGACCCGGCGCGTCTGCTGCGGATCGGGTTAGCGGATGAAATTTCCCTCTCCCTCTCCGCAGCCTCTTTCTGCGAGACGACAGTTTCGCAGAAGAATACAACACTACCTAACCAAATTGTGTATCGAAAACCTAAATCAGTTTTATTTATAATTTTTTTTTTATCGATAAGCTACCTAATCGTTTGTTTTCTTCTTCAGGTGGTGGACTTGAACACCAGAGAACCTTTTGGTCCTAATCAAAGAGGGGAGATCTGTGTCAATGGTCCCAGTGTCATGAAAGGTATGTTTTTATCCTTCCTTCTTCTTCATATTTGAAGACTATAATACTATAATCGATTTGCGAAGAGGTTAAGCAATGCTTGCCGTGGTAAGTCAATGGATGGGTGACCATTTAACATACCGAGAGTCCTCTGTGCCTCGGAAAGCACGTTCAGCTGTTTGTCCCGGCTGTCAATTGCAGGTCTTTGATTGTCGTTACGGATATTCACTTACCAGTAAATCTGACACCCAGTCTTACCCAGGTATCGTTTTACCCAGTTACTGGGTTGTAGAGGTCTGTGTTAAAGGAGTCAGTGTGCTCACCCCTTATGGCACTAGTTTTCACAACATTTTAGGCATCAGAAATAGAAAAAAAACAATAATAACCATTAAAAATAATACATGCGTGCGCTTATGTGGTGTGTGTAGTGTGTGTGCGTGTGTGTAGTGTGTGTGCGTGTGCATAGGTGTAAAAGTGTGATTGTGTTGTGTCTATGTGTGTGTTTGGTGTGTGTGTGATGAAATAATTTTCACAAAGTCTGCCCGGATTTGAACCCGCGACCTACAACTTGTATGTTGCGGTTGTTGATACTGGGTTATCACTGATCACAGTGTCAGCTCTCATTTGTGTGTACGACTGAGTTTTTATATACTTTCAAGTTTGATGCGGAGCCTAACTGTCCAGGTGTCTGTAATCAAACGTTGCAAGTAAAATTTGAACCAGTTTCCATTGTCCGATTGAGCTGAAATTTTGCACAAAATTTTGTTTCTCGTGACAATGCCATTTTCCATTTAAAAGTTTGTTTTAAAAAAACCGGCCAAGTGCGAGTCGGACTCGCGCACGTAGGGTTCCGTACCATTATCGCAAAAATGGTAAAAAAAACACGTTTGTTGTATGGGAGCCCCACTTAAATATTTATTCTATTTTTAGTATTTGTTGTTATAGCGGCAACAAAAATACATCATCCGTGAAAATTTCATCTGTCTAGCTATCACGGTTCATGAGATACAGCCTGGTGACAGGCAGACAGACAAACAGACAGACAAAAATATAAACAATATAAGCAATATTTATTTGTTCAAGACTTAAACCAATCTACAATGATTGTACCTTAAATTAGACTCCTTAAGTTAGTGGCAAGATACAAAATATGTGCAACTGGGCTTAAACTAGGAGGATTTTCGGAGACTGACAGACAGGTTTCCTGAAGACCGGAGACAATCACTATAACAATTTAAAATACATTGTGTCTCGCGTAGATCCACGTTTCAGTCATTCAAGGGGTCAATGCTCGTGGCATCTCTGTAGGAGAAGATGCTTTTGCCCTGCAGTGGGATAATATCAAGCTGGTATTAAAAGTTTGTCATTACTGATGCCCCTGATATTTTTCCAGCATACCTTAACAACGAGAACCCCGACTGTAAGGATGAAGAAGGGTTCCTGAAGACCGGAGACATCGGCTACTATGATGAAGATGGATACTTCTACATCGTCAACAGAATTAAGGAGCTGATCAAGTTCAATGTCATGTCTGTGAGTATACAACCTACTCAATTACGGATCATCTTTATTCGGGGCGATTAACTCAGATAGTAGTCCTAACCATTCAGATTTTGTCCGACCAGTATGTAGCTACTTGGACTGCTCTGTGATTCGATACGTTCAAATCCTGAAAAGGTCAGGAGGTCGGGCATGAAGGGCTGGCAAGGAGATGGGCCATATCCTGCGAAGGTGGTCACACTGGCACTGAGTTTTGGATGGGTCTATGATGCCCCATATAGCCAGGTTGTTTCTACAGCGGTACTGGTGAACAATTTTAACAACCTCTATAACAGAGGGGGTGGTGGCAGGGTTTTTGAGCAAGCATTTTCAGGGCGAAAAGTTGTTCCTGATACCCACAACCTGGGGGTCTTTAAGTAAAGAGTGAATAAGCTAGTTCCAGGCAAGGTTGCTTCACCGTCGACCACATCATCACTTACCAGCAGGTGAGATAGTGGTCAAACGCGATCCATTGGCTCTTCAAAAGCCATTGGGAATTCCTGCCCCACCTTCAATAGCGTTAAGATATGTCATTGGATAGATATTTTCTTAGCGAATATTTCTTATACTCGTATTGATGATATCTCTTAGTTGTGGATAGGCGAGGAACAACAACGATATTATTGTTATAAGTAGGAATCATTTAAATTCTTGTATTTTTTCAACAAATAATTTAGATTTTACTTATTTGTATATAGTCAATACTCGCTTACCATGTGTTTTGTAAATCTTCCCTTTGTTAAAAATCCTAATTTTGGTGTTTAAATAACTGCCTCGGCGGAGTCGAAAAACGAAGAAACGAATACAGGAACACCGACTGCCGACATTGAAGTTATTTTTCACTTTGTAGTGTTTTTATTTGGAAGTCGGTTGATTTTTTTTGTAAAAAAGTTTTTATGGCAAAGATTCTTCTTGAGATTCTCTAGAAATTTAATTTTTCTAGATATTTGGTGCTATGACAACCTTAAGGTTACACTAGTCAACGGCACGAACTATTTTGTGCGCGGGGTTAAAATGCCTTTTATATCAACCGACAACACCGTGCGGAAGAGATAGATGCTGTGATGAGCAGTAGTAGGCTAGTTCGCGTACGAATACACACTTTTGCAAATTTGTAGCGAAATGGATAATGATTTAAGACGAAACCGAGCGCGCGAAATTTTATAAACAGACGTTTGGGAGTCTGGATATCGTGAAAAATCGACTAAACGTATCTGTTCAAAATTAAATTATTTGCATTGTTGAATTACTAATCTATCCCTGTATGGTGGCCGTTTTGCATTTTTCCGTCTTCTTATGGTAAATACCATAAGAAGACGGAAAAATGCAAAAACGCCATTTTTGAGCGCGAATAAATATTCGCGCCCAAAAATGCGTTAAAATTAGTGTCAAAATGTGGAACTTTCGACGCTCATAACTTTCAAATATTTACTTTTTTTACTTTTTTGTTTCGATACAAGGCTAGATAATGATGAGACAAATTGATATCACTTTTTATTTTGAACGTACATCGTCAAACAGTAGAATAATCCCTAGACTACGTTTGTATGGAAGAATTTTCGACTAGTGTAACCTTAACTTCGGCGATCAAAATTATTTACCTGGTTAAGTAATAAACTCTAGACGAACTAATAATTGACAAAAGTCGCATATAAAGCAAATGATCTTCTTGAAAAGCCCTTTCCAGTGGCGTATTTCTTATGGCTATTGGACAAATTTCCATTGTTGGATGCCCATTGTTCTCCTTTTTAATGATTATTTCAATAGACTCCGAGTGGTGTAAGTAATTTTGAAGGTGCAATCATTGATTCTTCTTCATATCGTTTGCAGATAGCTCCAGCAGAATTCGAAGCACTTCTTCTCCAGCACCCTTCGGTTCGCGAAGCAGGCGTCGTGGGTAAGCCACACCCGGAGCACGGAGAAGTTCCTGTGGCCTTCATTGTGTTGCAGCCAGGATGTACTGCTACTGAAGAGGAACTGGTGCAGCATGTGGGGGTAAATTAATACATGTGTTATTTGCTCTCCCATCATCATTTCATCCGAAAGATGTCCACTGCTGAACATAGGCCTACCCAAAGTGTCGTCACATTGACCGGTCCCGAGCGTCTCGCGTCGCTTGGTTTGTGAAGTAGTTTTTCACCAGCCTTTTCTGAGCATGCTCTTGTAACATGTTGTCTGAGTTATATTTTTTTCAAACCTCTTATGAAAGGATAGGATAGATGGAGCCCTTTGCCACACTTTTCCACCATTTGGTCCGTTGTGGGTGCAGGCCTCCTCTCTGTGAGAGGGAATGGGCCATAATTCATCACGCGGGGCACTGGGCCCGCGTGGTGGATTTCGGCCCATTCCCTGGGTTGGTAGATGTGTCTTCGAATATTCGGTTTCCTCAAAATGTTTTCTTTCACCGTTTTGAGAGCAGTGGTGATGAAATAATGTACACAAAGTAAAGCGCCTCCCTGGGTTTGAACCCACGACCTATAACTTGTAAGTCGCACCCGTTATCACTAGGCCACCACTGCTCTTGTAAATCTTATATAAATGCTGAAAAAATATTTAATGATGAATATTTTTCTTTTCGAGTCTATGGTGTTTTGGTTTTAACCCTTAGATAGTTTGGTCCCAGTAGCAATCCTACTCTGGACTGGGGCAACGTATTCACATTCAAAAATTAAAGCTGAAGACTAGCAAATTATCTTTTTCTTACAGGTAACGATCAGAGCGCCTCTGGCAGGCGGTGTGCGCTTCATCGAGCGTTTACCGCGAGGAGCTACAGACAAACTAGACAGGAAAGACCTGCTGCAGAGGTTGCTGGATGAAGATGCCAACTGAGAACACGAAGAATAATGTTAGGGACCTTTGACTGTTCTAAAGTCAAAATTAAACTTAAGTGAAATTTAAAAATAATAAATCAAGTGAGCATTAATAGAAAATCTGATTCTGATTCTAATAGTTTTTTTTATGATTTTTGCCAGTTTGAATCTTGGGCTTTTGGGTAACTAGGGTCTTTGCCCTCGATTACGATTCACGCTTGACGGTAAGCTATGGCGATACTCGAAATGCCAAAATTTAAGAGATTTGTCACGTGACGTTTCGATAGCGCTTGTACAGTTTTGAATTCATTCCAATCGCTATGGTGACATATTCGTTATTAGAATGTTTCTTGTCTTGAACCTCTGGTTATTTCTAGTTGCCTTTATTTATTTATTTATGTACACACAAAACCCTTCTACAGAGAAAAGAAAGAATACAGATAGAAGAGCACAAAGGTACTGCTTATTTTAATAAAAAAATATTTAAGTATGTTGGATGATAGACGAAGGCACAGTGTGTAGAAAGCAATAGGAAAGTTAAATAGACTATAATAACTTGATTAATCCTTACTTTATACTACTTTAGTAGTATAAATCAAGTCCCTTCCCGCTGTCTGTTTGTCTTTATGTATGCTTAGATCTTTAAAGTACGCAACGGATTTTGATGCGTTTTTTTTAGTAGATAGAGTGATTCAAGAGAAAGGTTTATCTGTATAATACACACGAGCGAAGCCGCTGGCAGAAGCTAGTTATTTATAAATTACACATAAACCTTAACTGAATATATAACCAAACACACTCACTTGGAACTTGTAACTGCTCTCAGCACAGATGCGTTCGTTGCAGCGCTAGGTAGATTTGTTTCCCGCCGAGGACTACCATCTTTGATCCGTTCTGACAACGGTACTACTCATAATTATAGGGGCGCTGATAGATATTTACGTGAAATATGTAATTATCTAAATAAGGATAAACAGAATTTAAGCTCTGCAATGTCCCAAATGGGAATTAATTAGCAATTTGATCCCCCAGTCTGCCCACATTGGGGTGGCATTTTTGAAGCCGTTGTAAAAGTAGCAAAAACGCATCTCCGCCGTGTTATTGGTGAAACTATTTTAACATTTGAGGAACTTGTTACGGTATTTTGTAAAATTGAGGCCGTCCTCAATTCGCGACCTGGAACTTTGACCCCTGGTAATTTTCATCGGACATTATGTCCGAGGCGGGGGGAAGTTCGGAAACAATAAAGGTATCGTTCTTTTTTTTATTATTTTGTTGCAACACTGTGTTAGCTCGCTGTCATCGAGATTGACAGCTTTTGGTTGAGTTAAAGTTGACAGCACTGGTAAAAATGTCATTGATAGCACGAGACGTAATACGAGGGTCTTGCTTTGATTTTGTGGTAATTGAGATATAATCAACCCATCGTTATTTGAAATTACGTTCGTCGCGGGTCACGAACGTAATTTGGGACTGGGAATCGCCCGTGCATTTCTTTGTGTATTTATTTCGCGAGCAGCGAAGTATTTTTGTCGGTAATGTATATAGATGTCTGCCAAGAATCTCAGGCTGGACCACGTCGGTTATCCCAAATTTATTATATATATTTTCCGCCTTATAACCCTCGACCGGACACGGGATTGGACCAGACCAGGAAACCACCGCAGGAACAAATGTGAGTAGTAGTTGTAAGTTGTGCATGTTTGTATCACTTTCCACCCATAGGGGAACCGGTATCTCAAATAACAAACCCCTAGTTTACCGCTGCCGCGTTCGCGGTTTCGCGGGAGACCTTGTAGGATCCAAGAGTCGCAACATCGCTAATGGGCCACAGTGTTGCCTCTTGGCTTTGTGATCCTCAGGCCTGTATTCAACATGTAGTACAAATGATTATCCTTTTAGTGATGTTTGGATTTACCTCAATGATACAAGGGAATTCAATACTGTCTTCTTTAGGTGCCCACATAAAACCTAACACATTAGCTTCAGTACTAAACTCAAGTGGCGACTGGTTAGTTTTAGAATCAAAAGGGCTATTTGAAGCATCAAATATTTGTGGGCAGTTCTTCTTGAACTTTCTCAACGAAAACCCTGCTGAGGCTAATACTTTGGTTACATTTGTATAAATATGTTTTAATTCTTGTTCAGTGAAACTACTGGTGTTTAAATCGTCAATATAAAAATGAGATCTGTTAGTATTCGCCACAATTGGATCTTGACATTCGAGTGCAAGCTGGATAAGACACCTAGTACTTAAAAACGGGGCAGATGCCATGTCATAAGTGACAGTATTTAATTGTTTTATTTTTATAGGTTCATGAGCATGTTCTCGCCACAATATAAGTTGTAGATGGCGCTGCGATTCGTTTAAAATGATTTGCCGGTACATTTTCTCAATATCTCGAATCAGTACAATCAGTATAAACACGAAAGCGAATAATGCCATTTAAAGATTTTGATGTGCTAGTCTTAGCGGACGCATCGAAGACTACTCTCAATTTAGTAGTTTCATAAATTTCTCGAACTACGCCGTGATGGGGTATAGAATTATGGATGTCTTGAAGTGACGATTGGGTTTGCACAAAATTGCATTGTATGTTGTGTGTGCTATGACCGGTTGGATCAGCTACTAGCCGTCCAAAGACGCTTTCTAGCAAGATAGGGCTATTTTGACCTAGTGCAATTTTGTTAGACAAAACAATATCAAAAAAAATATATCTAGCAAAATAATTATTATAATTATATATCTCCGAAGGTTTGTAAAACGTTGGATTACCTAAAGTAACATGATCGGGCAGGCATAATCTCTCAACTTCAACCTGAACATAAGGCAAGTTGCCAGTCACCATCGGAATAACAAAATAATTGATATTTCTTGTGAATGAGCTAGTGCGTGATTTAATATTCACCTGACACTGCTCCGATATAGGACAAGCCACTCGGTTAATGCCTGATACGTTAAATATATCTATATTTACAGTTGAAAGCCCTAATTTCTCTTATAGGTTCTTCGTGATGAATGACGACTGACTGCCAGTAGGTATCTAGCAACGCGCGAGCAAGGTAAGTAGTTTTATTTTGTTTATTAACAGCTTCTATTTTTGCAGTACACTGGAAGACTTGTCCGGAGGAGACCGCAGCTAAGCTATAACAGGTAGACTAGAAGACTCTCAATACTCGGTAAGTACTTTATTTGTATCACCTTTGTGTAATAATATGTTATGTCTTTTCTTACAGGAACGACATTCTTTTTTCTATGCAAGCGTACTTCACCGTCGACCACATCATCGCTTACCATCCTGCTCATCATACCAGCTGAGAAAGTGGTCAAGCGCAAGCCTATAGATAATAATAAAATATAAAAAACGACAAGACCCGTTTAAACTACACTGGGCGTTGAAATTTGTACCTACACAAATTGTGTTTTGAAGCCTCGCCTAATCTATCCTCAACACACAACGCTCTAAACTTGTTGCATTGGTGCACGAGATGAGGCTGATTACAAACGGGACAGGTGCTGTATTACTACGAGTCCTTAGCATTTGTGAAGTTAGCAAAAGATTTAGAGGTCCTGCTTTCTTTGTTATTATTATGGAGTTTCTTGTGCGTTCTTCTCTATAACAAGCTACTTTTCCGAATGCACGGTAGAATTAATTTTTATTACTTGTAAATTTTAATTCATATATGTATGACGTTCAAAAGTGCCGCTTACTGGCCTAATTGAAATAAATATATTTGACTAGACTAGGTAATAAACCTTGGGTAGACTTGTTTTCTAAATTGCGACAGTTAGCAGTTTCTAAAACATTAGCCCTATTTTCTATGAAACTTCTAAAATGATCTAAAGTGGGTAGGTTAGACAATCTGCCTTTGTATTCTGCCCACTTGCTAGTCTTAGGATCTAGCTTCGCTGATGCCAAGAATATCACCAGCGGGTCCCAATTCCCGGTAGAAACGTCCAACGTATTTAAAGAATTTTTGTTTGTCTAGCCGTCAAAGCCTTGCATGTTGAGGTAGTCAGTGACCTTTCAACCGCGGTTTTCATTACATGTCTACGCAGGTACACGTCACGTCAAGCCTAACATTATCATTTGCGATAATACCTAAAATTTTTGGACGCAATCAATAAGTTGTGCAAAATGTTACGATCCAGTCGTCAGTCAGTGTCAGACTTCGCAGCGAATGAAGGCATACAACTCGTAAATCCCTCCACTTCGGGGGTATTTGGGAGAGCGGAGTCCGTTCCTCAAGAAACATTTAAAACGCGCAGCTGGCAAGGCCTATCTGAAGCCCATAACGATCGGCTGGCTAACAATCAATTTCAAACAAAAAACCAGTTCTAAACCGAAGCGTCACGTCTAGCGCCGGCAAACACGTTTTTACAAGTGATCTGTCAACGTCAAGCTCAGTCGAAAGCTGTCAATTCGATGACAGCGAGCTGACACGGTGTTGCAACAAAATAACAAAAGGGAACAAAACGTTTCGTTCGCAACAGAAGCTATACTCAATTCTTGTCCACTTATCCCACTTTCATCCCATCCCATGGACTAAAACCCTCTCACTCCAGGGCACTTTCTGATTGGTCGACCATTAATATCGCTTCCATCACCGCCTATTTAATACTAAGAATCCACATAGATACCAACGCATTGAACAAATTAGGCAGCAATTCTGGAAGCGATGGCACTGGGAGTACATGGCCGAGTTCCAACAGCGAGGCAATGGAAGCAGAACTGCCCGCCCCTGCAAGTAGGCGACCTGGGACGTCGTGAAAGAGGACAACCTCATGCCGCTGCAACGGAGAATGGGGAGAGTTTGCAAACTTTATCCAGGACGAGACGGCATTTCCAGAGTGGCGGACGTCTATGTCGTCAAGGGAACCATCAGACCAGCGGTAAACAAACTTTTTTTTCTGCCAACCAACCTATGACAACTACTTTAAAGTAAATTAACAACTGAAGAACCGAAGCTTCGGTGGAAGTTTACATGGTAATGTACATCATATTTTTTTTTAGTTTTATCATTCTCATATTTTAGAAGTTACAGGGGGGATGTCCCCCCCTGTAACTTCTAAATTTACCATTTTACCACTTTGGAAGCGTCTCTCGCGCAAACTATTCAGTTTAGAAAAAAATATAGTGGAAACCTCAATATCATTTTTGAAGACCTATATTCATAGATACCCTACATGTATGGGTTTGATGAAAAAAAATTGAGTTTCAGTTCTAAGTAATTAAATAAATAAAAAAATATATATTTTTTTATTTTGTGTGTAAATCTTAATGCGTTTCACAGAATACATCTACTTACAAAGTTTCAACAGCATAGTTCTTATAGTTTCTGAAAAAAGTGGCTGTAACATACGGACGGACAGACAGACAAACAGACAGACAGACATGACGAATCCATAAGAGTTCCGTTTTTTACCATTTGGATACGGAACCCTAAAAATCAAGTGGATACCTCAGAAATATAAAACCGCGGTATCTATTGGAATCACTTTTAAATGACCTATTCAAATAATCTTTGAAAAGTGAATTAAGAGCCCAATAATTTTTCATTTTGTGCTTCGCAGAGTAAATTAAACAAGAACATACATGTTTGTATGATCGTCTCTAGAAATAAGTTTTCACAAAACTCAATAACAAATCGAAGCTTATCACGCCACCTAGTGCAATTTATTTGAACCAAATTTTCTTTCTTAGCGTTGGGTGCCCGTGGTATAGGTTGATTTTCTGTACAAATACTCGCGCAATATCGCCGATCGCCGCAATTTAAATCGCGTCGTGACTTCAGTCCCTAAATAATCTAAGAGTCCCTTACTAAATAATCTAAGTTCAGTCCTTAATCAATCTTATTAACTGACTTGTTTTGTTTTGGAAGTCGGTTTATTTTTTTGTTAAATCGTTTTTATTTTTCTCTTTCTAGTTTTGGTACCTTAGAATACCATGAAAATACACATTATTAAGGATAACTTAAAACAGCTCTTCTATTTAGATCTTGATCAAATTAAAATGGCACCACATGAGAAGCAGCAGCTTTCAAATAAAACACCATAAGGGTTACCATTTTGGTACGGAACCCTAAAAAGATCCATCAAAATCGGTTTGTAATTGGCGGCGCGTAACAAATATACAAAAACATACAGTCGAATTGAGAACCTCCTCCTTTTTGAAGTTGGTTGAAAATCTGGCTTAGTTGATCCAAACGCTCAAGTGAGTCAAACGGACAAAATAAAAAAAAACAAACTATTAAAATCAGAATTGTTATAATTCTAACATGATTTATTATTTTAAATTGCACCTAAGTTTCATTTTAAAAGAGCAATAATTAGTGTTATTAATTAGGCCACACAATACTCTCGATCCATGGTAGAAACTGGGCCACTCTGGTATAAATGGCTGGTTTCTGGCCGTTCCCACAGCTGGATTTGCCAACAGATGTCACTCCCACTATCGTGTACATGCAGTGGATCTTCTCATCCTTGATCTGGATGGGACCACCACTGTCGCCCTGATGAACAGAAAAAATGTATAATATCAAGTCTGAAATCGCTTTTTTCAATTCATATGTACTTTTCTAAGTTTATCTTGACATCGATGACAGCGGTGAAGGAAAACATCTGGGGGGTGACCATAAGCTCTTAGAGCGGTATCAATTTGAGATCAAGTAAGTGACAGATGTATACACGTCAGATACATCTGTCCCTTATTCGATCTCAAATTGATACCGCTCTAAGAGCTTATGGTCACCCCCCTGGTCTTAGAGTTAATATACGTCTCAAATTGCCAACCCGCCTCGAGCGCACGTGGTGATCAATGCTCGTGCCTTCTCTGTATGAGAAGAGGCCTTCGCTTTGCAGTGGGACTGTTGCAGGCTGGTATTATTATTGTTCTTACCTGACAGGTATCCTTATTTTCAGGGCGACCCTGGTACATCACAGGAGAATCCCGGTCTCCATAGCAGGTCTGCGTCAGATCATCGAAACCTCTGGTCATAAGACGATACGGCACATATTTTTCAGCACATTCTGACTCTGAGAACTTTGTCAAGATGGCCTGTGAACAAATAAATAACATTATTGGATGTGCCGCGTTGTCTAGTGCTTCCAAGCGCTATTGCTAAACATGTGGCACTGGGTTCGATTCCTAAGTCAGCGAAGTGTTGCTGGGTTTTTCCTTCTGGAGTTACTCAGTAGCAGTCCGGAATCTGGACTTGTGTCTTCTAATATATTATCATAATCTGCAGCCTACTGACTTCGTCCAGTGCTGCACATACATACGGCTCTCTTTGCTTGTACCAATCCCAATGCTCCTGTGCCACCCTTAGTCCAGGTTCGACCTGCGATGGCAACAGTGTCGTCAACCCATCTCACTGTCGGACAACTAACATTTATCATCAACATCTTTCAATATACGTACAGCTAAGGAGTGGAATTACCTGCCGGTGTCTGTTTTTTCCGATAACTACAACCTCGGGGTCTTTAAGTGATGAGTGAATAGGCTATATCTAGGCATGCGTGCTTCACCGTCGACCACACCATCGCTTACCATCAGGCGAGATAGTGGTCAAGCGCAAGCATATATATGATACATAATGTAAAGTCCTGCCAAACTCCATTTGAGTTCCTTAACACGTTTTCCGATATCGAAGACCTTCGTACATCTTTGGATCTTCTTCTAACCTAAGAACAGACAAAATATACCAACCCTCTTTAGAGTTTCACTCGGTTTTGATAAAGGTGTGGAATGAGTCAGCCCCCACCCAGCTGCTACGACTTTAGTGTCATTGACAATGTCTCCGGTGTGAAGACACGCTGGCACGGTGAACTGATCCAGGTCCATTCTGAAAATAATAAAAAGAGATAAATAAAGCAAATATACAAAAATAAAAATTCTCTCTCATTATCTTTCAAACCACTAGACGGCTTCATATAGTTAAGACATCGTTTCATACATCTTGATCGCTCAAGTGTTCTTTGATAAGTGACGTAAAAAAAACATGGCGGATTTTGGCACCCATAGATCTGTATTTCCTGTTGGCTACAACCTGGGAGTCTGAGAGTCTTTAAGTCAAGAGTGAATAGGTTACTTCTAGGCAAGCGTGCTACATCGTCACCACATCATCGCTTACCATCAGGTGATATAGTGGTCAAGCGCAAGCCTATCAATAATAAAAAAAAAAAAAAAAAATTGTGGTGGGTTTGCTCTTGACTCTAGTCTAGGTCATAGGTGACAGAGACAGAGTCGACGATGGAGTGAGCTTACCCAGAAGAAGCCTATTCACTCTAACTTTGAAGAGATTCGGGTTGAATGCGTTCGGAAACACAGACGCAGGTAGTGAGTTCCATTCATTCGCTGTGCGCATTATGAAGGATGTTTGGAAGCGCTTGGTGCGAATTGGTGGAATGGCAACAAGGTAAGGATGATAACTTGCAGTGCGTCTAGATGTCCGATGGTAGAAGGGGGCTGGTGGGATGAGGTCGTGGAGTTCTTGAGCACACTCACCGAAGTACAGTCTGTAGAAGACCGACAAGCGGCAGGCAACTTTGCGGCGATGAGCCAAGCTGTGTAGCTTGGCATCCGCCAGCTCAACGTTGCCAATGAGCCTCTTAGCTCTGCGTTCCACCGAGTCAAACGCGGCAAGCTGATACTTAGCTGAGCCATCCCAAAGGTGGCTGCAATACTCCGTGCAGGATCGGACTTGCGCTTTGTATAGGGTTAAAAGCTGTCCAGGCGTAAAGTATCGCTTCACTCTATTTAGGATGCCCAGTTTTTTGGCCGCAATTTGGGCTTTTTACTCAATGGAGGCGCCGAAGTTGAGACTGGATGTCAACTCCATGCCTAGGAGCTCGAGCAGATCAGTCACAGGAACAGACGCACCCCGAAAAGTAGGAGTTTGATCGAAAATACTCCTTTTTGTGGTAGAAAGACACGCCTGTGTTTTGGTGGCGTTAAAGGAGACCAGATTGTCATCACCCCACTGGGAGACAAGGCTTAAGGTCAAATCTGTTCGCTCCACCATAGCCTCTCTCAAGGAAAGAACTTCATCCACGCTGGTTTTCGCGCTGGACAAGTATCTCTCTGAAACAGTTCTGTCATCTGCATACCCAACAACACTAGGCTGAAGTAGGTCATTGATGTGCAGCAGGAAAAGAGTTGCAGAGAGAACAGACCCCTGAGGAACGCTGGCATCAATAGCCATGAAGTCAGAGGAGCAGCCGTCAATGACTACTCGGATTTATATATATAGATATATATATTGTGGTGGTCCCAGTTTTTTTTTCTTCCAAACCCATCAAGTGGGGTATCAAAATAAAGGGATTTTTGAGTTAATTACAAAATTGTACCACTTATATGTTTAAAAGTAATATGAAAAATACCTTAAAATTGTTTAAAAAAAGTAAATTAAAAATCTAAAATTTCGACCGCATAAGAAGCGAACTAATAAGATGAAAACAAGAAAAAAATTATGCTATGCATTCGGAGGATAATGGTTATTGGTCAGCCAGCTTGCGAATACCTTTTTTGTTTACCTCTTTTTAGTTCGCTTCTGAAGCTGTCGGGATTTTGAATGACTTTTTTTTAAGCTTAGTAAGTTAGTAGTTTTTGATTTGTGTATAAGAGTATGTATGCAGTTTAGTTAATTAAGTATTTTATACAATGTGTCCATTTTTGTCTCTGTTTACGAACATAATTATATTCATGTGTATGTACTCACTCTCTTTCCGTCTCTATTAAGGCGATGTCGTTGTATCTGGATGGTGACTTATATTGTGGATGTGGGATTATGTTCTTCACTTTGTAAATCTTTTTCTGGTCGTTTGTATCGCTTCTCCTTAACGCGCCGATGACAATATGCGTCAAGGGGACACTGAAAATATATAAATAAAATAATCTTAAATATTTTAAAAAAGATTTTTAAAACAAGATTTCATATTAAAAACTACCTGTTGCCCGCGAATTTGTCTGCGTAGCATTTACTTTGAATAGCCTATATTTTTATATCATATATTATTCATCCTTCATTCTTCAGATATAATGTTTACTAAGTAGTCCCTTTATCCTACAGGCAACATCGCAAGTGAAGTTCGATCGATATTATATTAAGCGCTTCATTCCAAGATATATATATTATAATGAAGCGACGAATATAATAATGATCGAACTTCACTTCAGGAAGTTCGTTTGATCATCTATTGTGCCATTGTTGGTTGTCCTTAATTAAATAAATAAATAATATTATAGGTGTGTTTAATTATAGGTGCGCCTTACTTGAGAAATTATTAGTTCACCATTACAAACTTCTACCCCCCTGTCCACCCACCCAAAGGATGATTTCCGGGATAAAAACTGTCCTATGTCCTGCCCAGGATCTCAAACTATCTCCATACCAAATTTTATACAAATCGGTTAAGCGGTATAATCGTGAAAAGATAACAGACAAACAGAGTTACTTTCGCATTTATTATATACTAGCTGTTACCCGCAGCTTCGCCCGCGTTGACATAAGTTGTGTTAATCAATTCTGGTTGTCGACATACAGGGGAGAAAATCCAATATTGCAGTTTTAGTTTTAATCAAAATCGGCCTCATGACTCCTTTGATTGTTTTGTGCTATTCTTCATAGTGATGATTTGGCCATCCACGCACACTTGGAAAACTAAGCCTGTATACTGTATAGGTACAGGAAGCATTAACTTAAAAACGATTAACTTATTTACTTGAATAACATTGTATCTACAGTTAATTAACATTACTTTATTATTCCGTTAATCATAGGTTTAACATCTTATGACGCTACTATATACTATGTTGCATGTCCTTTCATTTGATGCTAATACATACACATTATGGGCCTTGGACACACGAATATCAGCAGGTACATGTAACTGGTCGTGGGTACAGCACGGCTTTTCCAAATGCACCCCTGCTATCCTTGAGCTTTGTTAATAGTAATAGCAAAACTAAGTTTGATTGGAAACTGGAGTCTATTGAATTGAAATGATAGGTCAGTGGCGATTATTGGGATGCGATATATAAACATGCTTTCCCCTTTTCTCATACCTGTTAATATATTGGCACCTATGTGTAAAATGAAGCCTCATCCCATTATATGATCTAAATTAATAATTATGCAGATCTCAATCATTTGTTATCAAAAACATGCCTGCAAAGTTTTAAACAAATCGGAAGCCGCAATAAAAAGTTTCATACAAAGTTCAGCTTTCCCCATTTACGCCCTTAAAATTCGAACATACAAAAATCCTTTCTTAACTAACGTTTTCCGTCTTTATAATTACCACCTGCCGAAATTCAGCTTCATGAAGAATATTTGTAAATTTTATCTTTACATCCACAACCCCCTTTTAGAGGAAGTTAAAAAAAATACACCAGTTAAAACAAAATACATTATAATTATTTGTTACGGAAGTATTTCCGCAAAGTATGAAGTGAATCGATCTCTATAATAAAAAGTTTTACACAAAAATAATCGCTCCCATTTCTCCCCCTTCGGTTTTTATGCACAAAGAAGAAGCCTATGTCCTTGTGAGAGTCTCAAAGTATCTCCAAACTAAATTTCATCTAAATCGGTTAATAATAAGAAGAAGTTGCATGGTAAAAAGTTATATACCAAATTAATCGTCCCTCCACTTCCTGTTTTATGCAAAAAGAAGTAGCTTATGGTCCAAAGGTCTCAAACTATCACAATACCAAAATCCATCTAAATCGGTACATCGGTTTAAGCCCTATTAAGAAGTTAAAAAAAAAACTAATGCTCCTCCCCCCATTTCTCCCCCGTTTTGTTTTATGCAAGTAGCCCGTGTCCTTCTCAGGGTCTCAAACTATCTCCATACCAAATTTTATCTAAATCGGTTCATAATAGGAAGAAGTTTCATGATACAAAGTTACATACAAAATTAACCCTCCCCCATTTCTCCCCCTTCGTGTTTTATGCAAAAAGAAGTAACCTATGTCCTTCTCAGGGTCTCAGACTATCTCCATATCAAATATCATCTAAATCGGTTCGGTGGTTTAAGCTATAATAAGATATTTCAATCAAAACTACCCAACCCCCCATTCCACCCCGTAGTGTTTTATGAAAAAAAAGTAGCCTATGTTCTTTCCCGGGTCTCAAACTATCTCCATACCAACTTTCATCTAAATCGGTTCAGCGGTTTAAGCGTGATAAGGTGACAGACAGACAGACAGAGTTACTTTCGCGTTTATAATATTAGTATGGATTTAATATAATATAATACTAGCATACAAATGCCACATCCCATACAAAGAAACCGTGCTGACGTAACTAGCGTTTTGCATCTGAATAAACTGATTATTTTTCTAAGAATATCGATCGCGTTCGGTTCCGTTCCAAGGATATATATGGTGTTAGCAGCGACTTGCAAGTAAAAGGGTATACTCGGTTCGTGATTTTTTTTAGTACAATAACCGCGCCATCTATTGGAATCAATTTTACATTATCTATTCAAATTATCATTGAAATGTGAATAAAGAGGCCAATATTCCTTAATTTTGTGCTTAGGAGAGTAAATTAAACAAGAACATATATTTGTTTAAGATGTCTCCAGAAAATCTTAAGATTTCACAAAACTCAATAACAAATCAAAGCTTATCACGCCATCTAGTGCAATTTATTTTTATCAAATTTTCTTTCTTCGCGTTGGGTGCCCGTGGTAGGGATTACATAGTCACGAGAACCTAACGTGTGTGCAATATTTCAGCCTAATCGGAAACTGGGATGTGGGTCCAATTGGACTGCCAAGCTTTGATTACAGATACGTGAAACTAAATAAAATTTGAATAAACTCTTTTATTCAATGTAAGGGATCCTTCCTTTTCAAAAGAGGTTGCGAGAATTTTCAACATGTTCCGCATACCTCTATAGAATTTGCAACAGATACTCACTTTCTTCCCTTAGCTATGCAATGTCCCGCAGACAGGACAAAACGCTCGCTGATGATGGCCCCACCACAATCCCAATCAATTAATCCTTCTTGTTCAAAGCCCAGCATGACCTGACAATAATAGATATATGTATTTAGAAATAATGAAAAGAAAGTTAAAACCTTTTTACAAAAACATACATAATAATAAATACAACCGACGTCCCGAACCTTGCAGCCATGACTTACGCTTACTTTCTCAGCTTTCACGAGGTTCTCGTCATGCGGGATGGTGACATCGATTATCATTGTGCGGCGCGCTAATCGGTCTATCACCAATCCGGCTTATTGGCAACAATAGTCCTATCAGTGATGATAGACCGATCCCAGTACATGTCGTGACATGGTCATTTTCTTGAACTGGGTCGGGCACATACTTGTAATACGGTACCTCTGATTCCACTAGATTGTACTTCAAAGCAAGTTGCTGGTGAACAATCCTGGCCACTTGGTTATGCCTGTGTAAGTACTCACCGTTAGCCAGACGAGAACAACCAGAGATAATATGTCTGATGGATTCACCCGGACGGTGGCATACCCGACAGCCGTCCCGTCCTTCATTATATGTCTCCGGTAGTTATTCGTCAGGATAACTTCGTCCATAATTGCACAGACAAAACCTTCAGTTTCCCCGAAAAGGTCGCCAAAACGTAGCTAGGATACGGACGCTGGGAAATCTACATCGGACCCATGAAGAGCCCGATAGAAGCGTCCGTGTAGCTCCTTGCCTTGCCATACCTCTTTCTCTTTTCGTATTATTTTTATTTGATTGATTTGACATAACTAAATTATTGTTATTTGACAATTGATTGATATATATTGTTTTTTTGGGTTGATTACTTACATAAATTATTCTTAATTTATGCTAATTGATAGTTTTACATAAATTTGGCAAACATTATTGTTATTTGACATTTGCTTGATATTTTTTACATTTGTGTCTTTTAATTTTCACTGTCTTTGTTTGTTTTGTTGACATTAATTGTGATAATTACTTTTAGATTAATTCCATTTATTATTTGTATTCATTCACGATTTCATTTATTATTATTATTGTATTAATTAATTCAAGATTTACACGCCTTAGTATTGTGGCAAACATGTTCGAACCATTTCTTTTATTGTAATCCTGCATGCACTCATTATTATTTGTTGTATGTATACACATGTTTATGCAAATAAATATATCTAAATCTGAAAACACTACAAAGTGTAAAATAACTTCGATTCCGGAAGTCGGTGTTTATGGTTTCGTTGCATTGTTTTTTTGTGGTACCTAGTGGGCAAGTTCTATAATCTATGTAATACAAAATAAACAGACATGTGATTGCAGCGATGCCGAGAGATTTGCCGTCATTTATTGAAGAGTTATGTTGTATATCTCCAAAGTTCTCTAAAAAGATCTTCTAAGACCCCACACCAAGAGAAATAACCCTTTCAAACACAAAAATAATTTTCAATCAGCAAAATCTTATAATATATAATTTCGTGCCAACAACACGAAGAAGAAAAAGTTGGGAGAGAAAACATTTGTGGGGAAACCTGTATTTCTTAGAACCATAATGATGACATAGTTCATCTGATAGCTATATCCTCCAAAGTTGCTAAGTAAGTGAAGCTGTGATTTATAGATAATTTACAGCCGTTACGACTACTCAGAAGTCAGAAATTGCCACCAGTGTCATCACATTGACTGGTCCCGTGTGTCTTGAATCCAGCAGATTCCCGCAACCTTCACCAGGTCATCGCTCCACCTAGTCCTTCCAACGCAACGTCTTCCGGTCCGGGGTCGCCACTCCGGAACTTGTCGGCCCGATTGACCATCCGTTCTGCGAGAAATGTTCCCTGCCCACCTGCCCACTGCCTCTTAAGTTTGGCAACTCTTCAGTGTATGGCAGTAACCCTGGTTCTCTTGCAGATGTCTTCATATCTGATTGGATCACGCAAGGAAACTCCGAGCCTTCTTCATTGCCCTTTGGGTGACTATAAACCTTCTGATGAGGCCTATTGTGAGCGACCACGTCTCAGTCCCATAGGTAATCACTGGCAACACAAACTACACGCAGTCGCTCCATTTTAAATACTGGTATTCAGCTTAATCCAGTTAGACTGAAACCTCAACATAGTTGGGTAAAGAGGCAGATTGATTAAGTTGAAATAGGCCTAGGTAGAATAGAATAGAATAGAATACTCTTTATTATGTACTCCATTAAAGTTACAGAAAGAGAGAGGTAGATTGATCAAGTTGGAATAGGCCTAGGCAGATTGATTAAGTTGGAATAGGCCTAGGCAGATTGATCAACTTGGAATAGGCCTAGGCAGATTGATTAAGTTGGAATAGGCCTAGGCAGATTGATCAACTTGGAATAGGCCTAGGCAGATTGATTAAGTTGAAATAGGCCTAGGCAGATTGATCAAGTTGGAATAGGCCTAGGCAGATTGATTAAGTTATGTCTGGTCTAATGTGTCATCTTTTATCTTACCATGTGAGGGAACTCGTATTGTGCAGCATCAGTGCCGCCGATGATCAGCTCATCAGTTTCGTGGTGACATTGGTACTGCCTGCTCACTGATCCAAGGAAGTCTGTGCCTGGCTTACACGGGTATACGTACTCGTGTTGGTATTCTATGCATTCTGAAAATAGATTATTAGGTTGGTAACAAATATATTAAGCAAGCTTCTGCCAGCGGCTCACCCGTCAGCAATTATCTCAAGAGATCGAACTCCTGAGATAAAATGTCCGTCTTCAAGGTCCAATCTGTCTCTTTACCAAACTTTATCAAAATTGGTTTCATCGTCAAAACATTACAAACAGACGATGTTACTTTCGCATTTACATAAAAATGAAGTATCCCAACATCTTATTTCTTCCTAATATTATAAATGCGAATGCTTGGATGGTTGTGTGTATGTTTGTTACCAGTCTTTGGTAGAAACCAATTTTTTTCGTTAAGGACACCGACTTCCAAAAAGAAAGTAATTTTTCACTTTGTAGTGCTTTTATTTGGAAGTCGATAAAACTTTTATATTTTTCACTTTTTATTTGTAACTATTAGACAAGTTCTTAAAGGTACCTATAATGCCAGAATAGATTACCCGAATGTAAGGAAATTTGAACTTAACCGGTGAAATGAGAGTGTACAAGGTGAACTGTACACATCTGTGTACCCCTTAAGAGCGTACTGGCGTGATGTTATGTTATGAAATGGTATAAACAATGAACAGACATGCGATTGCAGTAATCACGAGACATCTGCCGTCATTTATTGAAGAGTTCTGTTGTATATCTCAGAAGTTCTTCAGATCTTCACCAAATAAAAAATGAACAAAAAAAGAATATTCAAAATCGATCCACAATTGACGGGGAAATCGGTGAACATCAAAAAAATATTCAAACATAAAGTCGAACATAGAACCGCCTCCTTTTTGTGCTATTCTGTCTGTTCGCGCCACCTCTAGGCGCGCTTATTGTTTAGTTACCCACATTTCTCTTAATATTTAATCTACCCTTTCTTGTAAATTTTCGCTGCATTAAACTACATGTTCGATTTTCGAACAGTCTACGCATAGACTAATATATATAAGAGTCTACGTTCGGCCCCCGTCAAGGGTAGCCTCATCGCTCGTGGCAGTCAACCGCCTGTTTATTCACCCTGGATTCATCACCCGCTGTGAGATCCCACCGCTTTATTAAACCGCATCGTCTGCGATCGACTCTCGTCGTCGTCGGATTCGTGGTGATCACCTCTGATCATCACCTTGAGCCAGCGTCACGTGGCTCGCCGTTCTACCGCGCCGCATACAGTCCACTCTCGCGTCAGCAAATTGTGCCAGTACCCAGGGAACTTCAAAACAAGACGTCCAGTGGAACAGAGAAGGAGCGCTGCCAGAATTAACCAGAACGAGCAAGAGGAAACCCGCCTCTAAAGTAAGTCGTAGCTTTGTTTAATGCAGCATCTCTCTCAGCATACCGACCCGTCTGTTTTCCCTAGGTCTAGCCTATCTACTTTGTGAACCGTACTGGTTCAACACTCAGGAGCAAGGACTTTGAATGTAAAACACTCTTTATGAATTCGAAGATCAGCTTTATTGTTAAAATAGTACACAGCAGTACAGTTTGGTTTTAGCAAAACTAACAGCGATACAATGATACAATGCAAGTGACTAGCACTGATGTCAGGAAACGAATGCTGGCTATACCACTAAAATGCCCGATGATTCGCTTCTATACCCACCATTATACTTGCTTGTGATTGGTCGTTGATAACTGTCAAAGTCTCGACCAATCACAAGAAGTCAATACTACTACTTTTATTCATACAACTTCATAGAAATTATTGTAATGAGTCAACAAACATAAATAATTTAAATATTTATAACAACTTCTTGACCCTAGCGCACCGCGCGTGTTTGGCGTGCTCAGTGCTATTAGTGCACTGCCGCGCCGATACACTGTCTTTATATGTCCTTTCTCTTTTAAGTGTTTCATGTGTACATAATTAAATAAATTCCTCATATTCTTTCCCTTTTATATAATGTGCTCTTAACTCCTACCACCCCTTTTTACCTTAAGGGTACACTAGTCGACGGCACGAACTATTTTGTGCGCGGGGTTAAAATGCATTTTATATCAACCGACAACACGTGCGGAAGAGATAGATGCTGTGATGAGCAGTAGGAAGCTAGTTCGCGTACGAATACACACTTTTGCGAAATGGATAATGATTTAGGACGAAACCGAGCGCGCGAAATTTTATAAACAGACCTTTGGCAGTCTAGATCATAGATTTAGAATTTTTTTTGCTAGTCTAGATATCTTGAAAAACACCACTAAATCTATCTGTTCAAAATAAAATTATTTGCATTGTTGAACTACTAATCTATCCCTGTATGGAGGCCGTTTTGCAATTTTCCGTCTTCTTATGGTATTTATTTGCGCCCAAAAATGCGTTAAAATTAGTGTCAAAATGTGGAACTTTCGACGCTCATATCTTTCAAATGTTTTCTTTTTCTACTTTTTTGCTTCCATACAGGGCTAGATAATGATGAGACAAATTGAAATCACTTTTTATTTTGAACGTACATTGTCAAACAATGGAATAATCCCTAGACTACGTTTGTATGGAAGAATTTTCGACTAGTGTAACCTTAAGGGCAAATGACGGAGCGAACATGTTCCATTTATAAATAAAATAAACAAATAAATGGATTGCGCTCAAAAATGCGTTAAAATTAGTTTCGAAATGTGAAACTTTCAACACTTACTATCAAAAGCCTTCTTTCCTGTCTTCTTCGGAGACATATCCTCAGGCAGCGGTTTGCACTGACCTTCAAAATTTTGTTGAACTAGTGGTCTGAAAACAGAAAAGTAAAATAAGTTTTTAGAGCAATAAGTTTTTAGGGTACCCAAATGCAATAGGTCCCCCGACCAGCCAGGTCGGGGGATCTATTGCATTTGGGTACCCCGCGACCCGTTTCTTCTTTAGGTGGTTCCGTTCCTCAAAAAATAAAAAATATCCGCCAATTACGAGTCGGACTCGCGTACGGAGGGTGCCGTATAAACAGCTAAATTAATGTGACAGTCGCAGTTCCACTTTCTAAGGCCGATATTACAAAATTTTAATCTAGACGTAAAGTATGTCGAACTGTGTGTTAATATAAGTTTGCTTGTTAACCTAAAAATTGCATGCTACGAGTATGTCATAAATTGCATGCTACGAGTATGTCATAAATTGCATGCTACGAGTATGTCATAAATTGCATGCTACGAGTATGTCATAAATTGCATGCTACGAGTATGTCATAAATTGCATGCTACGGTATGTCATAAATTGCATGCTACGAGTATGTCATAAATTGCATGCTACGGTATGTCATAAATTGCATGCTACGAGTATGTCATAAATTGCATGCTACGGTATGTCATAAATTGCATGCTACGAGTATGTCATAAATTGCATGCTACGAGTATGTCATAAATTGCATGCTACGGTATGTCATAAATTGCATGCTACGAGTATGTCATAAATTGGATAAACGATTTATGTCATAAATTGGATAAACGATTTATGTAACATTTCCGTTATGTCTAACACCATTTTATACAATGTTTTTTAATTATATGAATTGACCTTTTTTTTTATTGTGTTACAAAATAGGGCAACGCCATTTAGTGACGAGTAGAAGAACTAAGTAGTTACTAGTGGCGCCATCTAGTATCGAATAGCGGAACTAATCTTCTCGTGTCGAATGGAATTTTCCAGAATGTTCGAACCGAACATTCTGGAAGTTTCTAGTCGCTTCTGGAACAGTGAGTTCGAAAGTCGATTGTTCTGGCAGTTTCTCGAATTATCTAGAACAGTGTGAAACGTTCTAGAAACATCTTCGGTGCTATATAAAGAGCGGTCGGGTTCGTCGTGAGTCAGTTTTCGATTCGGAAGCGACACAGAGCGATCAGAAAAGGAAAATAGTGCGAAGTAATAGAATTGTTTAAGAAGTGTTTTTGTAATAAAGTGTGATTAATTGAAGTCTGCTGTTTAAATAATTTATCCCTGAGCCCCAGCTCGTAACAAATTGGTGTCAGAAGTGCGGGATAAATTATGCCGGTTCTACCAAAGGAAGAAACGGAAGGGATGCGCACCAGGAGTCAGCGCCAGCAAGATGCAGAACAGAGGCGCTTTGGAGACGCTCCCTCACCGTCATCAGGTGGACATCGAGACTCCACGGCTGCAGCGGAACCAGCTCAATCGTCGGCGTCGCCTGACCTAGCCGCCCTGATGGCATTCATGCAGGAGCAGGTTCGCCGCCAGGAGGAGCAGGCTCGCCGTCAGGAGGAGCAAGCTCGCCGCTTGGAGGAGCAGATGCAGCGCGACAAAGAGGAGCAGGCTCGCCGTCAGGAGGAGCAGGCGCGGCGCTAGGAGGAGCAGCTGCAGCGCGACAAGGAGGAGCAGGCTCGTCGTCAGGAGGAGCAGCTCTTGGTGATAAAGGACCTCTGCGGAGCCATCGGGAAGGAGATGAAAGAGGTAAAAGACCAGGTCCAGCAACATGAGACCCGCATTGTCGAGATGGAAAAGACAATACGTGGGTTCAAGACTGGAGACGGGACCGTGGCAGCTGCGGTAGTGGCATCTTCGCCTCGTGGTTTTAAAGTGCCACCATTCGATGGCTCTTCGTCATGGTCCGCCTACAAGATTCAGTTTGAGGCGGTGATGAAATCGAATGGGTGGACCAACGAACAGGCATTGACTGCTCTAACTTTGGGCCTCCGCGACCAGGCCTTGTCTGTATTAGAAGCGCTTGGACACGACGTCACCTTTGAGAAGCTTCTAGAAGCATTAGAAGCTAGATACGGCGACGCACACCTGGAACATGTGTTTCGGGCCCAGCTGAAAGACCGATCGCAACGGGTTGGTGAAACTCTTCAGCAGTGGGCTCTTGATGTGGAAAAGCTGGTCCGAAAGGCTTACCAGTCATCACCGGTGCTGATCGACGGGAACCTCGTACAGGCGTTCACAGATGGGATCCGCGACCTTGAGGTTAGGGCTGCCGTAAGGCTAGGGCATTTCAAGAACCTTAAGGACGCCCTAGCTCACGCTTTGGAGGTAGAGGCAGTACGGCGGGACGAACGAAGTCACAGAATCAGGGAGGTTGCGACTTCACCCCGATGCTATGGCTGCGGAGAGAGAGGCCACATCCGATTGAGCTGCCCGAAGCGAAGGCAACCCCACGGTAATAAGCAGCCGCCAGTTAAAGGTTCACCAGACGTCCCTGCTGGGCAACAGCAGCAGGGAAACGAATAGACGCCAGGACTAAGGGGCGGGTGCTGGCTGGTGATGGAAGAGCCCCAAGGATCTCGATCTCACAATCCTGTGACGGGAACAGCCTGATCATCGAGGGCGAAATTAACAGAACACCTTGCAAGCTGACATTGGATACTGGAGCTTCTCGGACAGTTGTCAGTTTCCAATTAGCAAGACGGTTTCTTGGGAACTTCTTCGGGAGCCATGAAGGTGTACATCTGAGAACAGCCACCGGTCAGCACATATCCGTCCGAGGTGAGAAGGAGGTTGACATGAAGTTAGGGAACAAAGTTTATCGCCACAATGTTATCGTAGCCGACATAGTGGACGACTGCATTCTGGGTTTGGACTTCATGCGGAAACATCAGTGTGAGATTAACGTTCATCAAGGAGTGTTGAAGTGTGGCTCAGAGGAAGTCTTCATGGAAGGTGCATCATCGGGAAAGGTTTATTGCGTCAAGAAAGTTATTCTTCGTCCAAGGTCAGAAACAATCGTACCAGTTTGTCTACCAGGAAATTCTGGTCGGGAAAACCGATGTGTACTTATAGAAGGATTAGATAACGATGCTTCATGGAAGATTGCACGCACCTTGGTAAGGGGAACTAGAGTTTCATCCGTACGTACACTCAACACAAGTGATCAGGACCTAGTGCTCAAGAAAGGCACAATGTTAGGCACTTGTGAAGGAGTGGTTTGGATGCGTAGATGCCACGAAAACCCTACCAACGCCAAACTTCAAAGTGCAAGATACGACGTGACTTCGCTTTTGAAGGACTTACAGAATAACTTATCGGAAGAAGAAAAGAACAAGGCTAAGAAGATGTTGAACTAGTTCGCCAAAATTTTCTCGACAAATGATGCCGACATAGGGAAGACTGCGTTAGTTCAACACAGAATAAATACAGGAAATGAGGTACCAATCCGCCAGCGACCAAGACGTGTGCCAGTGGCACGGGAACGTGAAGTTGACGCCATGATCAAGGGTATGGTGAAAGATGGCGTGATTGAACCTTCATCCAGTCCATGGTGTTCACCAGTAGTGTTGGTGAAGAAGAAGGACGGCAGCATGCGCTTCTGTGTTGACTATCGCCGACTAAACGACATCACTAAAAAGGACAGTTATCCGTTGCCAAGGATCGACGACACGCTGGATACGCTTACGGTAATGAAGTGGTTTTCTACCTTAGATCTGAAGAGTGGCTACTGGCAGGTCGAGATAGACCCTCGAGATAAAGAAAAGACAGCATTCTCTACAGGAAAAGGATTGTTGCAATTCACCGTCATGCCATTTGGTTTGTGTAATGATCCTGCCACTTTTGAGAGATTGATGGAGCGGGTGCTTACTGGACTGATTGGAGATGCCTGTCTTGTCTATTTGGATGACATTATCATCGTGGGTAGGAACTTTGAAGATCACCTCCGCAATCTGGAGCAAGTGCTGTCGAAGATACGAGGAGCCAATCTAAAACTAAGCCCAAAGAAGTGCGCGTTGTTCAGGCGGCAAGTGAACTTTTTAGGACACGTGGTTTCCGAAAAAGGTATTTAAACGGACCCGGATAAGCTCGTTGCCGTCAAGGATTGGCCAGTTCCAGAGAACAAAACGCAAGTCAGGGCATTTCTCGGATTGTGCTCCTACTATCGACGGTTTGTGAAGAGCTTTGCTGACATTGCCCGACCTCTTCATAAACTAACTGAAGACAAGATACAGTTCTGCTGGAATGAGAGCTGTGACGTCGCATTTCAGAAGCTGAAAGAACATCTGTGCAATGCTCCCATCCTAGGCTACCCTGAGCATGAAAATGAATTCATAGTTGACACAGATGCCAGCAATACTGGAATCGGCGGGGTGTTGTCACAATGAAAAGGAGATCAGGAGGTTGTAATTGCGTACTTCAGCAAAGCCTTATCCAAATCTGAAAGGAACTACTGTGTCACTCGAAGGGAGCTTCTAGCTGTAGTAAAAACATTGCAGCATTTCAATAAATATTTGTTGGGGCGGAAATTTCTCCTGCGAACGGACCACGCTGCGCTGAAATGGCTACTGCAATTTAAGAACCCAGAAGGACAGGTAGCAAGATGGATTGAATTATTGCAAGAGTTTGATTTCGTAATTCAACATCGTAGCGGAACGTCGCACGGTAATGCTGATGCTCTCTCGCGAAGACCATCTCCAGACCAATGTAAACATTGTGCGAGACAAGAAGCTAAGCAGGTAACACTAGTGCGGGTTTTGAGGACGGATCTTAGCGAAGAGTGGAAGGAAACCTTGCAGAGTGCTCAACAGGAAGACAGAGACATAAAACCGATCCTTGAATGGAAGAAATCAGGTGCTCCTAGGCCTCACTGGAGTGATGTCGCAGCAACCAGTTCCATCACCAAGAGTTATTGGGCACAGTGGGAAAGCTTGGTTATCCAGGATGGAGTTCTGTGCCGGAAATGGGAGAATGCTCGCGGTGACCAGTGTCATCTACAAATGGTCGTACCTAAAGTTAAGGTGCCGGAGGTCTTACAGCTCTATCACAATGAAAGTTCAGAGGGTCACATGGGAGTTAAGAGGACATTAATCAAGATCCGAGAACGATTTTACTGGATCCATTGTCGAGAGGACGTTGAGGAATGGTGCCGCAAATGCACAAATTGTGCGGCTGTGAAAGGACCACAAACTCGAAGCAGAGGGGCACTAAAGTTTTACAATGTTGGTGCACCGTGGGAACGTATAGCATTAGATGTTGCGGGACCATTTCCGGAAAGCCAAAGCGGGAACAAGTACTTCTTGGTCGTCATGGACTACTTCACAAAATGGCCGGAAGTGTTTGCAATCCCTAATCAAGAAGCCGTTACGGTGGCTGATAAGTTAGTTCACGAAGTGTTTTGTCGGTTTGGGGTACCCTTGGAAATCCACAGTGATCAAGGCCGGAACTTCGAGTCAGAAGTGTTCAAGGAGACGTGTCGTGTGATGGGTGCTCACAAAACCAGAACTACTGCTTATCATCCACAATCAGACGGGATGGTTGAACGATTCAACCAGTCACTAGAGAGATATCTTGCAAAGGTTGTGGAAAACAGACAGAAGGATTGGGACAAACACATTCAACCATATCTCATGGCATGTCGCAGTGCTGTTCATGAAACCACAACAGTAACACCAGCTTTTGCTAATTTCGGCAGAGAACTACGATTACCTGCAGATCTAATCACTGGTATCCCACCTGAGTCTCCACGCAGTATAACAGATTATGCAAACGAACTACGGAACAGGATGAACGATGTATATGAGCACATCAGAGAGACAGGTCAACAGATGTCTGAGAGGATGAAGACTCGCTACGATCGGAAGGCGAACAATAAGGGCTTCGATGAAGGATCACTGGTATGGTTACATAACCCGGTACGCAGCAAAGGAAAATCGCCTAAATTGCAAGCAAAATGGGATGGACCATATCGCGTAGTTACCCAGATTAATGACATCACCTACCGAATTCAAAAGGGACCCCGAGGTGCATCAAAGGTCGTTCATGTGGATCGGTTGGCCCGTTATCATGGGTCTAACGATGCTCGGGACGAGCATGGCCGGAACATGGAGCATGGAGGGAGGCAATGTTACAAGATAGGGCAACGCCATCTAGTGACGAGTAGAAGAACTAAGTAGTTACTAGTGGCGCCATCTAGTATCGAATAGCGGAACTAATCTTCTCGTGTCGAATGGAATTTTCCAGAATGTTCGAACCGAACATTCTGGAAGTTTCTAGTCGCTTCTGGAACAGTGAGTTCGAAAGTCGATTGTTCTGGCAGTTTCTCGAATTATCTAGAACAGTGTGAAACGTTCTAGAAACATCTTCGGTGCTATATAAAGAGCGGTCGGGTTCGTCGTGAGTCAGTTTTCGATTCGGAAGCGACACAGAGCGATCAGAAAAGGAAAATAGTGCGAAGTAATAGAATTGTTTAAGAAGTGTTTTTGTAATAAAGTGTGATTAATTGAAGTCTGCTGTTTAAATAATTTATCCCTGAGCCCCAGCTCGTAACAATTGGAAGGCTCGCGCTTGACCACTATCTCACCTGATGGTAAGCGATGATGTGGTCGACGATGTAGCACGCTTACCTAGAAGTAACCTATTCACTCTTGACTTAAAGACTGCCAGGTGGTAGCTATCAGGAAATACAGACTCTGGCAGGGAATTCCATCCTTATAAGCTGTACGCATAATGAAAGTGGATTGAATTCCCGTCCCGTGTCTTTTTACCCGACTGCCTAAGGAGGGTAATGTGTTTATCAGTCTATGTATGTATGTTTGTTCCTATGTGGCGTTCTAGAGAACAAACGCGTTGGCCGATTTTGATGGTTCTTACGTCAATCGATTCGTCATAATTCACCGAGTGTCACTGGCTACATTTAAATTGGAAAATAGGATAATGGCGGATTTTGTGCGCCATATTGTGGGTTTTTTTTCTGATAGGGGTGGACGATAGAGGCGGGTCCTCCGCCTCCGAGGTCTCCGACTCCGAGGGAATGCCAGCCTCGCTATGTGTGTCCTGTTTCCGGGGGTCACCGTCCCCTCCCAGGGGGGGCTCCACGCACGAGGCATTAGGTGGAACCTGATCTAGAGGTTCCACGACCTCTGTTAGCTGTGCAGCCCTCTGGGCCATGTCTGGGCCACGAGCCACAGAACCACCCTCCGGCTCAGAAGCTTTAACAATGGCCCTAGATCTAGCGCGTTGCGTAGCGGGCGGGGCCGAAGCCTGAACCCTAGCGGCACGCTTTGGAGTTTCAAATTTGTTTTTCTTCCTAATCCATCGTGTGGGGTATCAAAATAAAGGTTTTTAAGAGGTGATTTCAAAAATATATAACACTTAAATGTTAAAAAAAAATACTAAAAAGGTATAAATAAAAAAAATAATTCAAAAAATCAATAAACCCGACTGCTTGAAAAGCGAACTAAAAAGACGTAAACAAGAAGAAAATGAAGCTGTGCAAAACCAGATGTATCATCCGACTGCACAGCTACATTTTCTCCTTTCAGTCGGGATTTTTGATTTTTTAATTAACTTTTTTTTTGGTCTATCGAGCTAAGCTGTTGGCTAGTGGATTCCTCTGCGCCAAAAACTACCAGTTCTGTATCTACAGCTACTTAGAAGTAAAGGATATAAATAAAAAGCGTTACTTGGTTTTACTATGCCTTATAAATCTTAGTAGGTAGGTAAGTTGCTTAAGCTTACCTTGCAGGTTTGACAGGAGTTCCAAGTTTCCCCTCCACGCAGCACACGATAGGCATATTATTTTCGTGTGCACATACCTGTGGAAGAAAAAACATTAAAAAAAACCGACTGCCAAAACAAAACATTACAAAGCGAAAAATAATTTTATTTTCGAAAATCGGTATCTTTGGCACCAATTTTTTTCGCTTTAGACACCGACTTCCAAATAAAGGTATTTTCGCTTTTTTCGCTTAGTGTTTAGTTTTGGAAGTCGGTTTAATTTTTGTGTAACGTTTTATATTTTTCACTCTTTAGTTTTGATTCCTTAACCATATTACTATGAAAACCTCACCACGATACCTCTTGGCTAGACTGGTGTCAGATCTCAAGCTTCTGACTACCCGTAACGACTGTCAAAGATCTTCAAATGACAGCCGGGACCAACGGCTTAACGTGCTTTCCGAGGCACGGAGGAAACGCGGTATGTAAGATGGTAACTATCTATAGGCCTCACAAATATTTGTCCCGCACGGAACAAATATTTGTGAGGCCGCGACACGCAGCACAGCAGCCGGTCGCTCAACTTCTGCGCCAAACGTGTCGTCATCATATCGTAATCATGACTATTCAATGAGGGTGAGATCACTTATGAATATCACTTATAAAAACAAGCAAGTGGCGCGTATTTAAATGTGATAGTGTGCAGGACGTAGCGTGTTCATTGGCCCCGAGAAAAGAAGGGCGTAAACCTTCTGGCCATTGCCGCTGAACGCCCCATCCACATCAACGAAAATAAAGGTTCTTGGATGCCTGGCTGCAGCAGTGACGAAGGGTTGCAAATCGACTCTAACGATTCAACGATGTGTTGGCTGTACTTGAGTTATTTCCAGATTCTGGGTTGCCTACTTCTGGATCAGCACTCCTGGTGTCCAGGTTCCGAGGTTCAGCTCGACAGGATCGAAAAGGGATGTCTTCATAAGGGTTGAAGTTGATGAATTAAATGAAACACTAAGTTATTCAGTACACGGCACGATTCTAGGGCTCTCAACAATTTCTGAGACGTGATTCTATATAAGAATTACTTCTTATTTACTAAGACAAGTACAAGCGACTAGCTTTGGATGACTACAAATTCTATTTGGGCCCGGGGGTTCTTTATACCCTCGCATCGTGCCATTATTGAGAGCCCCGCAAATTCTCGCCGAAAATAATTTTTAATTATGTAAAAAACCCTTATACATATTTGGTAAATAGGGTTACCGCACCCCTTCCATGGTGCCATCAATAGCTGGATTTCTTCGTACTGTAACACAGTAACGCCCCCTATCTATGTATCTAATCAATATACCTAATTTCCAGGTATTGATAGCTTCCCTAGACTATTTACATGAAATTAAAGGACAATTCCCTTTATTTCCCAGTTAAAACCTTAATAGCTTTTAACCTAGCCTAAGGATATCTATAGGTTGGGTTGACCTGCTGGTGCCAATAGCAGGCTGTCTGTTGACGTCTAGAAAAAGCTTATTTTCGGGAATCTTCTATGGGATATCATCCCCTATGTAATGAATCTATAAATTCCTAAGTCATTTCACCGACTTTAGGACCTCCTACTTAGGCTTACCAGACAATCACCGCCTATTATGGGGATTCTGGTAGCCAATAGACCACACTTTACATTTCCAGTGCTTATGTAAGTCTATCTAGGTCATATGCACATAAGGTGCCTCGCTATGTACAAATTTGGCAGCTGGTCACTTTCTTTGCGCCCAGCTACCAGAGAAACTAGGTATAATAACACTAATAAGATTGGGACGACACGATGGTGCATTTAACGGGCCATCGGGAGGTCCCCAAAAATTCCTTATTTTCGGAATTCCCAGGGGTGTATAGTCCCAGGGAATGCCAAAACTGACTAAAAATTACATTTCCAGAAACCTATTTTCTGGAATTGTACTTAAACTACTTGAGCGATTTTCGCTCCAAAGTGATGGCTTGGTAGCTAGTCCAGCAAGCCATCCGAAAGTACTTACACCATGAGTACATCTATTCCCTTCATGGAGTTATTCCACCTGAAGGGTCTACAAATTTCAACGTTTTACGTTGTTTACATTTTTCACGGCTGCCTATCTCGTTGACTATCCAAGCGATTCTTCCCATCTAGAAACCGCCTGGAAGCCCTTTTAGCAAGCTTTCCCATGGTAGTACTTTTACCAGTACACCTATATGTTTCTAGGTACTTAGGGCACCTAAAACCGAAAGCGATTACCAAAACCAGACAAACAGCAGTTTTTCTATTATATACTGACTTGATATCTCAAGTAAATGGGCTTTATATAAAAGACTTCGCTAACTATGAGGTGTATATAGGCTTCCTGTCTCGGTCTAGGTCCCCCATATACCCTAAAATGACCTGAAACCATATATTTGGTGTTTGAGATATCAAGTCAATATTCTTATTTACATAGCAGAAACTATGTGGTCTTCACATAGTTTCATCATTATGTACTGATTACATGTCCAGTACATAGGATAAGCCCTTAAAAACATGATTTTAATTACTATAATATTTTCAAAAAACTCCAAAACTATATATATCGTGGTGCTCCATCTGACGGGCCATTCGGAACTAATCCGTCGCCGAGCACAGACGTATCGTATGACAGAAATTTATGTTTTTTACTATGATAACTCTTATCAGTATGCTTTCTAATGATTTTACTCTGTTAAGGGTGAACTATTGAACCCTATGACATACTGACAAATACTAAAAACATTATACTACTATCTCAAAAAATGTAGGTAAAATTTTAGTATAAATATAGACGGGCCTCTAAAATTCATTTTAGTATCAGATGGCGCGCCGTGGTGAGCAGACATGTCTACACATACAAACTTTAACTTTTTATGAACCATTTAGTATGGTTGATGACGCTTCGTCGCGAACATATCTCCCGCCGTGCAGTGCTGTGTCGACTCGCTGTGTCGACTCGAAGTGTTGTCGGCGCGGCGCTGCATTCCTTCGGTGAGCGACGGACGGCATTTCTCGGCTGCCGGCCAGGCCCACCGAGAGGACGGTCGCCGCTCCGGCATCTCTGGTTACTGGGGCAGTGGGACGAGTTTCTTCACCGGACGCTTCAAGGTACCGCCAAGTGTGCGTACCTCAGCAGTCCGGATTTCTCCGTCGATTCCTGGATACACGGCCACAATGCGGCCTCGCGGCCACGTATTGCGGGGCAGCTGGCCGTCGGCTATCAGGACAGGGTCACCCACTTTAAATCTGGGCCCACTACTATGTGGCTCCCGCCGGTTTTGGAGCTCCGGCAGGTACTCTCTGACCCAGCGACTCCAGAACATATCAGCGAGGATCTGTGATCGTCGCCATATTTTCCTGCTGTCTATATCTTGCTCAGTGAACGTGCCAGGTGTAGGTAGTCTGGCTGACCCACCGAGCAAGAGGTGATTCGGTGTGATGGATTCGTCATCATCACCATCTACCGACACGTGTGTCAATGGTCGGCTATTTACAATGTACTCTGCCTCACAAATCAGTGTGGACAACACCTCTTCGGTGGGGTGTTTCTCTGTAAGTACATTGCATAGTGTGTTTTTAACACAACGAACTAGGCGCTCCCAGGCGCCTCCCATGAATGGCGCTGATGGCGTTATGAAGCGCCATACGATGCCTCTGCGACTTGCCTCTGTTTTGAAGGCGTCTCGCAGCTCTCTGTCGGCGCCGTGCATGTTGGTGCCATTGTCTGAGTGTATCTCAGCTGGGCATCCTCTGCGCGCGGCGAATCGGCGCAGCGCCAATATGGCGGAGTCTGCGCTAAGGCTGGCGGCGATTTCAAGGTGCACCGCCCTTGATGTGAGACACGTAAATAGTGCTACGTATCTCTTCTGATGCTGCCGACCGACGGTGACGGATAGCGGGCCGAAATAGTCGAGCCCGGTATATGTAAACGGCCTCTTATGGTGAGCGAGGCGCGTTTTCGGGTGGTCGCCGGTCGCAGGTACTGGTGGCTGTGCCTTGCGTATACGGCAATGCAGGCATCTTGCTATCACCTTCTTCGCTGTTGGTCGCATCTTCACGACCCAGTAGTGCTGCCGTACCTCATTAATTGTGAGTTCGGTGCCACTATGTTGTAGACTGCGATGTGTCCAGTCTATGTACAACTGCGTTATGTGATGGTCGCCATGTAATATAGGCGGGCGCATCACTTCTTCAGCTACCTCTTGCGTAGCTGCTATGCGACTTCTTAGTCGCAGCACGCCGTCAACGACCTGAATTTGTAAAGGTCGCAGCGAGCTATTTTTATTTATTTCTTCAACGTTCGCTAACTCTGAAGCGAACGATTGTTGTTGTGCGACCTGGACAAGTATTTTCTCAGCTTCTTGGAGAAATTCTGCTTCTATAATTTGTCTGTTGACCTGGGTTGGTGCTCTGCATGCCTGCTTCTGCTTCTGTGCAGGTACAGCAGGCTTCTGGCGCCAGTCTGGGTCCTTTTCAGCGTTTTTTCTCGTCCGTTTATAGGACGTTATCTCTGTTCTATTTTGCAAAGAGATATAAAACGCAGAACTGTGGCGGTCGCACGAAGCAGTCGCTCCCATCTGGAGAATCTGCCTGGCTCTGGAACGGCTTCTATGAAGCTCTTCTTGTCCCCTTCTGTGACAACGAAAGTTTTTTCTTCTCCCGTGTCGTCTATAGTCGGAGGTTTCTCTGTGGGCCATAATTCGGGCCCAAGAGACAAAAATCTCGGCCCGCAGTACCACTCGTGGTCCGAGTTGAACCGCAGTGGCACGTCACGGGTTGCTGCATCAGCGATGTTCATCTTGGTGGGTATCCACCGCCAATCTTCGACTTTGCTATTGTCTTCAATAGCAGCTATTCGGTGAGCAACGAAAGGTTTGTATACTCTCGCTCCTCTTCTAATCCAGGTCAGTACGGTCTTGCTATCTGACCAATACGTTACTGACGTGGGCTTGCAGTCGTGTTCACTCATCACTGCTGCGGCTACGCGGGTTCCCAATACCGCGGCCTGAAGTTCGAGTCTCGGTATCGAAAGCAGTTTCAGTGGGGCCACCCGCGCTTTCGCCATAACAAGGCTTATTAAGTGCTTGCCTTCCACGGTCGTGGCCCGCCAGTATACAGCGGTAGCATATGCCATCTCGCTTGCATCAGTGAACACATGCACCTGCATTTCTATAGCGTCGCTATATCCAGGATAGCATCTTGGTACGCTAACGTTTTTTAGTTGGCGTAAATGTTGTACCCAAATTTTCCATTGTAATGCTAGGTCAACATCTAGCCTCTGATCCCAGTCGACGCCTCGCCTCCATGCTTCTTGCAATATTTGCTTCGCCTTGATGGTTACTGGTGAGGCGAGTCCGAGTGGGTCGTATAGCGACGCTACTATTCTGAGCGCCTCTCGCTTGGTGGGCGCCTCTCGGTCCAAGATACCCTCAGGCAGACGCGCGAGTGTGAGGTTGAAACCCAGCGTGTCTTCGCCTGGCCTCCATATGAGGCCGAGTATCTTTTCCGACGTATCTATATCTCCAATGGATACCATCTCAGTTTGTATATGCGATGGGTCCATCTTTTCTAGGAGCTGCGAGCTATTTGAAACCCATTTCTTGAGTTCAAACCTCGCCTGTAGGTGTATTTTTCGCACCATACTAGCGACTTCTGCCGCCTTCTCGATAGTTCTATAACTATCTAGGTAGTCATCCATATAATGACTACGTAGTATAGCATTCACAGCTTCAGGGTGCTTTTCTATATATTTGTTTGCGTTCCAGTTCTTTGCAAAAATTGCTGTGCAAGGCGAACTGGCTGCGCCGAAAATGATGGACGTCATTCTATATTCTTCTGGCGCTCCTTCTCTGCGGTTTCCCCTCCACAGGTAGCGAAGCGCGTCTCGGTCTTGGCTCCGCACCTTCACTTGCATGAACATCTCCGCTATGTCACCGGTTATTGCAACGCAGTGACGGCGAAACCGCATCATTACGCCTGGCAGCGACTGTAATAGGTCGGGCCCAGTTAACAGGAAGTCATTCAGTGACATTCCTCTCGATTTGGCGGCAGCGTCATGTACGATGCGAAGTTTGTCTGGCTTCATTGGGTTGAAGACATCGAAGTGCGGGAGGTACCAAGTTTTGCCCGGCGTGCTAATTGCGGGTGCCCTTTCAGCGTACCCTTTCGCAATTAGCGAGTCCATCTGGTCTGAGTATCTTCTTCGAAGTTCCTGGTTCTTGTCCAGCTTCTTTTCTGTTGAGACGAGCCTCTTCAGAGCTGTCTCAAAGCTATCTGGCATCTCAGCATGCTCATTACGCCAAAGCATGGCGGTTTCGATGTGTCCATTCTCTAATTGGACAGTTGATCGATTCAAAATGTCCTCTGCCCTTCTTGCTGGGTCAGAGGCGGGTCGCTGTGGGTTTATGCACAACGATTCTATCGCGAAATGTTCGCGCAACTGATGATCCAAATTATCATCAGTTGTTATTCTATTGACATGATGTACTTGTTGTCGTAGTAAACTACTGTGCGCGCCATGTAGTGTCCAACCCATCGCTGTAAGTGACGCAATTGGTTGGTGTCTTGGACCTCTGCGAATCTCGCTGGCCAATAACAAATGCCAGTTGTCTTGGCCGACGAGTACTTTTGGCACGCCATTGTTGTACATCAACTCTTTTCTCAAGTCGGTTAAATGCTTGCAGCGTGCGACAACCCTATCGCTCACTGTTTGTTTTGCCAAGCTGAGTTTAGGTATAGTACGTGCTTTGAACTGTACCCTTCTGTCTTGCGGGCTAACCAGCGTCACCTTGACTCTTCTTGAGCATGGGGTGGTGAGCATGGTGTTGCCTATCGCACCGATCTTGAGCGGGTCCACAGGGCCCTCTGCCCCGACTTGCCTCGCGATGTCTTCATCCATCAGCGAAACGGTGGACCCATCGTCTAGGAGAGCATATGTTGCCACCTCTCCCGCCGGTCCGATTACCCGGACCGGCACTATCTTGAGGTACGCCTGGCTCGATGGTGACCCGAAACTGGCCACCGTTTCCTGAGGATCCTTCCGGGATTCAGGAACATCGGGCTTCTTGTTGGCTTCCCTCTGCTGTTGCTTCTTCCTATGAAGAAGCCGATGGTGCGTATCTCTGCACCCGTCTTGGCCACATTGTTTTTTCTTACAAGTGTGGTTGCCTTGTCGAAGTTGAAGGCAGCGATAACATAGATTGTGTTTTTTCGCTAGCTCCCATCGTTTCTCGACAGCTACGCCCCTGAATTGTGCACATCCAGTGGCGTAGTGATGTCCCACGTCGCAAACACGGCATTTTCCTACCGGTTGGTCCGTAGCTATATGCGTCCTTTGTGTGACGCGTCTGTTGGTGTTCGCCTCGGCCGAAGCGATGCCTTCGGGTGGGGCGAATGGACTACAGAAGTGTGCCTGTTCAGATATAAAATCACTGAACAATGAAATATCTGGCACCGATTGGTACTTCTCCGAATATGATCGGTACCATTGTGCTCGTAGCGAATTGGGTAACTTCTCTGTTAACAATCGCATAAGCTCCGCGTTCATAAGGTAATGACCCTTTTTTAACGCGCGGAGCGTGACTACAGCACCTCTTACGCGACTTGCAAACGCGCAGATGTCTCTTGGTGACTCACTGCAGCGCGGCAGTCCGCGTAATCTATCTGTTTCAGCTTGCGCTATGGAGTCTGGACGGCCGAACTGCAGCTCGAGTTCCTTCATGATGTCATCGGGCCTGGCATGTCCGATGAGTTCTGAGCTGACGGTTTCCATTGCACGTCCATGTAAGCTTCTCCTCAGCCTCGCTGTATTCTCGACGTCCGTAAAATACGCTCGAGTTGTCTCATATATGGCCCGAAATGATAGCCATTCAGTATGAGAACCATTGAAATTCGGCAATGTCATGACGAATTTCGACGCAGAGGGGTTCGGTTGGTCCCGCTGTTCTATTTTTCTGTCGGCTAGCGACGCTATAGCGGACGTCAACTCCGTCAGGAATGGACGGAGACTATCCCTCTGACCTCCTGTACACTCAGCTGACGCTGCAACTGGAGGTTTTCGCACTTCTTTTTCTTTAGGATGCTGACCTTCTATTTGCGATTTGGTGGCGGTCGCAGTCAGGGGTCTATGCATAGAATTTCTGGTTCCCCCTTCCACGACGTTATCCTCCTTCTCAGGCTGAGGTTCTGGTGCCTCTTCTAGCCATGAACGCACGTACTCGTCATTCGAGTTTCTGTCATCCAAGTATTCAGCTTCGGAACCCTCTTCCTCCGCTCTCTGAAGTGCAAGTTGTGCAAGCTCCAACTTAATTTTGAGTAAGTCTTCGCGAGCTTTATCTATATTTTTTCGTGACTGAGTCACTCTAGTTGACGGCGGACGGCTATGTTCGATACGGGCGTCACCCCGGGTAGTCATCGGCATCGCTGTACGTCTGTCTTCTTCGGAAATCTTCTCTTTCTGAGAAGGTTTCAATGTTGTGTCTGAAGCTCCTTCTAATCTGGTTAATCTGGTAGAAACCGCTTGATCAGTTTCTATTGGTTGATGCGTCGGAGTGCTTTCAGTTTGAGGCGCTAGATGGCGCTGCTCGTCCGCCGGCTCGGTCCCTTCGGTTGTGGAAGGTGAACACGGCGGCAGCTCATGTCTGATGCCAGCTGGCTGATCCAACTCCACGGTCCATGCCTCCGGCTTCTTGCCTTTGGTTCTGGTTATCGGCATTGTTGTTGAAATATTTTCTTTTGAAAACTCGAAGTTAGTTTTCAAAGATAAGTCCCAGTTCCGGGCTTCAGCGTTCAAACCGACGATCTCCAGAAGTTAACCTCCACTTCGATTGACTATAATTCAATCTTCAAATAAAAAATCACTAAAAACTTACGGTCAGTGATAAGTCTTCAGGAAACTTCAGGCATTTGCTATACAAGTTTATTTTTCCCATAAACGTGTATGTTCTATTTGATTGACTATGATTCAATCAAATTCTAAATCACCGAAAAGTCAAGGTTACTTTTCGGTGGTGATGCTTCATGAACTGCTTGTCCAAAGCATCAGAGCCGTGCATCAATCTTCAGAGCACGTATCTTGCTCGATTGAAGAAAATTCAATCTTCAAATAAATCACCGAAACGTCAAAGTTATTTTCAGTGATTGTGCTTCAGGAACCGCGTAGTCAGTACATCCGAAACGTATCTAAGTCTTCAGAGTACGTTTCTTCCATTCACTGACGAAAATTCAGTCTTCAAAATTTTCCTGAAAACCTAGGGGTTGTTTTCAGTCATAAGGCTTCAGGAATTATTCTTCAATCATCAAAGGATGCACATCAGCCTTCTAAAACGCACGTCTTGTATTTTTCTGACGGGCGCTCGTTTTTTAAACAAATCGCTAAAAACATAAGGGTAGTTTTCAGCGATAAGTCTTCAGGAACTATTCTTGGGGCTTCAAGGATGCGCATCAGTCTTCATACAGCATTTTGCGGCTCACAGAAAATTTTTTCTATCTTCTTACAATTATTGAAAAAATAGGGTATTTTCAATAACTGTCTCCAGAATTTTACCTCTTGGATCCAGCGGCAAATAGGGCACGTAGGACTTGTTCCCTGCAGTGCACGTCGATTTTTGGTTTATTTGTGAAATTAATTTCTCCAAAATTCGAAAAATTAATTCCACCACTATTTCTTCCTGACGTCCTGGGGCGCTCCAGACTTCGAATTTCGGCTCAAACGGGTCAACGTTGTGTTGCACGTAGCCGACTTAATATGCAGGCACCCAGTTGTTTTTTCTGGATCTGCTGTTCCCGACGTCCTGGGGCTCTCCAGGCTCCAAAATTCGGCTCGCAAGGACCATTAAATGTGCAGGACGTAGCGTGTTCATTGGCCCCGAGAAAAGAAGGGCGTAAACCTTCTGGCCATTGCCGCTGAACGCCCCATCCACATCAACGAAAATAAAGGTTCTTGGATGCCTGGCTGCAGCAGTGACGAAGGGTTGCAAATCGACTCTAACGATTCAACGATGTGTTGGCTGTACTTGAGTTATTTCCAGATTCTGGGTTGCCTACTTCTGGATCAGCACTCCTGGTGTCCAGGTTCCGAGGTTCAGCTCGACAGGATCGAAAAGGGATGTCTTCATAAGGGTTGAAGTTGATGAATTAAATGAAACACTAAGTTATTCAGTACACGGCACGATTCTAGGGCTCTCAACAATTTCTGAGACGTGATTCTATATAAGAATTACTTCTTATTTACTAAGACAAGTACAAGCGACTAGCTTTGGATGACTACAAATTCTATTTGGGCCCGGGGGTTCTTTATACCCTCGCATCGTGCCATTATTGAGAGCCCCGCAAATTCTCGCCGAAAATAATTTTTAATTATGTAAAAAACCCTTATACATATTTGGTAAATAGGGTTACCGCACCCCTTCCATGGTGCCATCAATAGCTGGATTTCTTCGTACTGTAACACAGTAACGCCCCCTATCTATGTATCTAATCAATATACCTAATTTCCAGGTATTGATAGCTTCCCTAGACTATTTACATGAAATTAAAGGACAATTCCCTTTATTTCCCAGTTAAAACCTTAATAGCTTTTAACCTAGCCTAAGGATATCTATAGGTTGGGTTGACCTGCTGGTGCCAATAGCAGGCTGTCTGTTGACGTCTAGAAAAAGCTTATTTTCGGGAATCTTCTATGGGATATCATCCCCTATGTAATGAATCTATAAATTCCTAAGTCATTTCACCGACTTTAGGACCTCCTACTTAGGCTTACCAGACAATCACCGCCTATTATGGGGATTCTGGTAGCCAATAGACCACACTTTACATTTCCAGTGCTTATGTAAGTCTATCTAGGTCATATGCACATAAGGTGCCTCGCTATGTACAAATTTGGCAGCTGGTCACTTTCTTTGCGCCCAGCTACCAGAGAAACTAGGTATAATAACACTAATAAGATTGGGACGACACGATGGTGCATTTAACGGGCCATCGGGAGGTCCCCAAAAATTCCTTATTTTCGGAATTCCCAGGGGTGTATAGTCCCAGGGAATGCCAAAACTGACTAAAAATTACATTTCCAGAAACCTATTTTCTGGAATTGTACTTAAACTACTTGAGCGATTTTCGCTCCAAAGTGATGGCTTGGTAGCTAGTCCAGCAAGCCATCCGAAAGTACTTACACCATGAGTACATCTATTCCCTTCATGGAGTTATTCCACCTGAAGGGTCTACAAATTTCAACGTTTTACGTTGTTTACATTTTTCACGGCTGCCTATCTCGTTGACTATCCAAGCGATTCTTCCCATCTAGAAACCGCCTGGAAGCCCTTTTAGCAAGCTTTCCCATGGTAGTACTTTTACCAGTACACCTATATGTTTCTAGGTACTTAGGGCACCTAAAACCGAAAGCGATTACCAAAACCAGACAAACAGCAGTTTTTCTATTATATACTGACTTGATATCTCAAGTAAATGGGCTTTATATAAAAGACTTCGCTAACTATGAGGTGTATATAGGCTTCCTGTCTCGGTCTAGGTCCCCCATATACCCTAAAATGACCTGAAACCATATATTTGGTGTTTGAGATATCAAGTCAATATTCTTATTTACATAGCAGAAACTATGTGGTCTTCACATAGTTTCATCATTATGTACTGATTACATGTCCAGTACATAGGATAAGCCCTTAAAAACATGATTTTAATTACTATAATATTTTCAAAAAACTCCAAAACTATATATATCGTGGTGCTCCATCTGACGGGCCATTCGGAACTAATCCGTCGCCGAGCACAGACGTATCGTATGACAGAAATTTATGTTTTTTACTATGATAACTCTTATCAGTATGCTTTCTAATGATTTTACTCTGTTAAGGGTGAACTATTGAACCCTATGACATACTGACAAATACTAAAAACATTATACTACTATCTCAAAAAATGTAGGTAAAATTTTAGTATAAATATAGACGGGCCTCTAAAATTCATTTTAGTATCAGATGGCGCGCCGTGGTGAGCAGACATGTCTACACATACAAACTTTAACTTTTTATGAACCATTTAGTATGGTTGATGACGCTTCGTCGCGAACAGATAGCTTTCCCCCGCGGCTTCGTGCCCGTCAACTGGCTACCTAACTACCTCCCTACATTAACCTATCTACCTACCCTACCCTACCCTACCTACCTACATACCTACCTAACTGCCCTAAATATAGCAATTTTCTTAAGGTTTTTATTTTTATTTTAAATATTTTATAGCCTATGTTACTTCTTGATAATTAAACTTTCTATTGGTGAAAAAAAGGTTAAAATCGGTCTAGTTAGTTTCGGAGCCTATTCGGTACAAACAAACAAGCAAAAAAATGTTTCCTCTGTATAATATTATTATTAAGTACTTATAGATTTCTTACTTTTTTTACCTAGAGACCAAGTTTAAAATATCAATTAAGCCATAAACTTTACTCAGAGTTAGATACTAACACGAGGTTAAATTGCCAATATGTCACACATAATGGGCATCGCTACTAATTTGGAGTCAGTAAGATCGAACCCAGGGTAGTTCCAAACGCCTGACAGAATTGTCTTAGCAAAAATACACTACGTTATCTTGCTAACAGAATAACGTTAGGCAAACACAGCAAGACAGTGTTTACTATAGGGTAGACAGGTTAAGAAGACATGCTGTCTTTGTCTTGCTGAGTCTGCATCTGTTCCAGTGCTGGTCAAAGACCTACATATTTATGTAGATATTAAATCTTAACTATGAAGCCGCAAGTAGTTGAGACCTAAGATACAGGTTGTGTCTGGTTTGAACTAAACTGTCGGACCGCTTTGGACAAAAAGATTTTGCTTTAACTTTACCGTAGGTATATAAAGAGGTTTTTTTTTGGAATTATTATCATGACAATCTAAGAAGTCCGATAACGTTTGTATTTTTACATACCATGATAACTTTGTATGAACGTCTCCAAAAATTAAATTTATAATCCTAATTAATTATTAGAGCAGTGGTGGCCCAGTGATAACGGCTGCGACTTACAAGTTGTAGGTCGTTCTGTTTTTGTGGTTCGAGCTCAGGCAGGCACTTTACTTTGTGTAAATTATCATCACCACTGCCCTCAAATCTTCACTGACCTCCCCTAAGCTATTCATTCTAAACATTAACTGGCTTGTCGGTGAACTCAGTTGTACCAATGTCGAGTGTCACATTGACAGAATCTGTGTGAACAACATAAGTTACGCAGATGACATCGTACTGATGAGTCCATCGATTGGAGGGTTGCGTAAGTTGGTACGGGTCTGTGAGTCTTATGCGGAGGCCCATGGGCTCAGATACAATGCTAAGAACAGCGCGCATTCGTCGCTGCTGCGTCGCGTTAGGTCCAGCAGCAACAGCTTACTGCGCGTGTTCGCGGACAGGTGGGACTCTCCACTGCTGCGCCACTGGATGCGCTTGCACACTGCCTTGTGAGCAGTGGACAGTTCCTATGCGTCAAATTTGAATGTGTTGCCTCTTGTTGTCACTGGTTATTGTTTGTATCTTTGTACGTGTTGTAACTGTTTTCTTCGTTGTATTTTGTGTTGTTTCTTTTGTATAGTTTAATGTCTGTATTGTTTTTTTTTATATTTCATTCTATGTTTTGTAAGTGTACCTATGGACAAAGTATGAAATAAACGATAATTTATTCTAATTTAATTTAAAAACGGTGAAGGTAAACATCGTGAGGAAACCAGCTTGTCCTAGAATCAAAAATTCGAAGACATGTGACATCCACCAACCCGCACTGGGCCTGCGTGGTGGATTACGGCCCATTCCCTCTCACAGAGAGACTTCTTAGATTGTAACGACTTTAATGAGCATTAACAAATTTTCCTTAAATTATGATTTCATTCATTTTCCTTGAAATGTTTACGTGCTGCAAATCAAATACACCATGATTATTTTAAATTATTAACGATGCCAACTCAGAAAAGGAAAAATAAACAAGCCATAGGGACGGTAATCTTTGTTTGTTCTCCACAAAGACGTCAACAGGAAAAGTTAAATATTTTGAAAATTATTCATCAATTACGTCAAGTTAATTATTGAAGAATTAACCTAAACTTATAGACATCGTCATCTTTATGTTCATATCCGTTACTTGTGGCTGGTGCATCTTCCCGGTCAACTGCCATTTCTTGTTTTTTTTTTAAACAATAAGTCATTTTTCAGAACGGTTTCCAAGAGGTGTATCCGCGGTGGGGCACATGGATACCCTTTTTTTTTGGGGTTGAAAATCATCCAATGACTTCTCCCGCTCTGGGTGAAGCGGGAGGGCGTGTCAGACTTTTACTGACTAAAACCCACCCGTGTTCCTTCAGTTGCTTGTGCCAGGGCCGCGGTAACTCTCTTTCAAATTTATCCGCGACCTAGACAGGCCTGGTCCTTATCGGACGGCGAGCTACCCATTACTCGCCATCCACAAGCCCGCCTACGGTGGCCGGGAATCGGCTTGCGATGCCCGACGCCCAGGGCGTCTCCTGCGGTGGCTAGGGGCGTGAGGGCGTCTCCGTTGCGTCTCCCTCACGCGCTCTACCTCCTCCTTCGTGAGCATTACCGTTTCGCAGAAGGAGGTGACAGCTTCCCATGCCCTCTCGCTTCGTAAAGACAAACCAGGGCCGGACGTGAGAGGTCGCCAGCGCTAATCGCCTCCACGAGGACACGGCGGTGCTCCGCCCAAGCGGGACAGACCACCGTATCCTCCGGGCGCACATGGATACCCTGGACTGCAAGCTGTATTATTTGTTGGTGTGCATTTATTAAAACGCAGTTTGGAGCCCCTAATAGTCATCTGACCGAGTTTTGGTCACGGTGGCCATCCCAACGGACATTAGCCAAGTGCGTGAGAGATAGGTATTGTATTTGTAGTGGCCAAGTGTGTGCGCAAACACAGGTTCTCTGTTCCCTCACTCTCAAGGTCCAATGGGACGGCAGTCTGTCACGATCGTTCGAAAAATATTAAAATCCGACTGACATTTCCATAATTATATTAGTGCGCCTGGGCCTGCTGTGGGCCTTATTATTATAACAATAACGAAAAATTGTTAAAATTTGCTGTAAGTTTGCCGAATGAAGCATAAAAGCAAATGAACTGTATAGTTGTATTACTGTCTATAGTTGAATTATTGTGAACGCACCCTACTTTGGCAAGACGCGCTGCATCTAAGGCTGCATCTTACGGCGGACTTCACTTGACATTATATTTTTGGAATCTCGCGCACCACCATATTTTTGACGCGACACGATATTTATTTTCTACATTTCATTCATTCATTCAATTCAGGCGCACCCCCGACTGGCATCCACCCACCACGACTCGGGCTCCATCACCTGCGGTCGATGCAACGACCGCAAATCATCATCATCATTATCATCATCAGCAATGAAAGAGTAGAACGTTACCTGAGGATGCCTAAAATTTTCAATGTCTTCCTGGGCAGGCTTGCATTTACTTAAGCTGCGACACACGCCTTCTTGTCCATCTTTGTAGCAAAGATCACCTGCGATACAATAATATTAATTTAATCATTATAAGCAAACAATTGAAAGGATCATAACTGCATGTCTGTATTCTGTAATATTAATATAGTTAAATATATACATATACTTTTTTTTTTGAATGTTTTTTTCATATCTCTCTCAGCCATCCCTTTCATTTGATACCCATATTATGGCAGTGCACAAAAAATAACTAGTCCGCCATCTTGGGCCGTCCGCCATATTAGATTAAAAAAAAACATCACTAGCTAACCATGAATTGTCATCCAAACTGAACGTGTATGCAAAATTTCAACTTAATCTTTGGAGGATAACTGCTTTAAAATTCTGTTGCAATATTTGACCCGAACACACTTACATACATACATTGCAAGTTAAATAAATCAGCCTGTTACTGGCCCACTTCAGGGCAAAGGCCTCTTCTCTCTCAGAGAAGGTACGAGAATAAATATCTCTCGTCTATATGTAAACGCACCCACGATACAGGAAGAAATTCCTAGTGTGGGTTCCACGTTTTAAAAAAAAAAAAAAAATGGTTTAAACAAAAAAAAAAAATATTCTACCCCGTGTGTTCTTCGTTAATAGCCCATACTCCGTTAAATTTTGTTTGTTACATCCCGTGGAGGGTCGGTCCAGTACTGTGTGAAACAGTATCAATTTGTGTAAAGATAAAATTAAAAGATAATAATTTAACGTATGTCGCAGAAAACCGGCGTGATAAATTAATTTGCAAGACTTGACCCACACATGCCTACTAACTATGTACTCACACACACCAACCCTTTTTTTTATACACGCATTCACACACACCCACTTATACAGCTACAACTAAAAAAAAACTATGTCTAGTTGTATTATTAATTCAATGTTTATGTCTAGTTTCTACCTATAAGTAAAATCAATCCTTGTCTATAGTCTAAGTCAGGGGTGACAGAGACAATGTCGACGATGGATTTTCTATATATAAAAAATATAGTCTGTCACTCCCACAATTGAAATGAATCCAACGACACCTCATAATTATGTCATAATCCGTCAAGCCGTTTGGGCTGTAGAGCGTGCTATAGAAATGGTCGTACCTACATACATACAAACGCTCGATAAATATTACCCGCCCGCAATCGGGTAATAGTACATTATGGTACAAGTGCGTAATGTTGGTGATTACCGCTGAGGCGCCATTGAGACCCGAGCCTTTAGGTGAGGGTCTTAAGAGAGCCGAGGACGGTAATCATCAATACACACGTGTATCATACGACGTTTTTCAACACACTTGTGAAGAAAATAATACTAAAAAATCATTTTCAACAGTGAAAACGAGTTGTGAAATTTTTTTCGCCATGGCGGGGTAAATTAATCAGTATAGGAAAACTGACAATGGCGCGCGCATCTAACAATGGCGATTGGCCATAGAATATGGCCAATACAATGAGGTTACTTTTTTTTTAGTTTTTGCGGATAGCGTTTTAGCCACGTACAAATTGGGGAATTTCAAGTTTTCTTTATTGCAGAGAAACAAAAGTTATATTTGAGGGCAAGTTTTATTTATTAAACACGTACAAGTTGAAATTATCTAGTTGAATACGAAGTTGCATGCAATGAGCAAGCAATATGTTAGGTTCTATCATTTTGCTGAATTGTTTGACTAGAAGCTATGCCACATTTTATGTATTTAATGGATATCATGGAAATAGTAAATACTACCCATATCATGTTATGGATATAGTAAGTACTACTTCCATGACAGGAACAGAAAGGGATTAATGTCGAATGGGACACTTTTAATTTATTAACAGTGTTACATTTTAATATATTGTAAATACTTCAATTTTAACTGGATGAGAATGAATTACTTATTTTATTAATTTTCATTGGATTGATTTGTGACACTTTTAAAATTAGTTTAAATTAAAAGTATTTAAAATGAAGGCAGGAAACCATTAAAAAAAAACTATAACTCACTTGTGAATAATAGAAATGTAAAAGTCACAGTTTGATTACAGGTATCATTATATGCCTAATTGCGGTGAAATTAGAGCCACTTTATGAGCAAGTGTGTTGAAAAAATAATAAAAACCACTCACCTTCCGACTGGAATTGGCAAGACACACCGCTAACAAATAAAATAAAAACTTTTAAAATCATATTTTTGTTTGAAAACACCATCTTTAGAACAAGTTTTCGTACATTGGAATTAAGTAAAATATGTTTTTAGACCCGTCGGTTTTTTGCAACTGACCAACACTGACTGAGTGGGAAAAATGTGTGACCTAAAATAATATAAAGACCACTATAATTATTAGACTAGATACTGCCAGCGGCTTCACCTGCGTAAAACTCGGCAATTATCGCAAGGGAATGTTCTCCCGGGATAAATAGGCCTTCACCAGGGTCCACAATATCTCAGTAGCTAAAGAACGATGTTCAAGCTTAAGCAACGCTTGCTGACCTCGGTCCGTGGATGGGTGACCAAGATTCCCCCGTGCCTCTGGGGGGATAGGGACCTCCCCTGCGGTGGCGAGCCGGCGGCACACCGCAATACCGGCACTCCTCTCGCGCCCCGGCCTCCAACCCTCAGCCGCGATATCGCATGGGACCTAACTGGAACGCTCCATACGATGCTATGTTGCCTCTGTTACCAAGTGGCACCGCTACGTCGTCGGCAGGCGCCCTGACGAGCGCCCCTCCTCGGGTTCCTGTTCGCATCACCGGGGGTGACCAAGCCACGGCTACTGCGCCCCCCCCGCCTCGACGATGCGGGAACCCACCGGGGTGGGGAGGGGAAAGGAACCTGAGAGTTCACCTGTGTTTGCGCACACACTTGTTCACTATAACTATATCTCCTGGCTAATCGCCGTTGCGACTGGCCACCCCATGACCGAAATAAGGTCGGGAGGAATATTATACCAAAATTTATCAAAATTGGTTCACTTTCAAGGCTTGAAAACGTAACAAACAGACAGAATTTGTTTTTGTTCGCACTACATCCTCTCTCAGTTTTAATACCTAGAAATCTAAAAAAACTGGTATTAGTATTTTTTTTTACTTTTATTCGAAATGCCAAATTGATTTTATCATCCTCGTTTTTGATTGGATTCAGTTTTACCTGCTATAGCACAGGAAAATAAACCATTTGTTGCTAAGATATCCTAATGAAGTACACCGAAATAATATTCACGATGACAGAAGTGATGTTGCCTGAGGTCGAGCAACAAAGGCACAGCCGTTCAATCCTTTTCTCGAAGCCAATTAGGACGTTTTCGAACCCCTGTAACTTCGTTGTCAATATAGCTAGAAACCTGAAGAACACAATAATGACTCAACATGTCTTTTTTAAAAAACTGGCTAAGTGCGAGTCGGACTCGCGCACGAATCATCATCATTATCATCATCATATCAGCTGTAAGATGTCCACTGCTGGACAGAAGCCTCCCCCAAGCGTCGCCACATTGACAGGTCCCGTGCGTCTCGCATCCAGCGGATCCCCGCAACCTTCACCAGGTCATCGGTCCACCTGGTGGTTGGCCTTCCAACTTAACGTCTTCCAGTTTTGTTTTTATCACCGATCAATAGGTTTTCAACCATCTTAATAAGAATAATATCGATCCCAAACAATAATAACGATTGCCAAAAAGTCCAATACGTATCGGATTGACATATTTTATGCGCTAGGCTACCGAAATGTCAGTGGTAATCCTAAACTAGTAGAAAGCTATTTGATTATAAGTTCATAGTTGAGGCTCTAGAAGTCTAGGCAATGTGTCATGGTAATGTTCGAAATGCCACAATATAAAGGACAGGGGTCAGCTAGACCTCCGCGGCTTCACCCGTCAACTAGCTACCTACCCTGCCTACCCTGCCTACCTTGCCTACCCTGCCTACCCTACCTGCCCTACTTACCCTACCTACCTAATATTTTTTATATATCATCAATAGTTTTCTCAGCGCACGCCAAAGAATGAATTTTATAGGCATCATTTTGCTACCTTGGGTTACATTATTGAAATTTTCATAAGGATCTCTAATTTTTTTGAAAATTATTATGGCCTTTGACACTCAGGAATAATGTAGCTTTCTACTGGTGAAAGAATTTTCAAAACCGGTTCAGTAGATTCAGAGATTATCCCCTACAACGTTACAAACTCACAAACCTTACCTCTTTATAATATTAGTATAGATTCATCATGTGTCATTTCGAGATAGAAATCTCAACATCGCGTGGCAAGGCGTTGCCACAGAGCACTGCATTCAACCCCTGGCATGCCCAACCTAGGCATTACCTTGGATAGAGGTCCCTGACCACTGCTTAAAACCTAAGCAAAAATTCGGGACTAGGAATAACGACCTTCGCCGTCTAACGTTCACTACTGGGGAGCATGGACATCAGTTTTACACACATCTAGCCCAAGTCTGCTTTTTGTCTGCTGGGGAGTTCTCATGCCCAGGTTGGCATCGTTCCGCCTGATATACCTGCCGCATCATAACTGGGTATTTCTATTCATTTGTCATTTTTAGGGTTCCGTACCCAAAGGGTAGAAACGGGACCCTATTACTAAGACTTCGCGGTTCGTCTGTCTGTCTGTCACCAGGCTGTATCTCATGAACCGTGTGATAGCTAGACAGTTGAAATTTTCATAGATGATGTATTTCTGTTGCCGCTATAACAACTACTAAAAACAGAATAAAATAAAAACAGAATAAAATAAATATTTAATTGTGGCTCCCATACAACAAACGTGATCTTTTTTACCGTTTTTTTTTTGCGATAATGGTATGGAACCCTTCGTGCGCGAGTCCTACTCGCACTTGGCCAGTCTTTACAATTAAATTTTCCTTCCGTTTTATATTGAAATATCCAACTAATTCTAAGTATCTCTAAAACATTTATTCTGAATGACGCAGATATGTGATGCAAACGGTACAGGAAAATGGTAATCTTTTCCTATTGGAGATATCTTATATCCTTGACATAGGTAGGTAATTATCATTATGGTTCCAGTGGCCATCTGTGGTCTTCTTCATCAGTTCCATTTCACTAAACTATTCTTACTGAATGCAAATGGTTGCCATGTTCATGAGAATTATAAATAAAAAAACTTTTTTACAAAAAAATACCACCGACTTCCAAATAAGAAAACTACAAAGTGAAAATTAAGTTATTTTTGGAAGTCGGTGTCTTTCGTAGGTACCATTTTTTGCGTTATGGACACCGACTTCCAAAAATAACTTATTTTTCACTTTGTAGTTTTCTTATTTGGAAGTCGGTGGTATTTTTTTGTAAAAAAGTTTTTTATATTTCACTTTTTAGTTGTACCTACCTAATAAGCAAGTTGTTTAGTAACCTATAACGCCAGAATAGATTACCCAAATACCATGAAACTTGAACATAACCGGTGAAATGAGAGATCTGCGTACCCCTTAAGAGCGTACTGCCGTGATGTATGTTATGAAATGGTATAAACAATGAACAGACATGCGATTGCAGCAATCCCGAAAGATTTGCCGACATTTATTGAAGAGTTCTGTTGTATATCTCCAAAGTTCTTCATCAGATCTTCACCAAATTAAAATGGGACCAATTTCGAAACATCCTCTTTCAAACCAAAAAAGAATTTTCAATTTCGGTCCACAATTGATGGAGATATCGGTGAACATACACAAAACATACATAATGTCGAACATAGAACCTCCTCCTTTTTGGTAAGTCGGTTAATTAAAATGGGACCAATTTCGAAACATCCTCTTTCAAACATCAAAAGAATTTTCAAAATCGGTCCACAATTGACGGAGATATCGGTGAACATACACAAAACATACATAATGTCGAACATAGAACCTCCTCCTTTTTGGTAAGTCGGTTAATTAAAATGGGACCAATTTCGAAACATCCTCTTTCAAACATCAAAAGAATTTTCAAAATCGGTCCACAATTGACGGAGATATCGGTGAACATACCCAAAACATACATAATGTCGAACATAGAACCTCCTCCTTTTTGGTAAGTCGGTTAAAAAAACAATAATTGTAATACCTATTTGAGAGTGCCCTCGATTTCCATGAAATCTCTTCATCTGATTCTGATTTGGTGACAACGGGAGCACCTCGTGACTATACCCTTTCAAGGACAAAATAATTTAAAAATTGGTCCATAATTGACTGAGAAATCTATGAACATACAAAAAAGAATACATTACACATATGTACTTTCTAAGTTTATCTTGGACATTGCTGACAACGGTGAAGGAAAACTTCGTGAGGAAACTTTGTAACTTCGAGGAAACTTCGTGAAGGACTTTAGCGAGTTTATTATAAGATTGCGCTCCATTGGTGTAATTGCTGCAAGGTTTTCCAGTGCAAGGATTAACTAAATAAATAAATTTATCTACATTGGAACATAGAACCTTCGTTTCGGCTGAAAGTCTTTGAATATCTCGACTATCTACAGACAACTATATAAAATACATAATAAATTATTATGTGTACACTGTACAGTCGTCACGACTCTTTGTCCAGCCTGCAGTGGACGTCTTTCGGCTGAAATGATGATGATGATGACCAAAATACAGCATAGAAGTAATAGGGTCCCGTTATCTTATCTTATCTTATGGAGGGGCCGAGAAATACCTCGGACACTTTGACCCATTGGGATCTTTTGTGGTCCCCTAGATAACTTACTCCTCCTCATTCTCGTTGAAAACTGTTTTCATGAGTTTTACAACGAGACTAGGAGATATGAGCCTATAGTCTTCTGGTTTTGGGTATCCAACCCCTAGGAGACTCATTCGCTTACCAGCCAGTGCATCGCATGTGCACAGTAGGTGCTCCATGCGTTCCGTATGTTCCCCACACAACCTGCACATGGGTGTCGCGGTTAGACCCATCTTCATGAGCATGTCGTTGGTTCCAAAGTGCCCAGTAAAGGCCCCAAGCAGGTAGCGGATTTGCCCCCTGCTCATGTTCCAAATGCAATCCCGGGCTTTGAAAGTGGAGCCCAGGAATCTCTTGGAGTGTTGTAGACCGGTAGTAGACAGCCAACAAGTTCGTTGTCTGTGATCTGCAAACTCCCTAAATGCGGCTTTTACGAGACACGTCGAGATGCCTACACATGGTTCTGGACCCACAAAATCATTCGCTGAGCCCTCCCTTGCCAGTTCATCAGCCACTTCGTTACCATGGAATCCTTTGTGCCCAGGGACCCACATCAGTCTTACCCTGTTGTGCTTCCCAAGCCTGTTTAGGGTTTGGATAGCATCCAGAATAAGTCCGGAGTCCACTTTGTAGGATGCCATGGCTTTGATTGCAGCCTGACTGTCACTAAGAATATATATGGATTTACCTTTGGTCCCTCTATCTATATTCTCTTGAGCACAGGTTATAATGGCATATGTTTCCGCTTGGAATACAGTTGCCATCTTCCCTAAGCTTTTGCTACATTTGTAGCCTTTTGCGTATATTCCCGCTCCTGTACCTGATTCCATTTTGGATCCATCAGTGTACCACACCAGACTATCTTGTTCTGGTGGATCAAGTCCCTTCGTCCAGTCCTCGATTGTAGGGATTTGGACCTTGAAAGACCTCTCAAACACAAACATAGTTTGCATTTTATCGGATAACATGCTTGTTACCCGATCCAGGTTTTCATTCTCATCGAACTTTGTATGGTTAGTCTTTGGCTTAGAGGCATCCCATAGTCCAGCGACAGCGAGACGATGTAATGTCTTCCTTGCCTCGAATTCAACCATCATATGCAGAGGAGGGATATTGAGGTATCTCTCAATCGCTGCCGTAGGTGTTGTCCTGAAAGCACCCGTGATGCCGAGACACACTGTTCTTTGTAACCTGGTGAGTGGCGCTTTGCACGAGGCAAGCTTTGTTCTTGGCCACCACACTATGCTGCCGTATGTGATAATAGGTATTATCATTGTCCGGTACAGCCATCGTATCACTTTGGGCTTTAGCCCCCAAGTTTTACCGTAGGTAGAACGACACATGCCGAACACTCGTAAGGCCTTTGTCGTAATATTTTCCACATGAGTTTTCCACCTGAGTTCTTTATCAAGCGTTACACCCAGGTAGGACTGCATTGACAAAGCCAAGCTCTATAAGGCCTGTCGCTGAAAGCTCAAAGCGTAAGTTTGCTAATACAGACCAGCCCCAATAGGGTCCCGTTGGTACGGTACCCTAAACAATTGACAAGTTTCAAACCTCAGTCCGACGGATGAATCGAAGCCATTTAAATTATAAGAAGCTAGGAAGGAAGGAAATATATTTTTCAACACACTTGCTCATAAAGTGGCTCTAATTTCACCGCAATTAGGCACATAATGATACCTGTTATCAAACTGTGACTTTTGCATTGCTATTATTCACTAGTGAGTTATAGTTTTTTTTTTTAAATTTATTGGTTGAGTTGCTTTGTTCTTAAAAAAGTTTCGATACAAAAATGATCGTGCTCAATAGTACCTACAAATAAATTAATGTACCTATTGCTTGCTCATTTCATGCAACTTCGTATTAATTTCAACTTGTACGTGCTTAATAAATAAAACTTTCACTCAAATATAAATTTTATTTGCTCTGTAATTAAGTAAAATTGAAATTCCCTATTTTGTACGTGGCTAAAACACTATCCACTATATGTATATCAAAAAAAACCTCATTCTTTTAGTCTATGGCCGTTCGCCATTGTTAGATGCGCGCGCATAGGAAAACTGATTAATTTTGCCCGCCATTGTGAAAAAAAAATCACAACTCGTTTTTACTGTTGAAAATGATTTTTTTGTATTATTTTCTTCACAAGTGTGTTGAAAAACGTCGTATGATACACGTGTGTATTGATGATTACCGTCCTCGGCTCTCTTAAGACCCTCACCTACGGTTCGGGTCTCAATGGTGCCTCAGCGGTAATCACCAACATTGCACACTTGTACCATAATGTACTATTATATTTTGTATCCAGTGTTCAACAAAAACAAAAAAGAAACTGACGATCATTTTTTTTATTTGGAAAGACAGCTTCGATTTGCTACCTATAGCATCACTAAATTTATAATTTAGCTTTTCTTCAGCTCCAACGGCCATCCGTTCTGCGAGTAATGCTTTACATCTCAATATAATTTCAATATTCATGAACTCCTTCTAGTGTATTTCACAATTTTCATGTAGTTTGACTAGCAGCCGATAATGTTCCAACTGCTGGAACACAGGCCTTCTCTCTATAAGAAGCCACGCGGGCACAGGGGGCGAGCTGGTGAATATCACATAGCTTTGCATTTTTGATACTTAATGGGCTTGCCCGTCTAAACCTGGATTCTGTCTGGGTTCGAATCTTCGTACCTACGAGTACAACCTACAATAAATAAGTTACCTCCCAAGGGGAGGGGGAGGTAATCTGTGGGGCCACCACTGCTCACTAGCTGCCTTTCAATAGTCTGTAATACCCTTCAAGCAGTAAGCAAGTTTAGTGATAATTTGCTTGTTGCTTCTCTGTTTAAGAAGATGCAATGTCCTTCAATTTTAAGTTAAATTATACACCACCCTGCACTATGCCTGTGTGCCAGCAGTGGTAACATAGGCTGCTTACAAAGCAATTCAAGTGCATTTACTTAATATTATATATTCCCTTTAACGTTTTCCTTAGCATTTAATTGATTATACACCACCCTGCACTATGCCTGTGTGCCAGCAGTGGTAACATAGGCTGCTTACAAAGCAATTCAAGTGCATTTACTTAATATTATATATTCCCTTTAACGTTTTCCTTAGCATTTAATTGATTATACACCACCCTGCACTATGCCTGTGTGCCAGCAGTGGTAACATAGGCTGCTTACAAAGCAATTCAAGTGCATTTACTTAATATTATATATTCCCTTTAACGTTTTCCTTAGCATTTAATTGATTATACACCACCCTGCACTATGCCTGTGTGCCAGCAGTGGTAACATAGGCTGCTTACAAAGCAATTCAAGTGCATTTACTTAATATTATATATTCCCTTTAACGTTTTCCTTAGCATTTAATTGATTATTCATATAACAGTAATAAACAAGTATTTTCATATAAGTATTATTGCCTGAATCCTTATTAAATGATCAAGGAAAAAATACCTCAAAATGTGTGTCATTACTAGAAATAATATAAAATAATAATTCATAATTATTTTGTTATGTGGCAAAGCCTGTTTCTAATTCGGTTCTCTTTGTTTAGTTAGCTGTATAAAGGACTTGAGAATACAAAAAAAACAACATTTTTACAATAAAATACAACCGAATTCCAAAAAAATCTTGAATTTCGGAAGTCGGTGTTTCTATTTCCGTTTCTTTATTCGTTGACACCGACTTCCGAAATTTATTATTCACTTTGTAGTGTTTTAATTTGGAAGTCGGTCGTATGTTTTTATAAAAAAGCATTTTTTTTTTAGCTGTGGTACCTTGTGGGCAAGTTCTATAATAGTAAGGAACTTATAATTCCCATAATAACTCAATGAAACCTATGGAGTTCAGTACCTTAGTGAAATGAAATAAAATGCTGTAAACAATAAACAGACGTGCCGTCGCAGCAATCCCGAGAGATTTGCCGTCATTTATTGAAGACTCAATTCATCACTGAATATCTCCGAAGTTCTTCATCAGATATTCACCAAATTTACATTTAGGAACATTAACTCTTCCAAACAAAAATAAAATTTTCAAAATAGGTCCACAATTGACGTTAAATCGGTGACAAAAAAAAAACAAACATAAGTACATCAATTTTTTTTAACCTCCTCCTTTATGGAAAGTAATTTATGAAGCTTAAGAGGTGTACATATATAAAAATGAAGACCACGTTCAACAGCTATTCAGCTGCAGAGCTGTTTGCTAAGACAAACCATGCATTTAAATCCAAACTAATCCGAATATAATATCTGTGTCCGAACTAATCCAAAGCCAGGCGGCGCGAAACCTTATAAGCCATCAATTTAATTGTTTTTCTGTTGTGTCTGTAATTACGCCGAACGACTCCATAACTTATAATTTTATCTGACTGTATGTCTGTTCGATTTATATGATACTAGCTTCTGCCCGCGGCTTCGCCCGTGCCAAACTGTTTTATCGTCCCAGGGGAATACAAACTATCCTCTGTCCTTCTCTCTTCTGTCGTCTTCCTAGTCTCAAACTAACTCCATGCCAAATTTCATCAAAATCGGTTCAGTAGATCCAGAGATTACACCCTACAACCTCACAAACTTTACTTCTTTATAATATTAGTATAGATTAGGCATGCCGATAGTTTGAGAACCAGTTAAAAAACTAGGGTTTTCGTAGTACTAGTGCTACGAAAAACCTATTTTTTATGAAGACAAAGTCGCGGGCAATAGCTACTTAGGTACGACCACAAATATATAAATAACCACAAGAGGATCCATTGAAAAGTGAACAAACGTGCAGTTAGACGCAGGAGTACAGCAGGACCGATGCAAAAGAAGAATTGGAAGCTGGCCTACTGTAAAAATGTCGCCGTGGAACTTTGAACAGAACTGTCATTTCACCTAGAAATGAGCTGTCAATCAATGTTGACAGCTAGTGTCGCTATTCTAGTGAGCTGTGAAGCAGTGCCGTAAATAGAGCGGTGCCACCGGTGCCCAGGCACAGGGCGGGCGTAGACTTTGGGGGGCGCAATAATGGCCAGACCAGGCAGGACTATTTTTTTTTTCGGTTTGCTCGTGATAAGTGCCCGCTGCGCCCCAGTGCTCGATTCCAACACATACGTACCTACAAATAATACCTAATCTTGCAAGTATTTTCGAATATACGTTTTTTCACCATTTCATACTTAAACGCAATTTATACTTATTATGTTACCTTCCGTAATCGAAACTCGGTATGGCCAAGTACTTAAAATTAATATAAATTACAGTTTACTGAAACTTTGCAGGGTGTTATTTATTATAGAAGTATGAAGACCAGTGGCCTAAAAATTAAATCTTAAGCGTCAGTCTGGGCAACGCATTTGCACTGATTGCAAAATATTAGATAATTGGTCCACCAACACCAAGTTTCTTGTGCTTTATTTTATCACCCTGAATGAAATAAAGTAGGCCTATACATAGCATTGCCCTAGGGTACCTATAATATCTAAAAAAAAAAACAAGGGCGCAGTTATAGAAGCTCGCACAGGGCGCAGAAAAGGCTATTTACGGCACTGCTGTGAAGCGTCACATAAGTTGAAATGATGTTTCCAGAATAGCAATGTTCGTATGACGTATCTCGACTTAGTAGGTATGGGGATTTACTGTTAGCAAAAAAACATCATAAATAAAATTTAAACACAGAAATGTTACTTTAAAGTCAGTGATACAAAGTCAGAGTTAATTATTATTATAATTTAGCTATTAGTGAGTTATTAAATATAGTGAGTCAGTAGTTACGTAGATAAGACGCGTGAGGACGCAAAAAACTTGTTTCTTACTCATTTTGTAAGGGCGTGTGTACAGTGTATGCTTGCGATTTTTTCCTTAAACAAAAGTTATCAATTTATTACCCGGCTGCAAGGAAAGGGCTATGTTTTCTTTTCGCGCGTATCTTGTATGTTTGTATGTATGTAATATTCTTTATTATCTCATATCTTTCAAACAATTTGACGGCTTTTTATAATTAAGACATCGTTAGAAAGGTATTGACCGCAAAAAAAAAGGAACATGGCGGTTTTTGGGCGCCATATTGTGGGGGTTGCACATTTTTTTCTTCGTATCCCATCGAGTGGGGTATCAAAATGAAGGGTTTTTAAATATAAACCACTTATATGTTTAAAAGTTTTTCAATTATTAAAAGATAAAAACACTTTCGAACCGCTATATAAATATATTAAAAACACGATTAAATCGCTATAAAGAGAGAAGTGATACATAGTGCAGTGTTTTTGGAAAATAAAATAAGACTTGACTTAAAGGTCCATGTGACCAGGTCATTAAAAATACAAAAAAAAAAACATTGAAAAAAAATTATAACTAAAAAGTTGTAAATAAAAATAAATATAAAAAGCAATGAATCAATTTTTTTTTGAAATCATTCATTTCGTTTTAATTTTTCATTTAATTATGTTTTTATTTTTATTTTTTATTTGCTTTGAAACGAGATACCAACAAGTGAGCGAAATTTCAGCTCAACCACACCACAGATAATATAATACTACAGACCAAACATCAGAAAATAAATTTACAGGCAGGGCAGGCAGAAACTATACAGGGAGTGTATGACACCGATGCGAAAAAAAAATACCATGGATTCAGTGCATGATTCTGGACCCCGTTCAAATTTTTCGTCGGTACTTCAAAAACAATATATTTTGTTTTACTGTAATCATTTCAAAATCGTTGTTCCTATCTAGCTCAATTAGATTTTTAAATAATTCTTAATTAAAGAGAGAAAAATTGTGGGCGGGCGCGGCGCGTGTAGGTACTAGCCGGCGGCGGCACCTTTAACCTGTATCGTGAACCTTTGGGATTCAGTTGATAGGTAGCGTTTTCGCTTCCTCTTTTTTGGGAAGTCGGTTAAAAAGTTCAGTTCAAGTTAAATAATAAACAACAAAAAAAAACCTCACAGTGCCTTATACACTCACCTTTACAAAGTTTATGCATTGTTTATTATTTTTCCTCTAGTGCCCGTCTGTCCTTGCAAACAGACGGACGTATCTCGACCATTTCGCATAAAATCGACAACGACTTACCTCCCATCTTTGTTTATCAAACAAATTCTAGTATTTATGTGTGTTCCAACTTAAAAAAAATGATTTTAAAAGTGATTTTCTTATTTGCGTATGTGTTGGTCAGTGAAGCACAGTTCGAAGGTATGTCTCGTCTTTTGTTTGTTAGTTTTTTTTTTTCATTTTTGAGGGCATTGACTGTGACCTGCTTATAAAATATACAGTTTTCGCATGTTTTTGGTAATTGTTTGGTTTTTAGTTTGATTGATTAACTAGTGGTGTCCACGGCTCTGCTTGCTTAGACTAAAGCCAAAGGACAATCTATAACCGGGTAGAAAACGGATGTATTCGTCGTGATTTGTTTTTAATCTAGACGAATACCCCCGTTTTCTGAATGAAGACTTTGAAGTTGAGGACAAATTCTTTTTTTTGCCTAGAAACCGGTCAAAATTTAGCATTTAAGTAGAAATTAGACACGTTCTTAACTCCAAGTACTCAATTCAGAAATATGTACGAGTCTGTACGAGTATATTTCGATCTTTAGCCTAAGAAAATAACTGTAAATATAGCAACTTGGGTGCCGTTTGTTTTACTAGGATGTTTTTCCTGTATCGTGGGTGCATTTACAAACATTTAAACTTACATACACAAGACACCTAGATCTGGAACAACTATCTGTGGGCCTTACAAATATTTGTTCCGTGAGGGAATCGACCCCGCGACACACAGCGCAGCATCCGATCGCTCAACCACTATGCCAGACCCGGTCTTTGTTTTTCTATTGTGTCCGCTAATTAGCACTCAAGGGAATACGGGCTAATCATGGGTTCTTTAAGCTCTTTTGACACAGCATTATTTACTGCCATCTTAAGAAACATACTTCCGGTGACAGTATTTAACTACGATGCAGAAAATTTCTTATTTTCCTGGTACCCTGTACGTATTTTCCTGTTCCTTTGATATTGTCTCTTTCTATGTGTGTACACAAACTTAATAAACTGTTAAATAAATAAATACACTTTTTTACAAAAAATACTACCGACTTCCAAATAAAAAAACTACAAAGTAAAAAATAACTTTATTTTTGGAAGTCGGTGACTATGGAAGGTACCATTTTCTGTTGTATATCTCCGAAGATCTTCATTAGATCTTCACCAAACTAAAATGGCACCAATTTTGGAACATACTAAAAAACCGGCCCAGTGCGAGTCGGACTCGCGCTGCGCACGAAAGGTTCCGTACCATTATCGCAAAAAACGGCAAGAAAATCACATTTGTTGTACGGGAGCCCTACTCCTTTTTGTTATAGCGGCAACAGAAATACATCATCTGTGAAAATTTCAACTGTCTAGCTATCACGGTTCATGAGACAAACCCGGTTCGGTTCAGGTGACAGACAGACAGACAGACGTACGGACCGCGGAGTCTTAGTAATAGGGTCCCGTTTTTACCCTTTGGGTACGGGACCCTAAAAAAGAATTTTCAAAATCGGTCCACAATTGACGGAGATATCGGTGAACATACACAAAAAAAAATAAGATAAAAACAAACATGAAGTCGAACATAGAACCCCCTCCTTTTTGGTAAGTCGGTTAAAAAGAGGGTACTTATCGTTATAACTACACTACGGCTACCGTATGTAATTGAGATTCCCAACCAATTTCGATAATTTCTTGTAACTTAGGTCTTTTTTGCAATCCGCAATAAAAATAGCTTTGATTATTTGGTGGCCGACATTGTATTGTAAACAACAGTTTGATATACTCGCAGACATACTATGCAGTGATAACCGCATAATGAGATCAAAAGTTCAATGTTCTGAAGTCAAGCCAGTCAAGGGTATTTATTTTCTGTTTCAATCGAGAAAAAAATATAATATAATATTTTCGGCTGCAGAGAACCTCAAGCGGCGGAAATATAATAACCTCATCGGTAGCCGTTTGAGGTAGAATCTTGGTCCGCGGGGTCCGAGTGCTCACGCTCTGTTGACACTTCGCGTGACCCAAGGGCTGGCTTTTACCTTGGTCAGAGCCGTCATTGCCATACAACGTGGCAATGCTGCCAGTCTTTTTGGCACATTACTAATTGATATTTTAGTTTAGTATAATTTTAGGTTTAGTTAGTGAGTAATTTTTGGTTTAAGTGTATATATTTGTAGTCTTAGTTAAAAGTAGTTTATATTCTGTATATACTTTTATCGAGAACCAATAAAATATTATCAAAGAAAAAGGTTTACAGGGTGTCAGTCAATGACGGAAGAAGCGAAGACCTGCTAAAGGCAGCTTCTTCTTTTTTTATTGTCTATAGGCTCGCGCTTGACCTATCTCACCTGATGGTAAGCGATGATGTGGTTGACGATGAAGCACGCTAGCCTAGAGGTAGCCTATTCACTCTTGACTTAAAGACCCCAAGGCTGTAGCTATCTGGAAACACAGACTCCGGCAAGGAATTCCACTCCTTAGCTGTGCGCACAATGAAAGTATTCTCAAAACGTTTAGTGCGTATGGGTGGGTTGTCCACCATGTACCGATGACGTATCGCCGTACGTCTTGTAGTCCGACGATGAAACGGGCTAGGAGGAATTAGATCATGCAATTCTATCGCACACTCCCCAAAATGCAACCGATAAGCTGGCCACTCTGCGACGATGTTCAAGGCTCTTTGACTCGACCATTACCTCATTGCCGATGAGCCTCTTGGCCCGTTTTTCGATCGACTCTAGTGCATCAAGCTGGTATTTGGCAGATTATTCACTTTATATAGTTTGAGTCCAAACTCGTGGAGCTTGGGGAGCTCGAGGTACTCGTGGAGCTAGTGGTTAAATAAAAACAACCGCACGGGTCGATCTTCAAGGTTAAGCATCGCATGCTGAGGTCTGTCTGTGTATGAGTGACCCCCTCAACACACAGAGAATCCTCCGTGCCTTGGAAAGCACGTTATGCCGTGGGTCCCCGACGCGGTGTCGCCCGGCTACCTATTATGTACTACTTATTATATCTTTGACGGCCGTTACGGATAATCAGGATATGTATTTATTTACTTATTAAAACATTATGAAAGAGTCAAGAGTGAATAGGTTACTTCTAGGCAAGCGTGCTTCACCGTCGACCACATCATCGCTTACCATCAGGCGAGATAGTGGTCATGCGCGAGCCTATCATTAAATAAAATAAAATAATTTTGCATTTATTTCATGCGGTTAGACTGAATGCCGACCCAAACATAATTGTCAAAAGGCAGGCTTTATTGATGTGGGATTCAGTGAGATCAAATCCGAAAAACAAAAAAAAAAGTTTTCACTAGTTCAGAGTTGGACTCATTAAGGTTTTAAGAAAAACTTTAGTGAGTCTTTTGAAAATATGGATATATTGTGTGTGGTGTGATTTGAAAGAAAAGGGGGTCTGTGATAGCGTGCCGGGGTCAGAACGGTATGGAACACAGATTACCTCCCAATAGATTCCGCATAGAAGACAACTTACGCGCACCACACATCAGTTTATTTAGGCTGATATAACTCAGTGCACGGCATGGTCTCTTTAGTGTCGGCCAGACATTAGAGCTGTAGGGACGCAAGCGATTTCTAGTTTTAATTCTGTTTGAAAAATAGTTATCAACGGTTTGCCTTTAAAAAAAAGACGAATTATGCAGTAAAATGGTGTAGAATATCAACCAGCCCTTCAAATTCAAAAAAATATGGGATAGCATTCCACCGGTAGGCAAAGTAATAAATATTAAACAATCTAAAAAAGGTCAAGTTATAATGGTTAGCAAATCAAAATTGCACACTTTACAGTAGCGCTCGTTGATGTCTTTTGTGAAAGTCCCTTTCACTCATACGGAATTATTATATTGCTATCTTTTTCCCACCGAAGTAAAAATGTTGCGAAAAATACGTTTTTTGCTTATCGAAAAGTATCGATGATCGATATTTAAATAAAGAATAAAATAATTTTGTTAAAATTGATTATTTAAAAATTAACAATTCAGTTTATTTTTACTTTGAACTAATTGTGCTCTACTCATAACAACAGCTCAGTGTGAACCTGATTACATAGGATAAAAATTTAATTTAATCACTTCTGGCCTAAATTAAAATCTTATCTCGATCGATGTTTTTCTTTATTATTATTAAAGTAATTATAAAATCGCCACCTAAGAAATTTTACATAAAATACAATTCTGTTTGAAAAATATCGATATTTTTATCGACATTTAATGCGCATGTCCTATCACTACGACAGGTACCGTGACCTTCAATAGCCAATCACAGCGCACTTGTCACTCCCCGCGCAACCCGTGCCTTCCGCCAAATTTGGTGAACTCGGAATCAAACAAAACAGTACGCAAGCGGTATCTATTGGGAGGTAATCTGTGGTATGGAAGAAGAAAACGTGTTGCGCCGACTACAAGTCAAGAAGAATAAGAAGATGATGATATTCATGAGTATTTTCACCCCTGAAATATTGCCAATAAATTAAAAGTCACCCCATATAATTTAAATATGGCCAATAAAATAAAAAAGCCGTGATTTCTAGGTCATAACGATTCAATGGTTAATGACCAAGCTCATGTCAATGACTTTGTTTATCTCAATAACATTATTTTGATACCTGAGTCTAGAACCAGTTTCAAAAGTAATCAAAAGACGACCTCTTTGCATTCTTATTAATTAACGTCCAGTAGCTGCGTCCGCAGATAGATCTTTCCGTCTTTCTTTTGACAGATAGACTAGACGATAGATCTTTCTTTCGTATATGGATATTTTTTTACTGTCCAGGCTGCTCGTCTGTGGAATGCATTGCCTGTCCCAATTAAACGTGCTCAGTAGTTGCATGTGTTTAAACTCATCAAGGAACATTACTTATCGCTGTAATCGTGCTCTTAGTTTATTGACATACACTTTGTCTATCATTGTCATACGTCATTTATTTTCGCTTTCGTATCTTTATATTGTTGTTTGTATCCTTGTTTTCATGCGACCATGCGTAAGCGCTGCGCGTCTCTTGTGCGCAGAGTGCGGGACAGCTCCAATACAGTTCTGAATATGATAGCAAATAGGTTGGACTGTCCTTACGTGCGACACTGTTGTGGCAGACAAGTTACATATAGTGTCGCACGTAAGAGACTACTGTAATTAATATGTAAAACTCATACGACAATAACAGATTTATGTAAATATACAGGACACATTACTTATGTTTGTATGTTCACCTCTCATATAAGCATGTAGACAAGGTTATAGATAATCGCGACTTTTTTCGTTTATAATCACATATTTATTATGCACCAAAACATAAATGGTCTAATAAGTAAATCGGAACTATTAGGCATACATCTTAGTGAACTCTCAGAAGAAGGTAAGTCAATTGATATCCTTTGTATAACGGAACACAACATGAAACAGGGTGACCATCAACATTTACATATTGCTAATTATTCACTAGCAACATCCTACACTAGAGATGATAGAAATGGGGGGTCATGCATTCTAATCAAAAACACACATACATTTGAAGTTATTAACGTATGGAAATGGGCTATACCCAATCTAATAGAATGTTGTGCGATTAAGCTCTTGTCTCACTCGATCATAATTATTTGTATATACAGACCGCCAAATAATAAAAAAGATAAACTATCCATGTTTTTTGATAATTTGGACATGATCTTAAAAGAAATTTGTTTGAAACCAAATAATAAGATCATACTATGTGGAGATTTTAATATAGATATCTGCAAAAATAGCAAAGCCTCCTTGACGAGACTCGAGACGAGTACCCAAAATGTCGTGTCAAGAAAACTTGCACGCTATCTCATTGGTTTATTCAAAAACGTGACTATAGCGATGAAAATATTAAAAAATTTAGAGAATAAACAAGAAGAACAATAAGAATGTCTTCAAAGTCTCACTTTTCGCGATGTATATATGTGCTCCGATCCCAATGATGCATTTGATGAGTTTCATGACATATATAAATTGTTTTATGACTTATGTTTTCCAATTAATAAAATAAAAATTTCGGTAATTAAAAGACCTAAATGGATATCAACGGGACTAAAAAAATGTTCCAGAAGGAAAAGGGACATGCTATGGGAATATCGAAAGTCACCTAACCCAGTAAACAAAAACAAACTTAAAACCCAATAATTATGTGTTTTAATTGATTAAAACACATAATTAAACAAACACAAAAAGCCCAAAATTCTCATACTATACACAATTCTGAAAACAAGAGCAAAGCTACATGGAGTGTAATTAATCAACAGAAAGTAAATTTTCCAAAAGAAGGAATTGACAAGATAATTGTTGACGATACAGTTATTGACAGTCCACAAATAGCGGAATCATTTAATGAATATTTTATCAATCAAATTCAATCTCAGAATGACATCAACTATAATAATATGCTGACATTTGACACAATACCCCATTCAATATTTATGATACTAACGGTACCAGCTGACATTATTAAATAATAAATTCTCTGAAAAATACAAACAGCGCTGGATATGACGATATAACCACCAAAGTGATTAAAGCTACATCTTTCACTATTGCACCCGTACTTAGTCACATTATCAATGATTGCATTGAAAAGGGTGTATTCCCAGAAAAACTAAAAATATCTGTATTAAAACCAATGTTTAAAAAAGGTGACAGGCAAGATCCTAGTAATTACCGACCCATTGCCCTTATCCCAATCTTTTCTAAAATATTTGAAAAAAATATTTATAAAAGTATATATTCCTTTTTAGAAACCAAAAAAATCTTAATCAGCGAACAATATGGTTTTAGACAAAGTAAAAACATTAATTCCGCTATATATGAGCTTGTCAAACATGCACTTACAAGTATCGACAATAGAACTCCTGCTGTTGCATTATTTATGGACATGACTAAGGCCTTTGACCACGTTAGCCACAAAATACTCCTTAACAAATTGGAGAAATATGGCATCAGAGGTAATGTTCTTCAACTTATCAAATCATACCTAATGAATCGGCAACAATGTACATGTGTCAAGAAAATCTGCCCATACAGTAAAACAGAAATTACATACACGTCTGAATATCGCAAATCCTTATTTGGAGTACCACAGGGAGGAGTCCTGGCGCCATTATTTTTCATTGTATATATTAACGACATGCCTAAAAATATTTCTAATCCGATGATCTTATTTGCGGACGATAGCACAATATTATTTAGAAGCGAAAATGATGAGACTTTCGAAAATGACATAAATAATAACTTGAATGACATAATAAACTGGCTCACTGAAAATAATCTCAAAATAAATCTAGGAAAAACAACCTACATTTCGTTTGAACAAAGAACAAACAATAAAAAACTAGATGTTCGATATGGTGACAAATATATTCAGGAGACTGATAATACAGAGTTCTTAGGTATCTGGATCGATAAAAAGATGAACTGGAAAATACATATTGAGAATGTATGCAAAAAACTTAGCCAGTGTTCATATGCCCTTTATAACTTAAGGAAAATATCAAATCTGTCAACATTATTAATGGCATACCACGGATATGTATTGTCTTTTTTGCGATATGGACTCATATTTTGGGGGAACTCGCCCGATAGAGAAATGGCGTTCAAAGCACAAAAAAAATGCTTAAGGGCAATATGTGGCATTCAAAGTACAGACAGCTGTAAGCCACATTTCCAAAAACTCCAGCTACTTACACTCCCCTGTCTCTACATATACGAAGTAGAAAACTATGTTAAGACAAATATACACCTAAACAATCACCCAAAAAGTTTACGTCACAAAAATAAAATATGCACAATACCACATAAAAAAGCAATTTTTGATAGAAATGTTCTTGGTATGGCACCCAAAATCTATAATAAGCTACCTAAACACATAATAGAAATTAAAAATACGGATCAATTTAAAAAAATACTACACAAATATTTAGTTGCAAAGTGTTACTATCATATTAATGACTATTTAAATGAAAAATGCTAGGCCTACTACATCCGATTTATTATGTTAGAGAAAAATCAATATTGTTCTTATGAATTATCAATGTATTAATTTTAATTTGATTTGTATTAGTTTTAAATCTGACTGTAATGTATTTTTTTCAATTGTATCGAATTTAGCTTGTAATTTAATTTTCTGTTTGATTTTTTATTTTATTTTTCTTATTCTGACATTTAAATATTATCATAATTATTACATGAGGCTGACATATTTAATCGAATTTTTTATCTTGTACCTACTTAGTTTTCATTATTTGCATACCCATGTGATGGTTAAACATGGAGAACTTTATTAATGAACAGAAAACATCAATGCATATTTTTACCCATGTTTGCAGATAAATAAATGATTTATGATTAAAACTTTAGTTAAAAGCACACTTTGTAAACAAGCGTATTACATAAAACCGGCCAAGTACGAGTCGGACTCGCGTGCAAGAAGGGTTCCGTACCGTTATCGCAAATAAACAGCAAAAAAGTCACGTTTGTTGTATGGGAGCCCCACTTAAATATTGATTTAATTCTGTTTTTAGTATTTGTTGTTTTAGCGGCAATAGAAATACATCATCTGCGAAAATTTAAACTGTCTAGCTATCACGGTTCATAAGATACAGCCTGGTAACAGACGGACAGACAGACAGACGGACCGCGGAGTCTTAGTAATAGAGTCCCGTTTTTAGCCTTTGGGTACGGAACCCTAATTCACTGATTATATGTAGAAAAGAATGCTTGGAAATATGCTAATCCTGCGCACCGCCACCTTGGGTCCTGATATGTGGACGGACGTATTTTACATGAAGCGACTATCTATCAGACCTCAACAACCCAGTAACTGGTTAACACGGTGCCTCTTGGCAACACTAGTGTCAGAATATTTAGGCTTCTGCCAACTCGTAATGAACGACTGTCAAAGATCTTCAAATGACAGCCGGGACCAACGACTTAACGTGCTTGCCGAGGCACAGAGGAGACTCTGTAAGCGACGGATGATTACCCAAGCACGGATCGACCTCGTCAAGCGTTTCTTGACCATGATAGCCAGAGCGGCTGTTATTATTTAGCCTCGAACTCCTTCTTCATCTATCATTATCATCACCCTAGCTATGTGATCTTCGAACCCACGACCTACGACACGTATCACGTATAACAAATAAATGTATTATAATAATAATAAAACCAGTCAAGCCCACGCACGCTAACACATACACACCCACACAAACACACCACACACTAGAATCCCACACACACATATTCATACTCACATGCACACTCTTATGTATAATAAGAGTGTGCATGTGAGTTATTAATTAATTATAGTGTAATTTTGATACTTACTTTTTTGCACCGCACCACACTTGTAATGGCAGCTCGAACACGGTGGTGACGGAAGTAACTGGTGCTTATAGCACAGGAATCCTCCTAGTTTAAGCCTAGTTGCACATATTTTGTATCTTGCCACTAACTTATGAGTCTTAATTTAAGGTACAATCATTGTAAATAGGTTTAAGTCTTGAACAAATAAATATTGTTTATTGTTTGTTTATTGTAAGTCCCCCGACTTACGTGTCGTAGGTCGTGGGTCACGTTACCACTCATTGGGCCACCACTGCTCGAACCCCTTGTATAATACTAATTAAAAGTGTATTTTTTTCTATTTTTGCAGGTGAAGGATGCATAAAAGACGGTGTAGGTGGCATTTGCACGAATTTAAATAGATGCCAGTCAGCCATTAATGACATTAAGAATAGGAAAAACCCACAGGTAAATAATTATAACACACTAGCTATTCCCCGCAGCTTCGCTCCCGTGGCCCACCCCACAGGACCTAGGGATAAAAAAGTAGCCTATGTCACTCAGGCATAATGTAGCTTTCCACTGGCGAAAGAATTTTCAAAATCCGTTAATAGTTTTTGAGTTTATCCGAAACAAACTTACAAACGATCAAATCTGTCCTCTTTATACAAAACTAGCTGTTGCCCGCGGCTTCGCTTCCCCCACAGCACCCATTTTCGTGATGAAAAAATAGCCTATGTCACTCAGGAATAATGCTTTCTATTGGTGAAAGAATTTTTAAAATCGGTCCAGTAGTTTCGGAGCCTATTCGGTACAAAAAAAAACTTTCCTCTTTATAATATTATATTAGTATATAGATAATAAAAAAATATTAATATCATATTCTAGCTGTTGCTAGTATATAATATTAATATTTTAATATAATATAAAAATATGCTGTGCAGTAGTAGTGTCAGGATACATATTCGCGAGCTGGCTACATTAAAATTGGAAAAGAAAAAAATGGCGGATTTTGGATTTTATGGGGGAAATTTTTTTTTCCTTCCGAACCCATCGTGTGGGTTATCAAAATAAAGGGTTTTAAGAGGTGATGTTGTAAATAAAAAAGTTAATTAAAAAAATCAAAAAACCCGCCTGCTTAAAAAGCAACTAAAAAGACGTAAACAAGAAGAATATCATGCTGTGCAGTCGGAGGATACATCTGGTTTTGGTCAGCCAGCTCACGAATACGTATGGACTGCACAGCATGATATTCTTCATGTTTACGTCTTTTTAGTTCGCTTTTAAAGCAACTGCTAAAAATCCAAGTGGGTTTTTAGATTTTTTAAATTATTTTTTAAAAATGAATGACGCGTCGTGTTGAGTGGCGGCGAGGCGAGTGTGCGTTAGTATGGTGAAACGGAACGTTTATTAACTTCTTTTCGCGATAGTTACGGAATATACATACTAGGTTTTCTTAATTTACTTTTTAATTAGTTAAAGAAAATATTACACTGTAACACTTTTCTTCATCACTGCCCTCGAATGTGAGTTCGTGCATATTGACACTTTTATTTTCAGTCTAGCATAGCGGGACTAGAGCATAGCGGGAATAACCGCTAATTATAATGTCCAACAGGGATGTATCTCGGGTAGAAAAATGATGATTATCAAATAATATTGAAAACGTATTTTTACGGTTCCGTACCCAAAGGGTAAAAACGGGACCCTATTACTAAGATTCCGCGATCCGTCTGTCTGTCTGTCTGTTCGTCTGTCACCAGGCTGTAATCAAATGAACCGTGATAGCTAGACAGTTGAAATTTTCACAGATGATGTATTTCTGTTGCCGCTATAACAGCAAATACTAAAAACAGCATAAAATTAATATTTAAGTGGGGCTCCCATACAAAAAACGTGATTTTCTTGCCGTTTTTTGCGATAATGGTACGGAACCCTTCGTGCGCGAGTCCGACTCGCACTTGACCGGTTTTTTACTTTATCAAATAAATAAAAAAATACAAAGATAAAGCGCATCAAAGTTCATGAGTTAGGTTTTGTGACGTCACTTTGTTGTCAGTATAAAGTGTAATGTTGTCAGTGTACTGTGACGTCACATGACATTTCAACACATTACATCGTCGTCAATTTATGTTTACGTGTCAAAAAAAAATACGTGTTCAATATTTTTCATTAATCTACCTGACGGACAAAAAACTAATTTTTAGTCAACTACCCTATTATTTACAAAACCCCACAATAGCAGGGTCACACAATCATACAAGGTAATGCAACGGAGGTATTGTGGGGATCAAATGATCACTGACGGCACTAGCAGCCACATCTTAGACAGGAAAACATGGTTATAATATATATTTATAACAAAAACGTATTCAACATTGCAGATTATTAAACTGGTTAGTGGTTACGTCGTTACCTGCGCCTGCGCATGCACATTTTGTAATTATATTTTGATGACAAAGTATATCTGACACTGTAATATTTTTAATTGGTTCTAGTCATGTTTAAAAATGTCGTATTTAACCGATTTCCCAAAAAAAAGGAGGTTCTCAATTCGTATGTTACATTTTTTTGTTCGAAATAATATACCATCACGCCAGTATGCTTTAAATGGGTACGCAGATGTGTACAGTTCACCCTGGTACACTCTCATTCCACTGGTTATGTTCAAATTACATGTTATTCGGGTAATCTATTCTGGCATCATTGTGGGCATCTTACTATATCCACGTAGCACTTTTATTACCACTTTTTTTTTTATTATGGACAAGTTTATAGAACTTGTCCATTATGTACCACTAAAAAGTGAAAATAAAAACTTTTTAACCAAAACAATACAACCGACTAGACTTCCAAATAAAAACACTAAACAGTGAAACATAACTTCAATTTCGCAAGGCGGTGTCTAAAAACGAAGAAACGAAAATAGGAACACCGATTTCCGAAATTGAAGTTATTTTTCACTTTGTAGTTTTTTTATTTGGAAGTCGCTTGTATTTTTGTAGTAACAATCCAATACTTACTGCTGGTATAAATTTCTATCGTGAGCTGTTAGTGCTAGCTTCCAGCAGTGGCTGCTAAGCTTTCAGAATAAGTTGCTAGTGCTAATTTAAAGTGGCAGTGCGCAGTGAGCAGCGCACATTGCTTGCAGTACTGATGGTCGATGGGGCGGAAAAGGTCTGGAGTGGTGACTGCGTCCCGGAAGATGCAGTGTAGGAAGGCCTTCCTCTAGGTGGAGTGATGACCTGGTCAAGGTTAAAGGAATCCGCTGGATGCGAGACGCCTATGATGGATCGTGGTGGCGACACTTTGTGGAGGTCTATGTTCAGCAGTGGACTTAATTTGGCTGAAAAGATGATGAAATATTTACTGGCAGTACTGTCTTCCAGCACGGGCTGCTAATAAAAGCTTCCAGCAACGATTTAGCTGGCTTAATTCAAACAAACGAACTCTTTAGCAGATTTTTTCTGTTACAAATTCTTATGTTTTATTTTCCTTGTTCACCAGATTTGCTCCTTCGACAACACAGATCCTATAGTATGCTGCTTGGACCGTAAGACAACTGTAAGCGATCCTGTAGCTACCACCACCAGACGGTAAGACCACTTAAATCGTCATCTGCCGCTTATTTCAAACTATATATGTCGGGGTCGGCTTCAGTCTAGCCGGGTGAGCTGCATCATCATCATTTAACATGGAGTGACTGCCTATCTACAACAAAGTTACTGTGTAACAAGATACCGTTTTAACCAACTTCAAAAAGTAGACGGTTCTCAATTCGAGTGTACGTTTTTTTCTTATGTTTGTTACGCGATTACTCCGATGAACTGACAATTATGAACCAAATTTGATGATTCTTATTTTTTAGAAAGCTTTTGCTTCTCAAGTGACGAGTAGTTTTTAAGTTATCCTTAATCATGCGTATTTTCATGGTAATATAAAGAACACAACACACAAGACAACGTTGTGGTTTATTAGAAGATGGAGTGGATGGTTTGGTCATGGTGAGAGGATGAATGAAAGGTATTTACAAGGCAGACGTGAATGGAAACGCCGGGAGGGGACGCCCTAGGAAGACATACATAGACCTTATAGGTGATGTTCTTCAGAATGGCCAGCTGCGCAGTACTCATAACCGGCGTGTGTGTATGACTAGATGTATGAATGTGAGTGAAGCAAAATAAGTATGTAAGGATCGTAGCAGGTGGCGTTCTGTAGTTTCTGCCTACCCCCCCATGGGAAAAAGGCGTGGGTTTATGTATGTATGTATTAATGTATAAGGTACCAAAACTAAAAAGAGACCAATAACAAGGACGTCCAAAAAAAACACTACAAAGCGTAAAATAACTTTCTTTTTGGAAGTCGGTGTCTAAAAGGAAAAAATATAGGTACCAAAGACATCGACTTCCGAAAAGAAAGTTATTTTTCGCTTTGTAATGTTTTGTTTTGGAAGTCGGTTTAATTTTGCTGTTAAAAAAGATGTTGTCTATCTTTAGGGCTAAACACAAGAAATAATTGTCTTGTTGGTCCAGTGGTCATAAGTGCTACTGCTGAGCATGAAGACCGGGGTTCAACTCCGGGGTCGAGCAAAATGTTAATGGGTTTTTTTTACCTGAATATTCTCAGTAGCAAACCGCAGTCTGACTTGTGCCCGGCTGATAGCAATAGGCTTTTCCCCTATAACATGGTACTTGCTTACTGAATGTGCACAATGCGTCCATTTTTACCCAACTGCCAAAGGTGGGTAATGTGTGTATAAGTGTATGTATATACGTATGTATGTTTGTTCCTATGTGTCGTTCTAGAGACTAAACGCGTTGGCCGATTTTGATGATTCTTACGTCAATCGATTCGTCTTAACCCTGCGAGTGACACTCTAAGTGGAGTGGCTACATTAAAATTGGAAAAGAAAAAATGGCGGATTTTGGGCGCCATTTTGTCGGGGGAATTTTTTTAATCTTCCAAACTGATCGTGGGGGTATCAAAATAAAGGGTTTTAAGAGGTGACTTAAAAAATAGATAATACTTATATGTTTAAATGTACCTAATTCTAAAAAAAAAATAACTAAAAAGTTGTAAATAAAAAAAGTTAATTAAAATAATCAAAAACCCGACTGCTTAAAAAGCGAACTAAAAAGACGTAAACAATAAAAACATCATGCTGTGCAGTCGGAGCATATATCTGGTTTTGGTCAGCCAGCTCGCAAATAATTATGTAAGCAGTCAGGGTTTTTTTTTTGTCTAACTCTTCGAGGAGTAAAGGACTGCTATTATGGTATCTGTAAAACAAACATAACTTTCCACCACCGATCAGAACAACCCACACAGAATCATCGCTACCACAGAATCATCACAGAAGATCAGAACACATTGGACTAATTTTGAAGACGTTTACGGCAGTATCTGGTGGAAGCGCAACGTAAACTTTTCTTTCAAATACTTCTTATAATTTCAGACCAGCGGTGTCCAGTACCACAGAATACATCCCACCAGTTTACGACTATGAAACCGTGGGTCAAACTGATGGCCAATGCGAACCCATACCAGAGGCTCTGACTACGAAGAAGACTGGACAGAAGGCATTAGACAGTGAGTAAAATACTGACTAATATATATTCTTTACGACTTTTCCCATGGAAACTTCGTCTACTCTACTCCACTCAGCCTCTATGACAACAGAAAAAACAAAAAACCCGACTGCAAAACAAACATTATAGAAAAACTTACCAAAACTTGATTTGTCCCCGCCGCCCGTGCCGCCGCCGCCGCCGGCAGCACCTCATAATATTTAATGTATAAATTATATTTTTCAACACACTTGCTCATAAAGTGGCTCTAATTTCACCGCAATTAGGCACATAATGATACCTGTTATCAAACTGTGACTTTTTCATTGCTATTATTCACAAGTGAGTTACAGAGTTTTTTTTTAATTTATTGGTTGAGTTGCTTTGTTCTTAAAAAAGTTTCGATACAAAAAAGATCGTGCTTAATAGTACAAATAAATTAATGTAATACCTATTGCTTGCTCATTTCATGCAACTTCGTTTTTCAATAGATAATTTCAACTTGTACGAGCTTAATAAATAAAACTTTTACTCAAATATAAATTTTATTTGCTCTGTAATTAAGGAAAATTGAAATTCCCTATTTTGTACATGGCACTATCCACGAAAAGCCAAAAAAAAAGAAACCTCGTTCTTTTAGTCTATGGCCGATCGCCATTGTTAAATGCGCGCCAATGAGGTAGGAAAACTATGGAGACGGCATATTCTACTTTATGAAGAATAGTAATACAAATATCTATAATATCGACACACGCATGTCAAAAAGCGTTTTGTCTCTTTTTAACTAAGCAAGAGCTGCATATGAAAAGAGAGACATCTAAATGTTTGTCAAGGACTAAACTTGGTAACAATTTTGAGTGACGTCAAAATCATGTCTATGCGTGACTGGTCGCCGAAAAAATTGGTAGTTGTGTGCCATATATGTATACGTTCATCTGTGTAGTTGTGCTGTCAAACAGTTGCAAATGGCCTACCTCATTGGCAAATGGGCAGCCATCTTAATTGCCCGATTTATGTAGGTATGCAAGCTAATTTCGTAGGTATGGCAAGTCCATAGGTTTATAAGTCGCAGTTAGCAGTCGTGATGCGCGCGCATTGGAAAACTGATTAATATTGCCCGCCATTGTGAAAAACTTTCACAACTCGTTTTTACTGTTGAAAATGATTTTTTAGTATTATTTTCTTCACAAGTGTGTTGAAAAACGTCGTATGATACACGTGTGTATTGATGATTACCGTCCTCGGCTCTCTTAAGACCCTCACCTACGGCTCGGGTCTCAATGGCGCCTCAGCGGTAATCACCAACATTGCACACTTGTACCATAATGTACTATAATACTTGTTTTTCTCTTTACAGTCAATTATTTTTTAGCAGTCGGTTGTTTTGTTTTTATAATAATTTGTTTTATTTTAGACTTTTTAGTTTTATTAATGAACAAGTTCTCTAAATAAGTTAAGTGGTATAAGACTATACACCGTGGTGATTCGCTTTACCACCGTATTATTCACCGTAGTACCTAGTACCTACAAGTTACTATTGTTACTCACTTTTTCGTGTTGATGAATATTTTTTAAATTATTTTAAAATAAAAACATCTTTATTTTTTTACTTTAACTCTATGCTTCGAAAATACTCCTAAAGGCAAGTCGTTCTGCCGCGGGAAAACAACCACTTAAATTTCACGGTGTATATTTTTCTATCAAGTTACGCTTATTTTGAATTTGTGCCAAAATAGTAACATAACAGTAACATAACCCTTGCGGGGCGGCTGAGTTCGGCGGCTTATGCTGTTGGAAAGATTCGTCGGTTGACGGATGTGGATACCGCCAGACTAGTCTATTTTAGTTATTTTCATAGTATAATGTCTTACGGTATCTTACTATGGGGAAGGGCTGCAGACATTGAGTCAATTTTTATTCTGCAAAAACGAGCCATCAGAGCGATATACAATCTTCGCCGGCGCGATTCTCTAAGGGAACTGTTTAAGGACATTAACATCATGACGGTTCCTTGTCAATATATTTATGAAAACATCATGTACGTAAGAAAGAATTTACATCTTTTTAGTAAAAACGGCGACAGACATAATTATGTTACTAGAAATAGGGACCAATTAGTTCAACCAGGTTTCAGACTGGCTAAAGTAGCCTCATCTTTCATGGGGTACTGTACAAAATGTTACAATAAAATTCCTCCCCACATTCTTGAACTGAATGAGACGAAATTTAAAACTTGTATAAAACGCACACTATGCAGGCTGGCATATTATAAGTTGGGGGATTACATCAATGATAAAAATGCTTGGCTAAATGCTAGTCCTGCTCCACAGCCACTAGGGCGCAAAAACAAGTGATATGCAGAACATTATTGTTTTGAATTATTGTTGGACCTTCTGAAGACTGTCTATATATATTTGTATTGTATAAACTCAATTTCATTCATCAAGGTATGTACTTATGTACCTAAATATTGTAAAAAGTTTTTTTTTTTTTTTAAAAGAGTAAGTATGGAGTTTCTTGTGCATTCTTCTCCATTACAAGCTACTTTCCGAATGCACGGTAGAATCAACTATTATTATTTGTAAACTTTAATGTAACGTTCAAAAGTGCCGCTTGGTGGCCTACTTGAAATAAAATATCTTTGTCTTTGTCTTTGTCTATAATATATAAGTGTTACGATATATATTTTAAGAATGGTCTATTTAGTAGCTTTCATTTGATAGGTACCCATATTGTTAAGACAGACGAATTCAACGACACCTCATATGTCGTAATCCGCAAAGCCGTTTGGGCCGTAGAGCGTGCTATAGAAATAGACATACATACTTACCCAACATTACTCGCCCGCAGTCGGGATAAAAACGCTAATATTATATTTGCGATAATAGATACACTGTCTGTTACCTTTCCACGCTTTGGTATGGAAACCCTGGGATGGATATATGATATTTTTTATCCTGGTAATCATCCTTAAAGGGAAAGGGGATAGAAGTTTGCAATCGTGAACTAATATTTCTCAATTAAGGCGACCCACACACCTATAATATAATTGTGCAAATTGAGGATTGATAAAGAAATAAAGGCATTTCATGTACGAATGCTATACTACATAAATACTACTTCATATGAAGTCGCGGTCGAAAGCCAGTAATTGAGTCGAAAGACGTCCACTGCTGGACATGGGCCTCCCCCAAGCGTCGCCACACTGATGGGTCCTGTGCGTTCCGCATCCACCGCATGCCCTAGTGTCGCTCCACCTAGAGGAAGGCCATCCAATGCTGCGTCTTCCGGTTTGCGGTCGGCACTCTAGAACGTTTCGGCCCCAACGGCCATCCGTTCTGCGAGCAATGTGCCCTGCCCACTGCAATTCTTCGGGCTATATCGGTAACCTTGGTTCTCTTGCGGATGTCTTCATTTCTGATTCGATTACGCAAGGAAACTCTGAGCATAGCCCTCTCCATTGCCCTTTGGGTCACATTAAGTCTTCTGATGAGGCCCATTGTGAGCGACCACGTCTCTGTCCCGAAAGTAATCACACAGTAAGCTATAAATGAATAATATGTCAAATTAATCGAAGGAGGCTAAGTTGTCCGCAAAGGCCTATTTTCCAAGTCCGTTTGAAGGAACTCCACTTGACTCAACCTCTAGGGGAGAAATAAATTGTAGTTCTAAAAACTAAAAAACACGCTTTATTGGTAAGGATAATGGGACAAACTGTTTAAATTATTGCATTGTCATCGGTCCTTGATAAGTGTGCAAAGTTTCAAATCAATCCAACGTTTTGAAGTGGGTGAAAATCACGTTCAAAGATTCCGTTACATTGATACATACATACCAAGCTAATAAAAGCGTGTTAAAAATTATGTCAATAACAATAAGCTGTAACTGTCAATTTGAAGATTCGAAGCGGAGTCCAATAGGAGGGCATGAATCTTACTAATATTTGAAATGCGAAAGTTTGGATGGATGTATGTTTGTTACTCAATCACGACAGAACGGCTGAACAGACTTGTATGAAATGTGGCATAAAGATAGAATAGAATAGAATATACTTTATTGTACACCATAAAAATTACACATCTATTTTATAAGAAATCTTAATTATACGGGTACAAAGGCGGTCTTATCGCTGACAGCGATATCTACCAGACAACCTTTGGATGGACTGAGAGAACTTAGAATAAAAAAAGGGGGTAGTCTGTGGTGTACTGCTATTACATTAAATCATAAATATATACAAAACTATATTGTTATAGTAAATACTATCCATAAACTTAAATACACATATACTTACATATATATATATATATATATACTTAGATATACACATACATAATATTACATGTTGTTAGTCTGGAATAGCACAGAGGTTACTTTCATCCTGGTATAATGTTCCCTTGATATAAAAACACTTTTCACGTGGGCAAAGCTACTGGTAAAAGCTAGTATGGAATAAAGGAGTTAATCTTAACTACAAGGCTTCTTCCTTCCTGGGGGTATACCAGATTATGTTAAAGTGTACAAGTTTATTCATACAGTGGGTATTACTAAGCAAGTACCTACCTACATAGGTACTCGTAAGTCGGTCGATTCCTTAGTTTCTCAGAAAATAACTCGCTTCTTTGACTAAAGTGCTCACGTGATCATGACATGAGTAATGCACCAAGGTCGAAACAAGCTTGTCGGGTAAACCCAAAATAAGTACTGAGTTTGAATCACTTGAATTTTAAACCTATAAAGAAAAAAATGGTTCTGACTACCTACTGAAAGTCGGCTTGCTTGATGTCAATTGTTATAACATTTTATTAGCAGGAGTAGTCATTTTGAAAATATCCTAAAAAGCACGCTTTTGTACAATAAAATATATTTTTTGTTAATCACATTCTATTCTAAATTTAAATTTATCTTCTTTTTTTCTAATTTTTTAGTTTGGTTTTCAAGTAAAGCGTGTTTTTTTTAACTATTATTTATTTTTTCGTTCAAACGATCCTGGTAAGGATAGTGGGACAATATGTTTAAATTAATTCATTGTCATCGGTCCTTGATAAGTTTAGTGTGCAAAGTTTCAAACTGATCCGACGTTTTGAAGGGCGTGAAAATCATGTTCAATGATTCCGTTACATAGATACATACATACCAAGCTAATAAAAGCGTGTTAAAAAACTGCGTAACACACTTGTTATGACGATTTATATTGACAATTTAACAATACATATTCTATGATTAAGAGCAATATGAAAGAGTATGACAAATTCCCTTTAATTTTGTTTAATATTGCCAAAAAATATTGGGCGCTTTCATTATTGAAGATACTCTTTTTGATAGAGCCCAATATTTGTTTTCCCCTTTGTCCTGCCGAACTCACTTACGCAATAAGGCTGCAGATTCATAGTGTAAAAAACCTATTTACTTTTTCAAGACGAATATCTCATACATATGAACCAATAGGTACAAAATCCTTCGGGTTGTGATTGAAAGTTTGGTAGGTACGTTGAGTGCTGGCTTTAAATTTCCATGCGATCTCAAAGTCAGGGAAAATTCTATAAAGATTCAGCAATTTGTCAGCAGCAGCTTGGTAATCTGTATGTGTGGCTGGTTTATGCTGTCTGTTTTTTTATTAAAGTCACGATTAATGCAAAAAAGTACTTTTAACCAAAAAAAATAAACCGACTTCCAAAAATAAAAACAATACAAAAAGAAAAATTACTTCTTTTTCCGAAGGCCGTGTCTTTGTTACCTAATGTTATTTTTCGCTTTGTGGTGTTTTTTTTTTTGGAAGTCGGTGTAAGGATTTATTTCCTGTTGATGTCTCTCTTTTAATAAAGCGTTATAAAAGTTTTTTTAACGTTAATTTCTTTAATGTTCACGATATTAGGTACCTCTTTTAACCAAAAATTACGCTTCTCGATTCTAACTACAAATAAATAGGTACTTTAATAGATAAGTGAGTTTTATTATAATACATTTATTATAATCCAATAATTTTAATGCTTTGGTTATTGTCATGGTTCATTGTTTACACACACGGTTCACTGTGTACCAGCCCCCGGTTCATTGAGTACAACTGAGTGTACACAGTGAATCATATCCCAAAAAATAAAAAAAAATAAAATCTTAAGAAGTTATGTTATTTGAACGAAAACGAAGTACTACATAATGTAGCCAGTTATATTATCTACAATTATAAGTACAAAGTATAAACTTACGGCCCTTGGAATAAGAGTTACAGCTCTTGAAAATTTAGGTGGTTCATTGTCGACCAACTTATCCTACTCATGTTTTTTATTGACTTTTCATGTCTAAAAAAAGTTTAAAGCTGATAAAAATAATTCACATTGTGTATGGAACTATGCTTGCTATCCATTTAATAAAAATTAAACATTGCTAGCGACATGCCATCCTCTGTGTGTAAAGAAGAATACATAAGTAACCGAGATTTATTTCTTTCCAGAATGTATCGAATACCAAGAGAAGTACGTGTACCCTTGCGAGAAGGGAGTGGCACTGACAGGGGACCTCAGCAGAAGCAACCGTTGTCACCACAACGCTGATGAGCTGATCATTGGAGGGACGGATGCTGCGCAGTTTGAGTTTCCTCATATGGTAAGAGACAGCGGTCTACCTGAGGGTCTAATCAAGTGACATTTGATCGTCGAAAGCATCGCGTCTAGATCAAGGTCTAGAGCAAGGCCGGCCAAGTTATTTTGAAGATGGGTCATCAGGTAAATTATTGACACCGCGTTAGTAGAGACTCTCACTGGTCACCGACGCTTTTTAGGGTTCCGTACCCAAAGGGTAAAAACGGGACCCTATTACTAAGACTCCGCGATCCGTCTGTCTGTCTGTCTGTATGTCTGTCTGTCCGTCTGTCACCAGGCTGTATCTCATGAACCGTGATAGCTAGACAGTTGAAATTTTCACAAATAATGTATTTCTGTTGCCGCTATAACAACAAATACTAAAACAGAATAAAATAAATATTTAAGTGGGGCTCCCATACAACAAACGTGTTTTTTTGCCGTTTTTGCGATGATGGTACGGAACCCTCTGTGCGCGAGTCCGACTCGCACTTGGCCAGTTTTTCTCAAAGCTGTGAATTAAACATTAATTTTCACAGACAAAATACAGCAACAATCACAGAGTAAATAAAAAACTTTTTTCCAAAGAATACTACCGACTTCCAAATAAAAAACTACAAAGTGCAAAATAACTTTATTTTTGGAAGTCGGTGTCTTTTGTGGGTACGATTTTTTTGCGTTATGGACACCGACTTCCAAAAATAAAGTTATTTTTCACTTTGCAGTTTTTTTATTAGGAAGTCGGTAGTAATTTTTTGTAATTTTTAGTCGGTAGTAATTTTTTTCAAACAAAAAAAGATTTTTTTAAATCGGTCCACAATTGACGGAGATATTGTAAAACATAAAAAAAAACATAGAGTCGAACATAGAACCTCCTCCTTTGTGGAAAGTCGGTTAAAAATTAAAATAGTTAAAAATTGTGCTGCGATTGTCCATTAATGCAGAGTCCAATCTAGGAAGAACAAAGAAATATCGCATCGAAAAATCTTTTTTTGGTACCAACATTTTATGAAATTATTATTTAAGTTCTTCCTAGTTGATTTCATGCCATTAATTTGAAAAGAATACCAATACAATGTGAATAGGATCACAAAGAACAGAATATTTCAAATCCTTAAATCTGTCCCTCTCACAAGTCCATCACCAGTTTCTGACCACTAAAGGTGGGCAAACTCAAAAGTATTGCTGGACCACTCGGTAGCCCGCGGGCCTGCGGTTGAACGCCCTTGGTCTAGAGAAACTTAATGATAGACTACTCATTATCTGCAATATATACTAGAATAATCGCAAAAGTGTTTTATTTCAAAACTCTGACTTCTATAGAGAGTTTTGAAGGCCAGTGTATATTCCTTTAGGACATGTAAATAAGTATACATAAATCGTCTTTGATTTGCTATTTCCAGGTCATGGTCGGTTACGGGGAGAAGCTAGAAGACGTGCAGTACCAATGTGGTGGAGCCCTCATCAGCGACAAATTTGTTCTCACAGCTGGACACTGCATCGCAAGCAGAGATCTGTGAGTATAGAGCCATTTATATCATAGCATCCTGAAGGCAGCTACAAGTTAACTGCGCAGCTAAGGGGGCTAACATCTCCGTGCATACCCTACGAAGCAGTGGATGACGGCATGGCCACAAACATTAGAATTAATATTTGTTTCAGGATATTTACCATCTATATCTAGATTTTTGTTCAGAGCTCGATATTTCGGCACCAAAAAACTATGTAAAGGTCGTAAAACTACTGAACGGGTGTCAAAATTGGATAAAGTGAGTATCGTCTGTCGTGAACAGTGTCGAGTAACTAGTGAGAAAAGTTCCGGTAGTAGCGGCATCGTGCGTAAAAAATGAGCGAGGAAGAGGGTAGACAGATATGGCAGCTCGTAAATACTCGTAACACCCACTCGCAAAGACTTTAGTTCTCGTGATCATGGCGCTTGTAACGGTGCCGAAATATTGAGCTCTCAACCAAAATCTAGATATACCTACATGGTAAATATCCCGAAACAAATATTAATTCTAGTGGATGACGACTTTACTGAAAGCAAGTATGCGGCCAGTTCGGGGTGCCAGTGTCGGTATTGCATCCATCGGCTAATTAATTACTAAACCATTGTCATCTTTAATACTAGAGAAAAGTACCGGCAGAAATAATGAAGTCGTGTTTTCACGCTGCTGTTGTCACTACTTTTCTTTTCTTTTTTAACCGAAAGAAAGAAAAATGTTCTACGTGGATAACACACACAAAGGCAACAATTTCTAGTAGCTAACAAATAAAACTTATTTCACAATTTCTCTCCTTTTCAGCGGCCCAATATCATATATCGCAGTAGGAGCATTAAGGCGAAGTGATTCCTCAGACAGATCCAAAATCTATAAAGTGAAGAACATCATCAAACACCCCGAGTACAAGCCTCCGGCCAAGTACAATGATATCGCGTTAATTGAGACCGAACAAACGTAAGTATTTTTTTATTTTTTTTATTTATTGCATTCATGTCGTTTACAAGGTGTTGTTATAAAATATAAGTATCGTACATGAACCCTGCGAGGGCACCGCAACATTTTGTATACTTATCTTAATATTAATTGCATGCAATATTATTTAGAAATATATCATTGTTACATTATCAAATTATATAAAATTATTAAGAAAAATGCATTGTTACATTATCAGTTTATATTATATAATGTCAAAATTTCATTATTAATTAATTAAATATTGGATGTCATTTATTTTATTTCTACATTATTACATTGCGTCTTATCTGATAATTTATATACAAAATAGGTACGAGTATAGTGTCAATTTGTTAAGAATTCATTTAGGCTATAATAACATTTCTGTATTAGGTGCATTTTAAGTGCATTTACAAATTTATTATCAAATTCTATGTCTTTTAAGTCATTGGGCAGTTTATTATAAATTTTATTTATAGGCTCGCGCTTGACCACTTTCTCGCCTGATGGTAAGCGATGATGTGGTCGACGGTTAAGCACGCTTGCTAGAAGTAACCTATTCACTCTTGACTAAGACCCCAAGGTTGTAGCTATCAGACAAAAAAGACTCCGGTAGGGAATTCCGCTCCTTAGCTGTGCGCTCAACTTAGCAAAATGCTTTGTTCGTATGGTTGGGATGTTCACCATGTATCAATGGCGCTTTGCCGTACGTCTTGTAGTCCGATGATGGAAAGAACTCTGTGTCGCTTCCAAATCGAAACTGTCTCACGACGAAACCGACCGCTCTTTATATAGCACGGTAGATGTTTCTAGAACGTTCCATACTGTTCTTCAAGAATCTTGCAGAACAATCGACGTTCGAACTCATTGTTCCCGAAGCGACTAGAATTTTCTAGAATGTTCGGCTCGAGCATTCTGGAAAATTCCATTCGTCACGAGCTTTCGAGAAGATTAGTTCCACTATTCGATACTAGATGGCGCTACTAGTTACTACTAGTTCTTCCTCTCGTCACTAGATGGCGTTGCCCTATCATGTAAAAATATGTAGCGCCTCAGTTTAAAATATCTTAAACTATCATTAATGTTTGTCGCGGCGTCGCTCACGGTCGTGTCCTATCCCACTGGGATCATAATATTTTTCGGGATTATTTTTTTTACACGATTTTGTTACTTCTACCAGTGAAAGAATTTTAGTAAACGCAGCAGTACTGCCAAGCCAGAAACAAACAAATGAACAAATGTTTCCTCTCTAAGAATGTTTATTTTCACAAAACTCTTAAGATTGTTTTACCGGAGTATGCGAAACGCACAGGACAGGTCCAGCAGTGGACGTCTTTCGGCTGAAATGATGATGATTTATCCTATTGATAAGCCCGCGTTCGATGTCAATCGACGATATATTCAATAACACGCTGACCCTCGCGGCTTCGCTCCCGTCAACTGGCTACCTACCTACTTACCCTATCCTGCTACCTACTACTAATTGCCTACCCTGCCTATGCTGATCATCAATAGTTTTCTCAGCGCACGCCAAAGAATGAATTTTATAGGCAACATTTTGCTACCTTGGGTTACATTATTGCAAATTTCATGAGAATCTCTATATTTTTTTTAAATATATTATAGCCTATGACACTCAAGAATAATGTAGCTTTCTACTGGTGAAAAATATTTCCAAACTGGTTCAGTAGATCCAGAGATTACCCCCTACAACGTCACAAACTCTCAAACTTTACCTCTTTATAATATTAGTATAGATGGAGCACGCTTACCTGGAACAAGCCTATTATCTCAAGGCTAAAAGACTACTAGTTTATAAAGTATGTACCTTTCAGGATTGCGCTGGACCAGTTCATCGTACCAGCGTGTCTTCCTACTGGAGATCCAGCAGTAGGATCGGAAGAGAAGGTCCAGGCTACTGGCTGGGGCCTCACCAGATATAGTGGAGCCGTTTCCAATACTTTGCAGAAGGTGGGTAGTTTCATATTTAAAATCACCCGGATATGTTTATAACCGCCGACGGAAAATGAGGGGTGTTACAAGTTTGACGTGTGTACCTGTGTATTTGTGTGTCTGTCTGTGGCAACATAACTCCTAAGCGGATGAACCGATTTTGATAACATTTGTTTTTGTTTGAAAGGTGACTTTATCGAGAGTGTTCTTAGCTATGTTTGATGAAAATCGGTTCTGCCTTTTATAAGTTACTAGCTGCTCTCCGCGGCTTCGCTCCCGTAGATCACCCCACAGGACGCGTTTTCGGGATTAAAAAATATTCTATGTCAGTCAGGAATAATGTAGTTTTCTATTGGTGAATGAATTTTTCAAATCGGTCCAGTAGTTTCGGCGCCTATTCGGTACAAACAAACAAAATATTCTTTCCTCTATATAATATTATTATAGTATAGATATAGATGGGCGATCCACTGTTTATATCGGGGTGTTTACGCAAATACCGTGTCATAATTACGTAATAATCATAATCATTTATTTGCTAATATGGGTAATTACATAAGAGTTCTTAAATATATAAATATGTTCTTGTCGATCGAAGCGTGTCTAATATTAAAAAACCGGCCAAGTCCGAGTCGATCTCGTGCGCCGGGGTTCCGTACCTATCCATTGTGCCGCCATAATAAAATTGGTATCATTTTTATTGCTGTCTAAATTTTAAAGATATGGGCAAATTTAGATTTCCGCGTAAACTTGTAAGTACCAAAATTTACCTTAATTTGCAACTTTTTTTATTTTTTTCCTTTATTTGTGCTGTAAGACCTAACTTTTTGCTAAATTTCGTGATTCTAGGTCAATGGAGACTACCATATAGGTTTTCGACCCAAAACCTATAGGGTACTTCCAGTTGACCTTATAGAATTGTCAATTTTGGTAAAGGGAAAATTCCAAAAAATAAAAAAAGTTGAAAACTAAGGTAAATTTCGGCACTTACAAGTTTTCGCGAAAATCGTAAATTAGCTTATATTTTTTTGTCGCGTTGACTCAGGATCTTGATTATACACCTAATAGGGACTATAGACCTCAGTATCTAGTATAAATTTCAATTTGCTAGGTCTACCCGTTCCTGAGAAAATCGGTGGTGACACACGAACAGACGGACAAGAAAGTGATCTTATAAGGGTTCCTTTTTTTACCTTTTGAGGTACGGAACCCTAAAAATGTGTCGGGGTATGCTATTATTATATCATCTGTGACAGATAATGGGTTTTTTAATATTTACATTTGATTTGTATCTTAACGTCTTATAATAAAACGTATATTATAATCTACTACCTCCCTCGAGATAATTTTCGATTATACGTTCGCCCTCGATGGTGCTGGCAAAAACTTGTTAGACATGTTATTTGTAGGCGAAACCTATGCTCGAGGAAACTCGCCACACTGATAATGGTCTGAATAATAAGAAATAGAAGGTGTTTTTTAAGCGGGGCACACTCGGTCAGAAATCTGGTTGATCCCGCTTAAAACACAGAGAAGTTTGGAAGGAGAAAGGGAATACTTTTATAAATAGAATATTCGTAATGTAGGCTAAAAAAATCCTTTTTAACAAAAAAATACCGACATCTAAAACAAAACGCTATAAAGTGAAAAATAACTTCAATTTCAGAAGTCGGACTACCGAAAAGGATGTTATTTTTCGCATTGTAGTGTTTTATTTTGGTGGTCGGTTTAATTTTATTGTTAAAATTTTTAATAATTTTCACTTTTTAGTTTTGGTACCTTATATTACCATGAAAATTCGCATTCGACAGATCTTGATCAAATTTAAATAAATAAGAATCATCAAAATCGGTTCCTAATCCTCCTTTTTGAAGTCGGTTAAAAAAAACACGCTGCTCTTTTTTCTACAGGTGGTGTTACACCAGTTCTCAACATCGGAATGCCAGCAGAAGTACATGCCAGTTCGTCTGATGAAGCAGGGTTTCAATGCCGAGTCCCAGACCTGCTATGGAGACAAGGAGGTTTCCAAGGATACCTGCCAGGTATGCGCTGTTCTAACTAGCTCAACCATTATATGATTATTTGTGTCCCAATATATTTGTATTACAAAAAGCGATTTGAACTCGGCTACAGTAGATGTGGCCATCCACTGAACATGATATTTGAACTCGGCTACAGTAGATGTGGCCATCCACTGAACATGATATTTGAACTCGGCTACAGTAGATGTGGCCATCCACTGAACATGATATTTGAACTCGGCTACAGTAGATGTGGCCATCCACTGAACATGATATTTGAACTCGGCTACAGTAGATGTGGCCATCCACTGAACATGATATTTGAACTCGGCTACAGTAGATGTGGCCATCCACTGAACATGATATTTGAACTCGGCTACAGTAGATGTGGCCATCCACTGAACATGATATTTGAACTCGGCTACAGTAGATGTGGCCATCCACTGAACATGATATTTGAACTCGGCTACCGTAGATGTGGCCATCCACTGAACATGATATTTGAACTCGGCTACAGTAGATGTGGCCATCCACTGAACATGATATTTGAACTCGGCTACCGTAGATGTGGCCATCCACTGAACATGATATTTGAACTCGGCTACAGTAGATGTGGCCATCCACTGAACATGATATTTGAACTCGGCTACAGTAGATGTGGCCATCCACTGAACATGATATTTGAACTCGGCTACCGTAGATGTGGCCATCCACTGAACATGATATTTGAACTCGGCTACAGTAGATGTGGCCATCCACTGAACATGATATTTGAACTCGGCTACCGTAGATGTGGCCATCCACTGAACATGATATTTGAACTCGGCTACAGTAGATGTGGCCATCCACTGAACATGATATTTGAACTCGGCTACCGTAGATGTGGCCATCCACTGAACATGATATTTGAACTCGGCTACAGTAGATGTGGCCATCCACTGAACATGATATTTGAACTCGGCTACAGTAGATGTGGCCATCCACTGAACATGATATTTGAACTCGGCTACCGTAGATGTGGCCATCCACTGAACATGATATTTGAACTCGGCTACAGTAGATGTGGCCATCCACTGAACATGATATTTGAACTCGGCTACAGTAGATGTGGCCATCCACTGAACATGATATTTGAACTCGGCTACAGTAGATGTGGCCATCCACTGAACATGATATTTGAACTCGGCTACCGTAGATGTGGCCATCCACTGAACATGATATTTGAACTCGGCTACAGTAGATGTGGCCATCCACTGAACATGATATTTGAACTCGGCTACAGTAGATGTGGCCATCCACTGAACATGATATTTGAACTCGGCTACCGTAGATGTGGCCATCCACTGAACATGATATTTGAACTCGGCTACAGTAGATGTGGCCATCCACTGAACATGATATTTGAACTCGGCTACAGTAGATGTGGCCATCCACTGAACATGATATTTGAACTCGGCTACAGTAGATGTGGCCATCCACTGAACATGATATTTGAACTCGGCTACCGTAGATGTGGCCATCCACTGAACATGATATTTGAACTCGGCTACAGTAGATGTGGCCATCCACTGAACATGATATTTGAACTCGGCTACCGTAGATGTGGCCATCCACTGAACATGATATTTGAACTCGGCTACAGTAGATGTGGCCATCCACTGAACATGATATTTGAACTCGGCTACAGTAGATGTGGCCATCCACTAAACATGATATTTGAACTCGGCTACCGTAGATGTGGCCATCCACTGAACATGATATTTGAACTCGGCTACAGTAGATGTGGCCATCCACTGAACATGATATTTGAACTCGGCTACCGTAGATGTGGCCATCCACTGAACATGATATTTGAACTCGGCTACAGTAGATGTGGCCATCCACTGAACATGATATTTATGCCTACCAGGGCTGGATTATCCATTAAGCAGTTTGGGATCAAGATTTTCTTTTGACATTCTTTGAGTAAAATAATTTTGTAGATTTGAACTCTCCTAATCATCAGTCGTACTCGTACTGTACGTTATGGATGCAATAAATTGGATTTGAATTTGTAATGTAGTATTATTAATCTTATCTTTCACAATTTCCAGGGCGACAGCGGCGGTCCAATCCAGATTAAAAACAAGAAGATCAACTGCATGTACACAGTCGTCGGAGTCACCTCGTTCGGCAAAGCTTGTGGCTTCGTCGGAGAACCTGGCATTTATACCAGGGTCCTCAACTATGTACCCTGGATTGAAGGCATTGTGTGGCCTAACTAGTCATCACGTAAAAAAATATATATATCGAAATACGTTAAGTTAAAGAAAAAATTGTTTTAGGATTGTGACAAAGCTGATTGAAGTGCCTGCGCGTGCTAGCTGTCAAATTGATCACAACAATGTTGACGTTGCCGGGCGGATGAACCGTAGTACTATTTTGTAATTATCAGACTGAGAAAACATGAAATGAGCTGTCAATCCCATCTAATTTTCAATTGGTATGTAAGCTCAATTATAGCTCATTGCAGCTATTTCGAGGTGAGATTCTTACAGAATAAACCGGCATTAAATTGATCTATATTTCAGTTGACACTACACGGTGGTAGCCTTACTGATTTTCCTTTTCAAGAGTTACTATTACCCCACAGCGCGCGCATTTTCACCGTAATTACTAAATTGATAAGTTATACAAAGTCTAATTAAATTATTTAGCAAAACTCCACAGTCAAGATGAATAAGTATTCTTAGAAAAAAAAACTTAATAATGACTGCTGTCCCTTAGAAGTAAAGCTTTGTTTACTAAATTAGTTTGACTATTTATCGTAATGAACAAAAAGTAATGCAATATATACTTATGCAAATTAAAATATTTTTAATTACGAAAACTGTGTTTTATTTTCATCAACATGACAAATATTAGGTAATATTTTATTTTATTTATTTATGCGGCTATTTTAAGAAAATCTTTTGCCTGTTTTTAGTGTGGGATAGAAAACCTTCCTCAACCTTGTACTATGGCTTTTGATTTGTCCACGTAGTAGTAGTTATTCTAAGTCCATTTAAAGGACCTTCAATGGACTCAGTTGACAATGGAAAGCCCTCGACGAATGTCAATAAATAACAAGATATAACTATCTTATTGATTATTTGAATCAGTTTGGGCTTGGGACTTCAAATATGAACCATAGTTCACGTTCATACTATAAATAATAGCACAGATAATATAATACTAGCATACAGATGCCTCATCCCATACAAAGAAACCGTGCCGACGTAACTAGCGTTTTTCATCTGATTAATCTTGTTATTTTTGTAAGTACATCAATCGCGTTCGATCCCGTTTCACGGCAATAGATGGTGTTAGCAGCGACTTGCAAGTAAAAGGGTTTACTAGGTTCGTGAATAATTTTTCTTTAAATACAGTGAAGGTTCGTTTTATAGTATTTTTTTGCATGTTTTTACAGTTTTTTTTGCACCAAAATGTGTGACAATGCAAATTTTAACAATCGAGTAGAATGCCTCAGAAATTTAAAAATGCGCCACCTATTGGCATCAATTTTAAGTGATCCGTTGAAATTATCTTTGAAATGTGAATAAAGAGCCCAATATTCCATAATTTTGTACTTAGGAGAGTTGATTAAACAAGAACATACAATTTTTTTTGTTGTAATTCCAGAAAATGTTAATTTTACACACATTCAATAATAGACAGGTGCATATCGCGCCATCTAGTGAGATTTATTTGAACCAAATTTTCTTTATTATCAATGAGACCCCGTTATAATAGTAATCTTTGCATACTATCTTCCGACTTGCACACAAACACAAACAAACGCACACATAAACAAAAAAAAAACACAAAACCCGAAACACTGCCATCTATCGGTCACCAGTAGAACTACATAGACTTGAATGAGCCATTCGCAGCCGCTCATTCTAACGTTTCTGTTTCTGTTAAGGCAAAAGACATGGCAATGGCGGGCGATCCTCGCCTCTTACAGGGTTTGCTTTATTATACAACATAGAAATATCACGTACGTATTCTCAGAAAGTGATAGACAGAGGTTTATCCCTCACACTTCACACCAGCTATGTCCAACGGTTACGTAGTAGGCGAGCCGGGTACAAATCTATGCTCAACCTCAACCTACAAAACTAAATTAGTAGTGTTTATTCTCAGGGTCCATTGAAGTTTGAGTTAGCAGTGATGACATAAAATATGGCTCTGAGACGTGGTCGCTTACAATGGGCTTCATCAGAAAGCTTACAATCACCCAAAGAGCAATGGAGAGGGCTATGCTCGGAGTTTCCTTGCGTGATCGAATCAGAAATGTGGAGATCCGCAAGAGAACCAGGGTTACCGACATAGCCCGAAGAATTGCCAAACTGAAGTGGCAGTGGGCAAGGCACATTGCTCGCAGAACGGATGGCCGATGGGGCAGAAACGTTCTGGAGTGGCGAACTGGAAGACGTTGCGTTGGAAGGCCTCCCACTAGGTTGACCGATGACCTGGTGAAGGTTGCGGGGATTCGCTGGATACGAGACGCACGGGACCTGTCAATGTGGCGACGCTTGAGGGAGGCCTATGTCCAGCAGTGGACGTCTTTCGGCTGATATGATGATGATGATGATGAACCGTAACCCGGGCAATTCGGTTGTAGCAACTGGCAACTTTTAAAGGAAACTTTTAAAAAGTTGATAGTTGCCTCAACTAAAGTGTCTCCATCTGCAAAGCGCCATTAAGTTTGAAACAACCTATACACCAGTAGAGCCGTAGCGAAAACATACTAAATCTATGAGTAGAGCTCTTTTTAACACGCTTTTATTAGCTTGGTATGTATGTATCTATGTATCAATGTAACAATGTATCAATGTATCAATGTAACGGAATCTTTGAACGTGATTTTCACCCACTTCAAAACGTTGGATTGATTTGAAACTTTGCACACTTATCAAGGACCGATGACAATGCAATAATTTAAACAGTTTGTCCCATTATCCTTACCATTAAAGCGTGTTTTTTAGTTTTTAGAACTACAATTTATTATTATGAGTGTTTTTCATTTTCCCATGGTAAATAATATGGCGGGAGTGCAAACGACTTTTGACAGATGGCCGCCATTTGCCTAAAATTTATGGCTGTCAAATAAATAAGGACTTTATAGCTGATATTTTTCGCTTGTACGGCGTAAAGTTAAATAAATATGAAAATGCAAGCGTGGACTATTATCTTTGATGATAAAAACAATATAAGCATATTACTCGTAGATATTGTATTTACTGCGGCATAAAAAGTCTACGAATTACTTAATTTATTTAATACTTAAAACTACATAGTTTATAGATAGGCCCCATTAGGGTCATTAGGTACTTGTGTGCAGACCACAAACTAAGTAAACAGTATGAAAAACTTTTCAACAAAAAAAAATTAACCGACTTCCAAAACAAAACACTACAAAGCGAAAAATAACTTTCTTTTCGGAAATCGGTGTCTTTGGTAGGAACCTAATTTTTAGGGTTCCGTACCTCAAGGATAAAAACGGGACCCTATTACTAAGACTCCGCGATCCGTCTGTCTGTCTGTCTGTCTGTCCGTCTGTCACCAGGCTGTATCTCATGAACCGTGATAGCTAGACAGTTGAAATTTTCACTGATGATGTATTACTTAACCGGCCAAGTGCGAGTCCGACTCGCGCACGAAGGATTCCGTACCATTATCGCAAAAAACGGCAAAAAAATCACGTCTGTTGTATGAGAGCCCCACTTAAATATTTATTTCATTCTGTTTTTAGTATTTTTTTGTTACAACGGCAACAAAAAAACATCATCTGTGAAAATTTAATTAGTCTAGCTATAACGGTTCATAAGATACAGCCTGGTGACAGACAGACAGACAGACGGATCGCGGAGTCTTAGTAATAGGGTCCCGTTTTTAACCCTTGGGTACGGAACCCTAAAAAAGAATCATCAAAATCGGTTCATAATTATTGGAGTAATCGCGTAACAAACATACAGTCGAATTGAGAACCTCCTCCTTTATGAAGTCTGTTGAAAAATATTTACCTTGGTGAGCGACCCTTGGTACCAGTCATATTAAGGGTTGTCGTGTGACACAGTCAGGTTATGGACTTGAGGAGATCAGACTCGCTCCAAGTAAAATACTGGTATCCAGGTGTTGGGTACACCTGGATACCAGTATTTTAGACTAAAAGCCACAACCACAACATACTCTCGACATATTTCTATGCTCTGGGCAAACCTGTGACCTGTGACCTGACAGAGGACCGAACTTAGGACGTCACTTTAGTGACCACCAGGCCACCAGTAAGTACAAACAATGTTTTTACCCGACTGCCTAAGGAGGGTAATGTGTTTAGCAGTCCATGTATGTATGTTTATTCCCATGTGGCGTTCTAGAGACCAAACGCGTAGACCATTTTTGATGATTCTTAACGTCAATCGATTTGTCTTAACCTTGCGAGTGTCACTGGCTACATTAAAATTGGAAAAATCAAAAATGGCGGCTTTTGGGCGCCATATTGGGAGGGGCACTTTTTTATGCTTCCTGTCCTATCGTGTGGGGTATCAAAATAAAGGGTTTTAAGAGGTGATTTCAAAAGTATAAAACACTTATATGTTTAAATAAAAAAAATTAAAAAAAAGTTATAAATAAAATGTTTTTCGTTTTTTTTAATTCACTTTTTTATTCTTAGTCCTCCATCCAAGATCTAAGACAGTTGAATCGTTTGTTCAGAACCCGTCTCGCTTAGTTGACTCGGTGCTTCTCTGGTGGTTGCCACTTTTGATTCTAGCTTTCAGGATTTGCAATATTTGGTAATAGTGAAGCGGGCTTGTCGCAAAAAATTTACCAATGAGACACTTTTCAGGTACCATTGCATGAAATACTTTCTGTGTGTGACGTTGATGTATTGCCACACTGCATTTAAAGTAGTGGTTGAATGTGTAGCAATTTATAGTAACAGCTTGCTTACATAAAAAGATGTTGTGATATCATCTACAGGGCATAGGATGTAACATAAAGGTGTGGTCGTGTTTTAAGAATTTCTTCAGCATTATAAGTCATAAGTTATATATTTCGGAACATAATAAATTTTGTAGAAGTTTTGTAAAATATAACATTAATTATGTCATTGAAACATTAAAATTTACAAGCAGAATTAAAAAAAACATGTCAAAGATAATAAAAAGAAATAAACAAATAATAAGTTACATATTAAATTACAAATTCACAACAAAAATATGCCACATTGAATTTAAATATTTAATAATACGAAAGGACATAAAAGGAAAGAAAAATTAATAATAAAAAATAGGATGGAACGAAGAATAACTAATACTTGGAAACGGTTCTGGTCTCTTAGAGAAATAATGAAGGATAAAGATTTGCCAATGAAAGGGAAAAAGAAAGTATACGAAATATTGCTTATGCCGTGCTTACTATACGGGTGCCAGACATGGGCGTTAACAGAACTGCAAGAGAGCAACTTGAAAGTCTGCCAGAATGCAATAGAAAGGAGTATTTTAGGTATAAGAAGAAGGGACAGAGTGAAATTACAAGATATTAAAAAGAAAAAAAAAAAAAAAAATGCACACACTTTTATTTTATTTTATTTAAATTTTTTGTTTTGAGTAATGTACATTATTTGCATACTATTGTATAGAATCAAGTTTTTGTTTTTTTCTATCTGAACAGACAGCTGTGCTGCTGGGGAGTTTGTTGCGCCACTTCTTCTTTCCAGCAAAAGCACTAGGAAGTGGTGAAGGGCGGGCGTTTTTGGGGGACTGTCTTATGTAATTTTGACGTTCGGAAAGTGCTGATTCTCAGCCTAGTTTGAATAAATGACTTTTGATTTTGATTTTTTGATTTTGACTGCCTACAGCCAATTCAAATGACGTTGGACGGGACATATGTTGAGAGAAAGTATAGAGAAATGGACTAAGTTAGTAACGGAATGGTATCCAAGAGATAGCAAAAGAAATAGAGGCAGACAAACCTAAAGATGGGAAGATGACCTGAAGAAAATAGCTGGTCCGATGTGGATCCGTTTAGCAAGAGAGGAGTACGTGGAAATCTTTAGAGGAGGCCTTTGTCGATAGATAAGCTGTTACACATAAACACCCAGTTGCCGATCACGCAAATGCAAGTTAGAATAGATTAAATCAATTTAGTTTTAGTAAGTAGGAATGTCATAATTAATTGTAAGAAATAAGCAGCAATAAAGGCTATTTTATTTATTATTTTTATTTTAATAAAAATAGAATGGCCAAGATATAAATAAAAAATTGATCAAAGTTTTGTTTGTTTGTACCGAATAGGCTCCGAAACTACTGGACCGATTTGAAAAAGTCACATAGGCTATTTTGTAATCCAGAATATGGGTCAATGGGCCAGTTGGCCCACGGGAGCGAAGCCGCGGGCAACAGCTAGTAGTATAATACAAAAGAAGAATGTCAAAGATACAATTTATAATTATTAATAGAGATACTAATAGATTATTAAATAAAAATAGAAAATTTAAATACAATAAAAAAATAAAAATAGAATGTCATAAAAGATCAATATTATTGTATAAAAAAATTCAAAATAATAATAATCAACATATCATTTAAAATGAATTCCAATCTAGTACAATAATAATTAACACGGTTCTTGTTTATCATCTAGATACTCATCGACCTTCCTCAACAATATGTCTTTAAATTATTTTTAAATAAGTTTGCGCTATTTATGCTTTTAAATTATATTGAAGCTTGTTGTATAGAAATACTGATTGGTACCTGGAACAGTGATGAACCACGTTTATTTTCGGTTTGATTGTGTTAGGCAAGTCTTTTCTACGTGTCGACAGGGCATCAGTTTCAGATTTGTGCAAGTTCTTATCAAAACTGGCGCAGCACCAGTACGAGTATATAGAGGCATGGCACTGTCAAAAAAAAAGTCTCTACACGAATCCGTCTGTTTCAGGCGGAGCATTGTAGTAATATAGTTGTCAAATAAATGTCACCAGATGGCGCGTTATGCATCGATCCGTTATTAATTTGAGTGTAAAAACAATTTTCTAGAATTGATCATAAAAATTGTATGTTCTTCTTAATCAACTCTCCTAAGCACAAAATGATGGCATATTGGGCTCTTAATTCACAGTACCTGGGCGACCGAGCTCTGCTCGGGTGAAAATGAGAGAAAACGATGTTTTCTAAAAATGAGACCTAGCTAGATCGATTTATCGCCCCCGAAATCACCTGCATACTAAATTTCATGAAAATCGTTTGGAGCCGTTTCCGAGATTCAGATTATATATACACACATCAACACGGTCTAGGGATATTTTTAAAAAAGCGAATTACTATCAATGTCTTAATTATTTATATGACATGTATATATTTAAAAGATACGTTATTTAATATTCTACCATTTTTTAATAATGGTTAAGGTACTTCGATTAAAATTTCAGGATTTTATGGAAAAAAAATGAAGCATAGACGGAAACCGTATATGAATTAACTTTTAATTTATGAGTAAAAACTGAAAAAACTAGAAAAATCATTTAATTTGTGTTTATAAACTTGAAGTTAGTAGTCTGAGAAAGCGCCCATGATGTTCATAACACATCGGCAACGATTCGGCATGCTCAGAACAAGGTTGTCAATGTCTTGCTGCGGAATATTGTCCCATGTCCTTCTGAGGTGCGCAAAAAGTTGATCTTCTGTAGCCAGATTTTCAGGAACTTCCTTCAGAGCTCTTCTTTGCAGCATATCCCACGCATGCTCAATGGGATTTAGATCTGGCGATTGAGCAGGCCAGTCTAAGGCCCTAACATTGTGTGTATGTAACCAAGCTGCTACCGTTCTCGCCGTGTGTGCCCGGGCATTGTCGTGCATGAGCAGGAAATCTTGCCCCATTTGTGTTCTGTGGGGCAAGATTACGGGCCCCAGCACCTGTTGGACGTATCGTTCTGCCGTCATATTGCCCCGCACCCAAACGAGATCCGTCCGTCCTCCAAGACGAATTCCTGCCCAAACCATAATTGTTCCTCCTTGGTATGGGTGAACTTCCTGAGGGTTCTGAAGACGGCTCCATTGTCCAGGAACTCGCCAAACACGCGTCCTTCGTGAATCTGGATGGAAGCCGAACCGTGAACAGCACATTGGACCATTGCTCACGGCCCCAGTCCACGTGGTTCCGAACCCATTCTAATCGTCGTCCACGATTGCCGCTCCGTAAAGGTGGGACCCGGAGTGGTCTACGAGAGCGTAGATTGCTTTCATGCAGTCGCCTTCTTACAGTTTGGTCACTCACAAACACTTGGTGTACCACTCGCAGCCTTTGGACCAATTGAGTCGCCGTTGCATTTGGTTGAGCTCGCGCAGTAATTTGCAAAAATCGGTCTTGTCTGGGGGTAGTGATGCGACTTGTCCCCCGGTGCCTCTCCGCTACTTCACCTGTGGCACGATAGCGTGTCCACAATCTTGAAATTACATTTTGGTGGGACCCTATGGCCTCAGCAACATTACGCTGAACAGACCCAGCTTCCAGCATTCCCACAGCTCGTAACATCTCCGCCCTCGTCAAATGTTGGCGTTGCATGGCTACAATACCTCAATTTTAACTTTATCTTTCGTTTAAAAATGAAAAAAAAACTGTAACTAAACGTAATTCGTATTGTTTTCTAAATTTCGCACAAATGAAAATGCCCTCTCCTACACATCAAGACATTTTTATGCCACCGAAACAAAAGAATTTTCAAAAATTTGAATTTGGAATTAGTCTGAGATAAATTACAAACAAATCGGTGTATAAAACATTCCAATGCGGCCAGTACTTTTCGAGTTATTTAATTGAGTATGAAATATCCCTAGACCGTGTTGATGTGTTTATATACATATATACAAGATATGCTCGTTTAAAGGTATTAGATTTCAAAGATTATTTGAACGGATCATTTAAAATGTATTCCAATAGATGGCGCGGTTTTATATTTCTGAGACATAACACTTAATTTTTTAAATGTGTATCGTTACACATTTTGGTACAATGAAACTGTTAAAACTTGCAAAAAAATACTATAAAACAAATCGTCACTGTATTTAAAGAAAACAATAGTCACGTACTAGAAAACACTTTTAATTGCAAATCGCTGCTAACACCATCTATAGCCGCGGAACGGAACCGAACGCGATAAATGTTCTTAGGAAAATAATGATCTTAATCGGATGAAAAATGCTAGTTACGTCAGCACAGTTTCTTTGTATGGAATAAGGCATCTGCATGCTAGTATTATATCATCTGTGCCTTAAGGCGACAACAAGCCCCAGCGACCTTGAGCGCTTGGGAGGAGCTTGCGCCGCACCCCCGCGACCCCGCAACTACACGCTCGTAATTTCGTAGGGTAACCATACGCTTCAGACGGTGGGGACTACTGACTGATTTTTTTTTAATGTAGTGCGAAATAATAAGGTAGCATCCTGATAATAAATATTATATAGTGGTAAGATCATACTAATAATTAAAAATGCGAAAGTATGGATGAATGGATGGATATTTTTTCCTCAATCACACCAGAACGGGTGAACGGATCTGGGTAAAATTTGGCACAGAGATAGATTATAGTTCGGAATCATCATCATCATTTCAGCCGAAAGACGTCCACTGCTGGACATAGGCCTCCCCCAGGCGTCGCCACATTGACCGATCCCGTGCGTCTCGCATCCAGCGCCTTCCCGCAACCTTAACCAGGTCATCGGTCCACCTAGGCCTTCCAACGTATCGTCTTCCGGTTCGCGGTCGCCATTCCAGAACTTTTCGGCCCCATCGACCATCCGTTCTGCGAGCAATGTGCCCTGCCCACTGCCACTTAAGTTTGGCAATTCTTCGGGCTATGTCGGTAACCCTGGTTCTCTTGCGAATCTCCACATTTCTGATTCGATCACGCAAGGAAACTCCGAGCATAGCCCTCTCCATTGCCCTTTGAGTGACTGTAAGCTTCCTGATAAGGCCCATTGTAAGCGACCACGTCTCAGAGCCATATGTCATCACTGGCAACGCACTGGTCATAGACTTTCGTCTTGAGACACTGTGGTTTTTTTCTGAATTACAGATTCCGAGTGGATATTGTACTTATAGCTGTTGCCCCAAAACTCAATACTATATCTAAGCCTAGACTCACTCAAGGCAATGTATACCATCCTAAGCTGGGCCTATGTCAATTCTAAATTACATTATGTAGGTGAATGAACAACTACATAGTTAAACATCAGCTGATCAAAATGAAATCTGAGGAGTAGATTCTTTTTTGTATAGGATGTCCTACTCGTAGAATGTTTTTTGTTTTAGATACTTAAAAAAGAACACTACATTTAGTTCGAACTTGTTTTATTTAGTGTTAAATTAAAGAGTAGTTTTTGAATTTTGTTGATGAAAAATAATAATTAGTAAATACGCACTCTCCACTTCCTGACACTCATTTAGCCTGGAACTTCACAGCTTGGCTCATCACCGCAAAGTTGCTTACTTGTCGGTATTCTACAGACTGTACTTCGGTGAGTGTGCTCAAGAACTCCACGACCTCATCCCACCAGCCCCCTTCTACCATCGGACATCTAGACGCACTGCAAGTTATCATCCTTACCTTGTTGCCATTCCACCAATTCGCACCAAGCGCTTCCAAACATCCTTTATAATGCGCACAGCGAATGAATGGAACTCACTACCTGCGTCTGTGTTTCCGAACGCATTCAACCCGAATCTCTTCAAAGTTAGAGTGAACAGGCTTCTTCTGGGTAAGCTCACTCCATCGTAGACTCTGTCTCTGTCACCTCTGACCTAGACTAGAGTCAAGCGGGTGGGTTTGCCCATTACAAATAAAATAAAAAACTAAAATCTTCAATCACTCGCTGTGGATCATCACTCTTGGAATAGCTTTGATTTCGTCTGTGAGTATTTGCTTGTGTTTGTCGGGTTGGATGGCAATGGGTTGTAAACTTTACTTTTTAGGGTTCCGTACCCAAAGGGTAAAAACGGGACCCTATTACTAAGACTCCGCGATCCGTCTGTCTGTCTGTCACCAGGCTGTATCTAATGAACCGTGATAGCTAGACAACTGAAATTTTCACAGATGATGTATTTCTATTGCCGCTATAACAACAAATACTAAAAACAGAATAAAATAAATATTTAAGACGGGCTCTTCAACAAACGTGTTTTTTTTTGGCCGTTTTTAGGGTTCAGTACCCAAAGGGTAAAAACGGGACCCTATTACTAAGACTCCGCGGTCCGTCTGTCTGTCTGTCTGTCACCAGGCTGTATCTCATGAACTGTAATAGTCAGATGGTTAAAATGTTCACAGACGATGCATTTCTGTTGCCGCTATAACAACAAATACTAAAAACAGAATAAAGTAAATATTTAAGTTGGGCTCCCATACAACAAACGTGATTTTTTTGGCGATTTTTGCGATAACGGTACGGAACCTTTCGTGTGCGAGTCCGACTCGCACTTGGCTGGTTTTGTTAACCAATAAATTATTATTACGAGTATGTTCTCTATATCAATGATGCAATATTTTTTTGGAATTTTTGTATCTTGTTTTTGATTTGTGTTATTTTAATTAAAATTTTAATCTGGTCTGATAATTATCTATTGTATTGTAATATGACTTGTAAGAATGTCTGACCGATATAATGAAGACTGTGTGTAAGTACCTTCCCTATTTGTACCTAATTAAGTTTTTTTTTAATAGTATGCGTCATTCCTGGCGCAAATAAACCGACTTGAAAAAGGAGAAGGTTATTAATTCGGTTGATTTCGTTTTTCCTTTTTTATTCTTATTTCTCTAAAAAAATCTATGACAGGATGTGTTGTGTTTGTGTGCGTAACTGGGACTCTTGTCTTTTGTCTGTCTTGATGGTTTAGTAGTTGCAAGCGCGGAGGCTGATTGTAAAGTCCATGGTTTGATTCCCTACTAGGTCTGGAGTCTTTATTTGTACCCGGTACATTTTAATCAGGCTATGGGTAACATGTTTAACATGGAACCAAATTATAACTAGCGAAATATAAGTGAAATACACAACTTGAGACCTCTAACTATAAAGACAGAGATAGAGATATCCACTATATCTACGACGAATACTGGCGTGGTATTTGATCGGACGACACGGTTGGCGAAGTGGAAAAAAAATAAATTTGCAAATCCGTTTACTTATGATAGCATTATGAATACATTAAAAAAATATACCTATATAAAAACATCCGAGTTGAGAACCTCCTCCTTTTTGGGAACTCGGATATAAACATCGCGCCTGTAGGAGTTCCCCAAGAGGTTAGTCAGAGATGCACCACATTTCGACAGACAGAAACATCAAAACAGTCAAATATCATAAGTCTAGGAACTCTACTCACCCTTCAAACTTCATACATTAAAATCCTGTACGACTATCTCTGTCTAACACAACAAACATACATCTTGCTATCTCTTTCAACGTTTGTATGTGTGAGTGACGCCCTTGTGTATGGATAGGAAGCGTGTGAAAGCTTTGCGTCTGTGTGCGTGAGACAGGTAGTAACAACTGTGATGGGATGGGTAGAAATTACCCGGGATTGTGGGTAAATTCGGTGGTGCTCGGGAAGTTACATTTTTGTTTGTTTTTGGGAGTGTGAAGAAGATATTTTTTTTTTGTTTTTATTACTATTTATGTTAGTTAAACCTGTTGTTTACGTACATAGTAAGTGTATAAATAATAACAAGCAAATAGTACTACAAAACACTTAAAAAATTGTTAAAATTAATTGAGTGCTCCTACAGTTTAAAATTAGTGACTACATCTTTATTAAACTCTACATAAATAAATAAACTCTCCCCATCTGGCCCCGAAGAGTTATACAGAGTTGAAGGACACAAAGCCAAATTTGCAGCTGTTACTGAAAAATTCCAAAAAACAATCCAATAACATTTTTCCTGAATTTCGAAACGGTCTTATTCGTATGCTTTAACATTTGCCACCAATGGCCCTACTAAGTACTAACTAACTACTGCTTCATTAGAACTGTAAATATGATACGAAACCAACTATTAAATCTATAAATATTTTAATCTTACACAAAAATCTAACGTGCAATCCTTAGTTCATAAAATTTAATATACATCCATATAACAAAACCATTACCTCTTATCCCCGCAATCGGTTAATCCAGTGCTTTTGCCGGGAGCTTTAATTTTAAAAGCAGCAACACTGAACAACCACGGTCGCACACTTAGTCTACGTTCACCCTCCGCGCGCGAGAGTCGTGTGTTCAGTGTGTAATATCTGTGTACTTTTGTGTACTGTATTCATTTGCCGTGTCTTCATAGTGTACTGTGTATTTAAGTGTGTTTTTTGGTCATTTTCTTACAAAGGTAAGTTTTCTATTAATATTTATTTCCAATAGGGTGAATGTAACAGTTGATGGTAGAGACCTTAATTGTTTTTTCGAGATTTTCGTGTCTCGTTTCTGTATGGTGAAAGAATTTATTTATTTGTTGTGTGTGGATTATAAACAAGTTTGGTTACCACATAACATGGAATAAATAGTTCTAATACAATTACTTTGTTAGTAAAATTGATTACAACCCGATACATGTTTTGGTTTTCGCTTCGTCGAAGGTTTGGTGTCAAATTCCTTCGTGTTTTCAATTATTTGAGCAATTCCAGTACTTGTATGTATGGTTGGAACCGCTCTTACTAATTTGATAGGCACGTATTTCTATAATAACTTAAATTATAAGGTTCGGACGCGGTTTTACTCGTGTTTTTTAGCATTTCTGTTTATAGAGACAGTGTTTTGTGTTGTATAAACTATAAGAATGTTGTTGGTTGGTTTTGATAGACAGAATATTTGTGAAATACTGTAATTAGACGTAAAATTATTAATTGTCTCTATTTATTACCAAGTTGATGTTGAATTAAAAAAGATCTTGGACGAAAAGGAAGAAAACAATCAAGACAATAACTAAGTACTGTACTCGTAAGTCAAAGAATAGAACATATTATAACATTCATCATTATTATTGTTTTGATAAGAAATTTTTATCAAAATAATCATTAAATTTCTTATTAGGAATCATTGAAAAATCTTCAAAACAAAGAGAGTGTCAAACTCGAATCATTTATTTCAATTAGGCCATTAAAAAGCACTTTTGAATGTCGAAAATGTAAGTTATAAAGTATTAATTTAATTAATATTTATACTTAATTGATTTTAAGAATAATTGTAAGGGGGTTGTAATACAATTTTTGGGTATCTACAATAAAATACTATGTTCAATCTACCATTGTTTGGTTTGGATCTAAAAATGTTACTCATCTACTATTCACAAAAATACAGCTCCGTTTCCAGGATCCTTTTACTAGCTTACTACTTACTAGCTAAAAAGACTATAAAACTATTAAAAAAATTACATAAAAACAAATTTGGGCGACTATTCACTGTTCAGACTTTAGAAGCTTAGAGAGGTGTTGATAAGTTTGACGTGTGTACTACCTGTGTATTTTTGTAACTGTCTGTGGCATCATAGCTCCTAAACAGATGAAACGATTTAGATTTTTTTGGGAAAATTCTTGTCCTTCTTATTCTAGATCAGTGACATTCTAACAACGAAAGTGTCGGTATAGCGATTGGAATAATGTCAAAAATGTTCGGGATACTCAAGCGCCACAGAAATGTCACGAGAACATCCTTTCAATTTAAAATCGCTACAGGTGACATCGAATGACACTTGTGTAAGGCCTCAGGAATCCACTCAGGTTTGCCTCAAAAAAACAAAATCATAATATGTTTTATTTCAACTAAACCATCAGTGTCTGCTGAACCACAAATCACACATCACAGCTGAACCACAGGCCTCCGCTCTGTCAGAGAGGAGGCCTGTGGTTCATCTGTGGGATTATTAAAAGGCTGATGATGATAATGAAACCATTTAAAGGCATTTTTGAATTGCCAACAAAAAAGAACTAAAATTAAACTAGTTGCAGATTCGCAAGCGTCGGTTGGTCTCTATGAAGAGCCTAAGAACCTGCAAGAAACTCCACGGATACTCTTATCCCTCAATCAATTTTAATTACAAGTATTTCGTTACATCATCCTTGTTGGAAAATTACGTGAGAACGATGTAAAAACATGTGCACGCAAAAGCTAGACGCTTGACATACAACCATAAAATACAATAATTCATTAAAAACAGGCCGAGGCACCCAAGTTATGACCAATCCCATCTGATGGCGCCTGTTCACGAACATGACGCATGCATTGGCACCACTAAACTCAACCACATGAAGGGAGCCGAATGATCCAACACATAGTGCCACCAACAGAGAGCATGACACACTCTTAACTGCCAGGGTACATTTAAAGCATCATCAATATAACAAAAACAAGCAAATACTAGTATTAATAAACAGTAGGTATTGGTTAAGAAACAGGGTGACAACTGAGATGACAGCAAACACAGAAGTATGGCAGAAGAAGACATGTTACGCCGAACACAAATAATAAGGGACAAGGGCTAGAGATTGATGATGAACATTAAGGATTTTATAAACGAAATAAAATGAATGGAAATTCATACATTCATCAAATCCCGGTGCACTAAGCACCCATGCTACGAGTATCAACTTGATCGTCCACTCTAAGGGGCGAGTCAATGCAATATTTTATCATCAATAGTAGAACTAAAATATAACATCGAAAATACCTCGCGTTCTTTGATGTCTTGACTCAAGAACCGTTCCGTTCTCTGGGATCTATCCACTTCATTAGTTCCCTACTCTGTCGCGCTACGCACTTATTACTCAATAAGTATGTTAGTAACATTTCCACGATACGGAAAAAAAGTATTCTCCAATGATTGTTCGGCTGCCACTCTAAATTGCTGCAGCTAAATACCAGTATTGTACACGGGGCGACTGCCTATCTAACCTCCACAACCCAGTATCCGGGCAACACTATACCTCTATTCAAGACTGATATCAGATTTCCTGGTTTTGGACTACCCGTAACGACTGTCAAAGATCTCCACAAGACAACCGCGGCCAATGACTTCACGTCTTTCATACACATCTGCGTCGTTTCGTTCTGTCTTGGTATCCCACCGCATTATTACCAAATCACTGCAACTCCTGAAATCTAGCATCAACCGTGGCGACCACCAGAAAAGCACCGAGGCAATTAAGCTCGACGTAGTCCCGGCAAATGAATTTAATTGTCTTGGATCCCGCAACGAAATTAACCAGAAAATAATAACGATGGAGTAGGCAAACTATTATAATTTATAATACTCTCGGTATGAAAAACCAAGAAAAAAACGAATACTCCAATGAATCATGAACAAAATAAGTTTCAAAACACTTCAGTCCTGCCAAACTCTACGTTATTAAATCCAGATATCACTCCTGTATTTGGATTAAGTCCAAATTATTCATATTTATTTTAAACGGAATGTCTGGAACCTGCGAGTCTCCGTTACGTGGTACTATTATGTATTCTTTGTCTCCGCAGGGAACGATAATTTTGTCATCTGTGTTATTTAATATTTGTAAGAAACAGTCTGGAGATGAAAAAAAGAGTGAGGAAACTATTAGGATATCGTCTAGATATAGTAAATCCTTGCGCCTAAAACTTATTTTACCCTTTGAATAATATACCTACACAAATGTGAGTCTATGTATGTTTAGATTTTTTTTAATCAATCAATCACGCCTCGATAGCTGCGCAGATTTGGATGAAACTTGGAGCACGGGTAGACTATGGAATATATATTATGACTAAGTATAATTTTCAATAACACACGAGCAAAGCCCCACGAACTCAAAGTTGTTTTGAGAGGCTTTACTCCAATAATCTTCAGATTTTCTTCGTTGTTATGAGAGACTTAACGTTAATTGTAGCCAAAATCATCGAGGTAAGACAAATGACTAAATTTCATCTTTACTTGATTGTATCCAAGACCTAACTCATCATTTTCTTGCCCTCAAAGGCGCAACACGTCCTTTTTAATCGACTTTCCAAAAAGGAGAGGTTCTATTTTCGACTTTGTTTGTTTTTTTTGTGTATGTTCACCGATTTCGCCGTCAATTGTGGACCGATTTTGAATTTTTTTCGGCGCCATTTCAACTTGGTGAAGATCTTATGAAGAACTTCGGAGATATACAACAGAAATCTTCAATAAATGACGGCAAATCTCTCGGGATTGCTGCAATCGCATGTTCGTTTATTTTTTATATTATTTCACATCATAACATCACGCCAGTACGCTCTAAAGAGGTACGCAGATGTGTAAAGTCCTTGGTACAATTTCATTTCACTGATACTGATGACATGATAATCGGGTAATATATTCTGGCATTATAAGTACCTTATTATAGAACGTGCCATTAGGTACCACAGCTAAATAGCTAAATATTAGACTAGGAAAATAAATTAGAAATCATTGGATAATGTAAATAATATATAATATAAGAAATCTGTTTGTGTGAATGATGTTTAATGTATAGTTGTAAAATTTTAAAATCATTAATTCAATAATAATAATAGTACCTAAAATATTTGCACGCCATGAGAAGTGGCAGACATGTCGTGAGCCACTCTTATTTAAGATCTTGCATGCATGTATTATTTTAATTATGTATGTATACACATGTTTGAGCAAATAAAATTTCTTATTCTTATTCTTAAAAAGTGAAAAATAATAAACATTTTTTTTGTCATTCGGTTGTATTTTTTTTGTAAAAATGTTTTGTTCTTCTTCTGTACTGTTCCATCAGTCGTCAACCCCAATGGTATCCACTCTTTCAAGACATTTAATCTTTCATACAACTTTCCTCATTCCACCTCTCATCATTTCAACTGCTGTGTTTCGACTGGTATTCAAAAGAAATGCTGACAGTCAGCTAATCTGAATGAACGAAACTGGTTATTATTACAGAGTACCATCTGGTTTGTCAAGCTGTCACTACATATCATTGTTAATTGTTAATGTTATAAAGAGAGAAGGTTCGATAGTTTTTTGTTTTGTTCTGAACTAACGACCCGGAATGTTGCGCTGGATTTTTTTGGGCACAATGGTCGTGGTTGATAAATGCTTTTAGAGTATTGAATAGGTTTAATGAATTAGTGTAGATATAGTGTAATTTTCATTATGTCAACGTGAGCTATGAAGAGAACAGAAAATTATGATTACTACTTGCATTTGGTAGCGTATTCATTCGCATGGGAAATTACACCAAGAGTTGCTTGGTATAATTTCCCATGCTTACTGCCGGAATAAAAAGTCTCCTACGTCATAGTCTGTATATATACCGTGTCTATGATGCAAGTTTCATTCAAAATCTGTTCAACCGTTGAGATAACTATGATTGATTAACAAACATAAAACTAAATCAAATACACATTTATTAAATTAGTACGACTTAACATCGGTACTTATTCTATTTTCTTTCTCGTTTAACTTCTAAGGAGGTTCCATAATAGTTATGCCATTTGTTTTTTAACTGGGTTTTACTGAACCAATTAGTATGATGGGTTTAATTGATGTGTATTTTATCATCAACTTATTTCCTACTAGTTTATGCCAGTGGCTTCGCCCGCGTGAAAATTGTTTTATTATCCCAAGGGAACAATATACCGGGCTAAAAACTGACAGACTATAATCTATCTCTGTGCCAAATTTCATCCAGATCCGTTCTGACGTGATTGAGTAACCAACATACATCCACACACATCCATCCAAACTTTCACATTTATAATATTAGTAAAAAGATGATCCAGAAGTTGAACATACCTTTTAATAGTACAGTTCATAGTTCTTTATAGCGAGTATATTAACCAGTCACCAAGGTGTTAACAGCGGCCGTACTCTGACGGTCAAAACAATAATGATTCCGCTGTGCAAAAGGGATAGTGCTCTTTGTCCTCTATAACTCCAACTCTCTCTCACAAAGGTACCATGATCGTCCGTGTCCGTGATTAGAGTTCCGAGTTCAAAATGTTCTGAATTATGACAGATTATGACGGGTAGAGTTCAGACGTAGTCACAAGGTTTGTCGAACGTTCGCACGTATTTTAATAAAAAAATCTTATTAGATCGATCCTGCATTGTATAACCTCATTTTTGCAGCAGACGGCGACCACCCATTCACATTGTCATTGCCAGATTTCGCATATAAATGGGTTCACAAGCAAAAACAAAAACAGACGTCCATTCGAATCAATTTAGGTGCCCTTTGTTTTAAAAGCTAGCCGAACTCGCAGCAGCTGTGCTCAAGTATTTTAAGGGAGTAGAAAACGGTTTTAGAAGAAAAAAACGTAGCCTTTTAGCTAAGCTTTTAAAAGGTTTAAAGAGTCTTAATTCGTTGTGTATTTTTTTGGGATTTTCTCTAGCTGAGTTGATTTTGAAAATGTTGTTTCAGTCAAGCAGAATGCAATCTTTGAATTCAAAAAAGGAGGAGGTTCTCAATTCGTCTCAATCTTTATTTTTATTTTTATGTATGTTCCTTGATTACTCAAAGACGCCTGGACCGATTTTAAAAAATCTTCTTTTGTTTTGAAGGGGATACTTTCTAGTTGGTCCCATAGTCATCAGGTCAGGATCTGATGATGGGATCCTAGAGAAATCGAGGGAACTCCTCAAATATTATAGGCATACATATAGCGATTTTGGTATTTTCATCAACAATGTAATCATTTGCACTCAGATAGTATCATTTGGTAAAGTGGAACTGATGAAGAAGACCACAGATGGCCACTGGAACTCCTATGCTAAGTATGGCACGGGTATAAGATATCTCGTATAGTTAACCGACTATGATGAAGCAAATACTTATAAATAAATGGTACTAATGAAAATGGCACCATCGAACTGATCTGATGATGAAGCCGGAAGGTAGGCACTGGAACTCTGATATAAAATAATGTATCCTAGTCGTGTTTGGGCTTATTGGAATCGTCATTATATGTACTTTGGCTATAAATGATTATCATGTTAATTGGAGATACCTACCAAAACTAGAAAGAGAAAAATAAAAAAACTTTCCACCACAACATCGCTTACCATCAGGTGAGATAGTGGTCAAGCGCAAGCCTATAGACAATAAAAAAAGAAAAAAAAAAAAAAACAAATCGACTTCCAAAAAAAAAACTACAAAGCAAAGAATAACTTTCGTTTCCGAAGTCGGTGTCGAAAAACGGAAAACAATGGGTGCAAAAGACAAGTTAAGTCTTTGAGGAATGAGGATAATATTGAGAAAATTTTGAGTATGCGGATGGCTGTAAGAGTAGAGAAAAATCAAAGAAACTACGAAGGGACTGTATGAAAGTTTGTACTTCTAGAAAGGAAACATGAAGGAGCACTTCCTTTCACTGTAATAGAGATGTTTACTGGGCAGAAAAAATATAATTCTATACGGACTAAATCCGGCAGTGAAGTCATCAAATAATATTGGACACGTATTTTTTGCTTTATCAAATTAAAAAGAAATGACAAAGATAAAGCGCAACAAAATGAATTCGCAAATATCATTGCCCGCCCATCCCATCAACACCTTGCCTCGCTGGTGAGAAACCATCTTAAGGTCCATTTGCACGCAAAACTTAACTCTGAGATAGTAGCTAACACAAGGTTAATTTGACAAATTGTCACACAAAAAAGTGAAAAATAACTTCTATTTCGGAAGTCGATGTCGAAAAACGAACAAACGAAAACCGGAGTACCGACTTCCGATATTCAAGTTATTTTTCACTTAGTAGAATGTTTTTTTTTTTTATATCCCATAGGCTCGCGCTTGACCACTATCTCACCTGATGGTAAGCGATGATGTGGTCGACGACGTGTTTTGAAAGACGGTTGTATTTTTTTGCAAAAATGTTTTTCTTGTTCAAATTACAATAAAGCTATTTCAACGCATTAAAGAGCTGTACAAATAACAATTACTCATTCAAGACTTCAGAATCATCCTCGACAATTCATTGATGTTCAGCTGCTATTCAGAATCGATTCACTTATCTAAATATAACTTCATTCTGGTGTCTGGGTCTACACAATCTCTGACAAATGCTAAAACTGTCTGGTCAGATCCATTCAAATCTGTGTGGCACTTTCCTCAAGACTATTTCAGACACTCCTGCAAGTTCCTCATAAAATCATCCAGAGGTTCATAACAAGTGTAGTTCTATGGTTCATATCGATGGACGAAATTCCAAAATGAACAGGATTGATCACTTGATATAGATAGCGCTTGGCAAACCCATCCATTATTTTACCGACTTCAATAAGGAGGAGATTCTCAATTCGACGGTATCTTTTTATGTTTGTTTCCTCATAACTTTTTATTAGGTGCCGATTTTCATGATTTGGTGAAGATCTGATGAAGATTTATTTTATAATTTATCGATGGGCTCACGTTTGACCACTACCTCGCCTGATGTGCCAGCGAGGATGTGGTCCACGCTTGCCTAGAACTAACCTATTCACTCTTGACTTAATGACCCTAAGATGTAGCTATCAGGATACAAAGACTCCGGCAGGGAATTCCACTCCTTAGCTGTGCGTACAATGAAAGTATTCGTAAAACGCTTTGTACGTATGGGTGGGATGTCCACCATGTACCGGTGGCGCATGCAACTTTCTAGATATACACCAGAACTCTTTAATAAACAACGGTAATTCTCTCGGGATTGCTGCAATTGCATGTTTGTTTATTGCTTACGCCATTTCTTTCATTTTTTAACATAACGTCACGCCGGTACGATCTATATAGGGATACGCAAATGTGTACTGTTCACCGTGTTCTACCAGATTCAACTATTCTGGCATAACTTTGGGCATTATGAGCACTTTACTATAGAACTTGCTCATTAAGTAATACAACTAAAAAGTGAAAATAAAAAGGTTTTTTTTCTTTCGTATCGATTTTATCTTCTTCCTCCCCGAAAATCAGTATTACCGAACAAAAAACTGAAAAAGCCTTTTAAAATTCATGTTTAGATTTTTATCTGGATAATACCTCGCAAAATATAGGTGTGTTTAGTCTTCGGGGAATACGGGCATGGTGTGTTATGATATGACAAAAAATCGATGTATGTGTCACGACTCACGAGCGGGTTGGTTGGACATGACTGTGATATTCACCAACCGAAAATTAACCTGCGTGGTGGATTGCCGCCTACTGGGATCTCACATAGAGGCATATGTCCCAGCAGTGGACAATAGGAGGTTGATTATCATGTTAGGGTTTTTTATCCCTGATGAGCCCGCTCCTGTCCTCGATCTCGCTGACAACGATGACACTTCTCTAGAGCCTCAGGTGCAAGTTCACTCTTACTTTGAATTGGTGACCATAGATGGTAGGGAAAACACACTTCGACTGTGCGTTTAATAAATGTGGAGGAGAAGCGCTTGTGTGAAAACTAAGGGTAATAAAAAACTGGCCAAGTGCGAGTCGGGCTCGCGCACGAAGGCTTCCGTACCATTATCGTAAAGAACGGCATAAAATCAAGTTTGTTGTTAATAGCTATCACGGCTCATGAGATACAGCCTGGTGACAGACGGACAGATAGACAGTCAGATGGATCGTGGAGTCTTAGTAATAGGGTCCCGTTTTTACCCTTTGAGCACGAAACATGTAAACAAGAAGAAAAACATGTTGTGCAGTCGGAGGATACATGTTCGCGAGCTGGCTGACCACCTGATACTTAACTGCTGAACAGTCGGGTTTTTTGATTTTATAAACTTTTTTATTTACAAATTTTTAGTTACCACTTTTTTTTTCGAGTTACTTTTGAACATAAAAGTGATACATATTTTTGTAATCAACTTTTAAAACCCCTCATTTTGATACCCCACAAGATGAGTTTGGCAGAAAAAAACAATTCGTACCCGCACAATATGGCGCCCAAAATCCACCATGTTTGTTTTTTTTAACTTCACCTTTCTTGAACACTTGGGCGGTCAAGACGTATTTAAAGATGTCTCCGTTTAGTGGTTTGAAATATATGAGGTAATAAAGAATATTACATTCACATACAAGATAAGCGCGAAAAACATAACCCTTTCCTTTCAGTCCGAGTAAAAAAAATACCTACTCATTGATATTGCGACCACCTCTTTGCCAAACGTAGCTTGCAATAGTAATCCCATCTCCATGAGGTCCAATAGAAGATCGGTGAAAGTAAGGAGTAAGACCTAGTGACAGTAACTAAAAATAAAATATGATGGTGTGCATACCACATTCTAACGCGTTTGGGGTCATAAGGTTAATTTCCAGTATTAGTGTCGATGCTAATTTTAATGTATTTAATGGTTTTGACCTGTGACTTAACGAGACTTACTACCCAATGGTGCGAGGGTTCCTACCAAATGCTACTGTTACATACAGAAATATTATGGCAGTATGTCGGCAATGAGGCACTGGTCAAGTCAAAGCTCCAGAGCCTTGAACATCGTCGCCGAGTTCCAGCTTGTCGGTTTTTATCGGTTACATTTCGGGGAGTGTGCGATGGAATACCGCCTAGCCCGTTCCATCATCGGACTACCAGACGTACGGCGATGCGTCCTCAGTCCATGGTGGACATCCCACCCATACGCACACAACGTTTTTGGGACACTTTTATTATGCGTACAGCTAAGGAGTGGCATTCCCTGCCGGAGTCTGTGTTTCCCGATAGCTACAATCTAGGTGTCTTTAAGTCAAGAGTGAATGGGTTTTTTCTAGTTAAGCATGTTTCACCGTCGACCACATCATCGCTTACCATCAGGTGAGATAGTGGTCAAGTGCAAGCCTACATAATATAATAAAAAAAAGAAAAAAGTATGTCTGGAAGCTGCGAAAGGCCATATCAATTTGGAATAGGGACGCCTAGCAAAAGATGAATATATTTTATGAGGAAGGATATGAAACGAAATGGGAGTCAGTAATAGCGCGACAGTTGACAGATAGCTAAATACTGGTCAGACAAAATTTGAGAATAGTTGAGACAAAATTTGGTTCTTCGATACGAAAAGAAGAAAATGTTGACAGATGGCATTCAATTCTTCTGTTCTTTTCTGAATGAAAGCAGATAACATGTAGCACTGACTTCAAGTAACACGGGACGAGATCAGGCAGATAACGACGAATTCTAGATTCCACCAGTGGTTCTGGTAGCTACAAAGATATATCTAAATTCTGGTAAAGACGACTACCGGCAGTTTTTTTTACCCGTTGCTTACCAGTATCACACAGAAACTCTGCATTTTGCAGGAAAATACGTAACCAATAACTCTCAGGGGTAGTGTAGCTTTTTACCCGACTGCCGAAGGAGGGAAATGTGTTTATCAGTCTATGTATCTAGTATGTACGCGTTGGCCGATTTAGATGATTCTTACGTCAATCGATTCGTCTTAACCTTGCGGGTGTCACTGGCTACATTAAAATTGGAGGAGGAATTGCACCTCGCGAAAATGTATCCTCCGACTGCACAGCACGATTTTCTTGTTTACGTCTTTTCAGTTCGCTTCTTAAGCAATCAGAATTTTTATACAGATTAAGAATGTTCACAATCCGCTTCAAATGTATAAACAAAATTTAAAGAATTCTACCTCTGTATACATTCGTTAAGGGTACACTAGTCGACGGCACGAACTATTTTGTGCGCGGGGTTAAAATGCATTGTATATCAACCGACAACACGTGCGGAAGAGATAGATGCTGTGATGAGCAGTAGGAAGCTAGTTCGCGTACGAATACACACTTTTGCAAATTTGTAGCGAAATGGATAATGATTTAGGACGAAACCGAGCGCGCGAAATTTTATAAACAGACCTTTGGCAGTCTAGATATCATGAAAAAACTACTACATCTATCTGTTCAAAATAAAATTATTTGCATTGTTGAACTACTAATCTATCCCTGTATAAACGGCCTCCCGTTTTGCAATTTTCGTCTTCTTATGGTATTTATTTGCACCCAAAAATGCGTTAAAATTAGTGTCTAAATGTGGAACTTTCGACGCTCATAACTTTAAATTTTTTTCTTGTTGTCTTTTTTGCTTCCATACAGGGCTAGATAATGATGAGACAAATTGTTATCACTTTTTATTTTGAACGTACATCGTCAAATAGTGGCATAATCCCTAGACTACGTTTGTATGGATGAATTTTCGACTAGTGTACCCTTAAGACTGATTCTTCGGGACACTCTGTGAACGCATTCATCTTACCGGTTCTATAATATATGACAAGCCATGCAACAGTTACTAACAGATTGATGAGAGTTCAATGACCTCCATTATCTCGTCTCCATGATAACAATCTGGTGCAATATAAAAACAAAGGACTATCAGATTCTTATCTGCATATCAGTTGTCAGTCACAAAAGATTGTTAAGATACAATGTTATCGTTTTTGGTTTAGGTACGGATGTCTTCCGCATTGCTTTATGAGTAAAAGAACTCATGGTTAAAATGAAAGTTATTTTTCGCTTTGTAGTGTTTTGTTTTGGAACTCGATTTAATTGTTTTGTTAAAAAGTTCTTTAACTTTAGACGTCTATACTACTGAACCAATTTTGATGAATTATGGAGTAGAGGTTGGAAAAGGACATGGGATACTTTTATCCTTCTGTCGGGATAGTTTCCGACATTCACGTGGGCGATGCCGTTAGCAGATGCTATTTCAAGGAATAATAGTGTGATATTTTTATTACAAGTGAATAAAAAGAGTCAGCGGAAACAATTAGTGTAACGATTGTGTAATCATTCTTAGTAAATAAATTAATAGGCTGACGCAGCCAGTTAGCGTACGAGACTATTTGAAATGTTTGTTTTTATGGTTCCGTACCCATATGGTAAAAACGGGACCCTATTACTAAGACTCCACTCCAAGATCCGTCTGTTTGTCTGTCCGTCTCTCACCAGGCTGTATCTCATGAACCGTAATAGCTAGGCAGTTTAAATTTTCACAGATGATGTATTTCTGTTGCCGCTATAACAACAAATACTGAAAACAGAATAAAATAAATATTTAAGTGGGGCTCCCATACAACAAACGTGTTTTTTTGCCGCTTTTTGCGATAGTGCATGGTACGGAAGCATTCATGCGCGAGTCCGACTCGCACTTGGCCAGTTCTTTTTATTTATTTTTTGTTTGATGTTATGCAACCTTGATTTTTTATTGTTATAATAGTTATTCAATTTTAGTTTTTGATGACAAAAGTGCGATAAACTACTTGCTTTTTCCTTTGGCGCCGCTCCCGTGGTCTTTTAATAGATTGATATCTGTAAAAACCATGGTAACAACATTTTTAACCACCATTTATAACCAACATTTTTAGTAAATGAAGTCTAAATAAACCATTTATTTAGACTTCTTTTACAAAAAAATAAGTACAATGGCAGACTTAATGCCGGGCATTCTCTACCAGTCAACCTGGGGTGATGAAAAGACAGCATGGCAGGTGCATTGTTTAAAATAATTAAAAAAGCCAGTTATTAAAATACTAAAATAAGTAAAATACAAATATATTGAATATAATATTTTATATATATTTTTATAATATTTTACTGAACATATATAAAAATATATATTTATGAAGTAATAGAAAAGAAGAAAGTGAGATGACTGTGTTTATTTGTTTTGATAATATATCCGCAATTTCTGCTTGAATGCATACCGACTGGTGGCCATCCAGATCTCGGAAAGAAGCGCGTTCCAGAGAAGAATAGACTGGATATAAAAGGAAGAGCGAACAAAATCAGTAGTATGAGAAGGACAGAGTAAGAGGAGATTATTAGAAGAACGTAGATGCTGAGCATGTGAAGAACATAGATATTGAAAGTTAGACATAAGATAGGAAGGAGAGGAGGGAGAAAAGTGTGGTCAAAGCGCGTAAACTTCTTCTCTGACGAATGCGCAACAATTTTAACTCAGACATGGTCATATTTCCTAAGGTTATATTTGAACCTACTACAGTTGTTCAAAACCCTATCCAGTTTATGCAGCAAGACCGCCTTCAATTCAAAGTAATCGATCGATTGAAGAAATCGCAAATTATTTTAAAAATATTTCGCATATTATTAGAGCTTGGGATTATAAACGGTTTGCAGTTTCAATGAGCTGCAATTGAACTGCGCTTGAACTAATAAAAACAAGATGAATTTGACCCATAAATGTATTTTGTAAATGCGTACAGTTCGTTAATAACTGAGATCTGTAATGACCGAATGCAGCTGAGTAGCAATACTTTACAAGGAGCGACTGCCTATCTGACCTCCACAACCCAGTAACTGGGTAACACGACAACCTTTGGCAAGACTGGATTCCGATTTTCTAGTTCTGACTACCCGTAAAAACAAAAAAAAAACTAAAAAAAAAACTTGGTAGGTACATAAAAATACCACCGACTTCCAACCAGAAAGTTATTTTTCACTTTGTTTTAATTTGGTAAAACAAAGTGAAAAATAACGTTCTGGTTGGAAGTCGGTGTCCATACGAAAAAAAATTATACTTACCAAAGACAGTATTGTTTTGTTGGAAGTCGGTAGTATTTTTATGTGTTTCGCTTTTTATTTGTACCTAATAGAGAGATCACCCGAATATCATGAAACCAGAGCATAACCAGTGATATGAGAGTGCACCAAGGAGAACTTTATACACCTACATACCCCTTTAGAGCGTACTGGCGTGATGTTATGTTATAAAATGGTATAAACAATAAACAAACATGCGATTGCAGCAATCCCGAGAGATTTACCGTTATTTATTGAAGAGTTCTGTTATATATCTCCGAAGTTCTTCATCAGATCTTCACCAAATTAAAATAGGACCAATTTGAGAATGTATTCTTTCAAACAAAAGAAATAATTTTACAAAATCGGTCGACAATTGACGGAGAAATCGGTGAACATAGAGAAAAAAAAACAAACATAGAACCTCCTCCTTTTTGGAAAGTCGGTTAAAATGATAGCCGTGCTTACCGAGGCACGAGGCACGGAGGAATCTGGTGTATAATAGATGGTCAATACGTGCCGTAGTATAATTATCTATGAGAAACTCCACATAATGTGTACATAGACTCGAAAGTCCTGTTCCGTCTGGGTTCGAACGCCAAACACAAACGTACACATATTTGACTAGGTTGTAAAATTTGCTAGTTCGCACCAGCGTGTGAATTGATGGAAAAGATTTGTCTTCAAATATCAATATTTGTTTCTATGAATTTAATGTTATGGGAATCTCGAAGATAATATTATGTTTTATTGTGTAGCAAAGTCGATAGTAGATAATGCCATCGTTTCTTATCTTCTCTACGATTATCCGCTGGTCAATCTGTCTAGTCTTTTTGGAAAAAGAAGGGTGTTATAAGTTTCTCGTGATTATTCCTTGGAGGGGTACGCAGAGACGTACCCATTGTTTATTTAAAAACTAGCATCGGCTGACGGCTTCGCCTACGTGAATGTCGGAAACTATCCCGACAGAACATACTCCGAGGATAAAAAGTATACCATGTCCCTAAGGTCCAATGTACCTCTACCCCATAATTCATCAAAATTGGTTCAGTAGTATAGACGAGAAAAGTTAAATAACTTTATAACAAAAAAATAACCGACTTCAAGTCAAAAACGAAAACATAAAGGAGAAGTGGAATTCCCTGCCGGCGTCCAACCAAGAACCAAGGGGTCTTTAAGTCAAGAGTGAATAGGTTACTTCTAGGCAAGTGTGCTCCATCATCGGCCACATCATCGCTTACCATCAGGTGAGATGGTGGTCAAGCGCGAGCCTATATAACATAAAAAAAAACCAAAGACACCGTCTTCGGCAAAGAAAGTTATTTTTCACTTTATAGTGTTTTGTTTTGGAAGTCGAATTCTAAATTTTATTAAGGATAACTTAAAAACTGCTCGTCAGATCTTGATCAAATGTAAATGGTGCCACAAAAGAAGCACCAGCCTTCAAATAAAAAAAAGGATCATCGAAATCCGTTCATAATTGGCGGAGTTATCGCGAATAATTTTAGGGTTCCGTACACAAAGGGTAAATACGGGACCAATTTAAGGGTTCCGTACCCAAAGGGTAAATACGGGACCCTATTACTAAGTCTCCGCGGTCCGTCTGTCTGTCTGTCCGTCACCAGGCTGTATCTCATGAACCGTGATAGCTAGACAGTTGAAATTTACACAGATGATGTATTTCTGTTGCCGCTATAACAACAACTACTAAAAACAGAAGCAAATAAATATTTATGTGGGGCTCCCATACAACAAACGTCATTTTTTTGCCGTTTTTTTCGATAATGGTATGGAACCCTTTCTGCGCGAGTCCGACTCGCACTTGACTGGTTTTTTCTTGCCAGTTCTTCTCTATAGAAATTGAACCCTGCTCTAGCTTCAGACGCTTCATAAGAATGTCATGTAGGTGCCAATTACCGAGAAAGGCAATTATAGCAATAACTTAAAGCCGTAATTAATTTTTAATGAAATAGATGTTTCTATTCATACTTAAGATTACACTAGTCGAAAATTCTTCCATACAAACGTAGTCTAGGGATTATGCCACTGTTTGACGATGTACGTTCAAAATAAAAAGTGATATCCATTTGTCTCATCATTATCTAGCCCTGTGTGAAAGCAAAAAAGTAAAAAAAGAAAATATTTGAAAGTTATGAGCGTCGAAAGTTCCACATTTCGACACTAATTATAACGCATTTTTGGGAGCGAATAAATACCATAAGAAGACGGAAAATTGCAAAACAACCACCATACAGGAATAGATTAGTAGTTCAACAATGCATATAATTTTATTTTGAACAGATAGATTTAGTCCTTTTTTCATGATATCCAGACTCCCGAAGGTCTGATTATAAAATTTCGCGCGCTCGGTTTCGTCCTAAATCATTATCCATTTCGCTACAAATTTTCAAAAGTATGTATTCGTACGCAAACTAGCTTCCTACTGCTCATCACAGCATCTATCTCTTCCGCACGTGTTGTCGGTTGATATAAAATGCATTTTAACCCCGCGCACAAAATAGTTCGTGCCGTCGACTAGTGTACCCTTAAGCATTTTTGTCTGTGGGCATCATACTCAAGAGAAACCTGTCAAAATAAGCAGCTTATATTTATTCTTTTAATCTTATTAACATTGGAATAAGTTAAACACACTTCAATAACTATTATTAAATTCAAATGTTACTGTATTAGCGCGAACTACGGTAAAATCTAAAATTTACCAAGTCTTATTGGTAAAAGTCCGAATTGATCTAAGATAATTGTTAATTTTGTATGTCTGTGACATATTATAATATGAAACGATGAGAACAATTTGAAGAACAGATTGTTAGCTTCGCCAAAGTACATGGTTTTAAAATATTTCCAAATATAAGCACTCTAAAATATTTTAAAATCATGTAAGTATTTTGCTGTTAATGAATGAATAAGTGAAGTTAAAAAATATCAGAAGGAAATCCTAAGATTTACTTTGTGACTACCTGTGCCCGCGGCTTCGCTCCCGTCATCTGCCTGCCAACCCTACCCTACCCACCTTCCTGCCCACCCTACATATACATATATATATATATACATACCAATTTTTTTTTCTAGGTTCATTCTTTCGCGTAGAATATTAACACCGCGATTCAGAAAATGACTTTAAATGCACAACGCCATCTATCGAATAGCGAGCTCAACTGTCCGTGTAACTGAATTGCGTGAGTTGTGATAATTTTACTTCTTGAACACTTTAAATTCATCTAACTTTTAATAGAGTGAACCGATTGCGATGAAACAAAAACTAAGTAATTCTTCAAGTTACGCACAATTTGTATGTATAAAAGTTATCTACATTGGTTTCGTACATTTCACGTGATGCGTGTACAAATAAACAGACAAACAGACAAAAATTCCAAAAATGCTGGCAATGGGTTCTGTTGGTTATCCTTTAACACCCTGGCTATTTTATTTTTTTCGATGTACAAAAAATATTTTTCTACAGATTTATTATATGTATTGATGATTATTTTAGATGATTTCGTACTTTTACCAATAAGACTTGGTAAATCTTAGGTTTTACCACAGAACAGAAAAAACGCCTTCGGTTTTACCGTAGTTCAGACTTTTACAGTAATGCAAACATAACACTCACGATAATTTTTGTCACACCTGTATTTCTCAAAGGCAGAAGTGTGCCATGGTACGTCCATATTCGCTATTATAGTCCTATGTATATGGGGCGAGCCCTTTGCTCCAACCGAGAATAGAACCCAGGACCACTAGCACTAACTGCTAGACCAACGAAGAGAGCAGTTATTTTTAAATCTAGTTAATTTGAGTTTATCCGTTAACCTTCTAACTCAAATTATCTTGTCACCTATTGACGTTAGATAAGCAACAAATATTTGATATATTCAAGTGAAGTTTATCAATCAATATTTATCTTCCCACGGATCAAGAGTGACGTATTTGACTTGCTCATACAGATATGAAATTAACTTGTAATTGTGACATCAATATCTGCCTAGCTTTCCGGCCAAGTGCGTGTCGGACTTCACACATTTAGGATTCCGTACCAAACCGCAAAATTAAGTTGGTTGTAATACAAAAAATGAAGGAATTTCTTTAAAATATATGATTTATCAATGTATGGTATATATATATATATATATTTATTTTATTGTACACCAGGATAAAACAATACAAAAAAAGAAATAAAAATTAAAACAAACGTACAACGGGCGGCCCTATCGCGCTCTGCGATCTCTTCAACCTTGAATAGATAGGGATACCCTGGCCACGACATGGTATTTGTTAATAAAAAATACGTCACATCACATCATCGTCTTAATGTTGGCTATGATTGGACCATATTAATTTGAAATAAGACCACAACCGTTTTTGTGCTCTTATTTTTCGGCCCGTTTTTTGAAGCGCTTACCGGGCATCAGTGTATTTGTTGATCGAAGCCTATCATGGTAAAACTCAAGCGTGAATATAAAATACTTTGTAAATGTTATTCCTAGCATCAAATTCTCCGTCTAGACAGGAACAATCTTTGGAGCTCGATCGAATTCAATTTCCTCAGAATGAAGAGTTTTGCTTTACAAATTGAACTGATGCGGTGTGAGATAGAATGGATATTAACTTTGGTATAGTGGTTTGTTCAGGGTTATCGAAGATATTCTGAAAAGCTCCGGAGATGATATCATATTATAGAAAACTTTTCAACAAAAATAATAAACCAATTTCCGAATGATGAAACTTGAACATAACCGGTGAAATGAGAGTTTCTGGGAACTATACACGAAGGTGAACTATACACATCTGCGTACCCCTTTAGAGCGTAATAGGGCGGAGGGTAATATTGTCTGTTTATTGTTTTATGCTATTGCAGCAAACCCGAGATGTTTGCTGTCATTTATTGAAACGTTATGTTGTGTATCTCCGAAGTTCTTCATCAGATCTTCACCAAATTTTAATGACACCAAACTGGGAACATATTCTTTTTAACAAATACATATTTTCAAGATCGGTACTCAATTGACGGAAAAATTGGTGAACATATACAAAAAAAAATGAAGTCGAACATAGAACCTTCTCTTTGAAAAGCCGGTTAATAATGAGTACCGACCGACCTTCATCCAGACTGGACGTCCGATCTCTGCTTGGGTGAAAATAGTAAAAAAACTCGTTTTCTAAGACTGAAACCTAGCTACATCGATTTATCACCCCCGAAAGGTCCTGCATACTAAATTTCATGAAAATCGTAGGAGCCGTTTCCGAGATTCAGATTATATATATATACAAGAATTGCTCTTTTAAGGGTACACTAGTCGACGGCACGAACTATTTTGTGCGCGGGGTTAAAATGCATTTTATATCTACCAAGAACACGTGCGGAAGAGATAGATGCTGTGATGAGCAGTAGGAAGCTAGTTCGCGTACGAATACACACTTTTGAAAATTTGTAGCGAAATGGATAATGATTTAGGACGATACCGAGCGCGCGAAATTTTATGAACAGACCTTTGGCAGTCTAGATATCATGAAAAAACGACTAAATCTATCTGTTCAAAATAAAATTATTTGCATTGTTGAACTACTAATCTATCCCTGTATGGAGGCCGTTTTGCAATTTTCCGTCTTCTTATGGTATTTATTTGCGCCCAAAAATGCGTTAAAATTAGTGTCGAAATGTGGAACTTTCGACGCTTATAACTTTCAAATAGTTTTTTTTTTTTTAATTTTTCGCTTCCCTACAGGACTAGATAATGATGAGACAAATTGATATCACTTTTTATTTTGAACGTACATCGTCAAACAGTGGAATAATCCCTAAACTACGTTTGTATGGAAAAAATTCGACTGGTGTAACCTTAAAGGTATTATTAGATTAGATAGATAGATATGACACCACGTCAATATGGATTCCAAAGGGATAGAAATGTTTAGTACGTTTATTAAATGTTTAAGTCATGTCTAAGCAAATCCTCTTACACACAGTTCACCGTTCGTTTATTAGGTCTTCCACAACTTTTATTAATTCGCACTTTCAACACTTTCCTCACGACCTGTTCTTCATTCCTCTGCATCACATACCTATAATTCACACTACGGAGGTTTAATTCAATTTTATTAACGCCATAGACACCGCCTAGAGCACCGAGAGTCTAGGGTTGCCAACCGTACTCTAATATTTCGCTCAGGCACGGGGTCCCAGCGTTAAGAAAGAAAATATGGTTCAAATAAATGTCTCTAGATGGCGCCATATGCCTCGATTTGTTATTGAATTGTGTGTAAAATTAATATTTTCTAGAATTTATCATAAAAATTGTTTGTTCTTGTTTAATCAACTCTCCTAAGCACACAATTATGGAATATTGGGCTCCTAATTCACATTCCAAAGATTATTTGAACGGATCATTTAAAATTGATTCCAATAGATAGTTTTAAATATCTGAGGCATGCCACTCGATTTTTAAATTTGTATTTTAACACCTTTGGCACAATGCAACTGTAAAAACGTGAAAATACTATAAAACAATTCGTTACTGTATTTTAAGAAAAAAATACTTAGTCACGATCCGAGAAAATCCTTCTACTTGCAAGTCGCGGCTAATACCGTCTATAGCCGTGGAAAGGAACCGAACGCGATCGAAGTACTTCTAAAAATAATCAGCCTAATCAGACTAAAAACGCTAGTTACGTCGGCACAGTTTCTTTGTTTGGGATGAGGCATCTGTATGCTAGTATTATATTATCTGTGGCTCACGTGTGTTTTACAATCTACAAAAATAATAAAGTACGCTAAAATAATCTAGTTATTATAATATATAAAACTGCATTACCACTCACTGACTGACTCATTGACATAATTGTTCTCCCAGATGGTGGAGGGGAAGGTGGGTATATTTTGACAGATTCGTAAACAAGTAACTCCCGTGAGTATGGGAAAAGTGCCAAACCTCCCCTTTTCCCCCCCCCTCCTCCCCCCCTCTATCGTTTCTCGGAAACTAAGGTACCCGTATTTTTTGTTTTTTACGGATTCGTTTAGAGGAGGCTCGAAAAAGTAAAAAGCATTTTTCAAAGTTGACCCCCACGCCCCCCTTCTCCCCCCCTTTAAGCGGATCTCGAAAGTTGGAACATTTGGAACATTTCTTTTTTCAGGTTCATATAAAGGGGCAATGCTATAGTCACAAACAAACCATTTTTCATAGTTGACCCCCTTGCCCCCCTTCTCCCCCCTCCCCCCCCGTTTTGGCGAATCTTTTTTTTTCGTTTTTTTTACGGATTCGTTTAGAGGAGGCTCGGAAAAGTAAAAACCATTTTTCAGAAATGACCCCGTCGCCCCGCTTCTCCCCCCCTTTAAGCGGATCTCGGAAGTTGAGAGACTTGGAACATTTCTTTTTTCAGATACATATAAAGGGGCAATCCTATAGTCGCAAACAAACCATTTTTCAAAGTTGACCCCCTTGCCCCCTTCTCCCCCCTCCCCCCCCGTTTTGGCGAATCTTTTTTGTTTTTTTTTACGGATTCAGCGTAGGGATCCCGAGTGGAGCGAACCTACGAGACCGAGTGCAGCGCAGGGGGCAGGTGGCGAGCGAAGCGAGCCGGCGACCTCCGTAGCGTAACGAAGGTTGAGTGGGTGAAGCGAAACTCAGTGCCTGGCGACGAGTAGGGTAGGTGTAGGGTAGGTGTAGGGTAGGTGTAGGGTAGGTGTAGGGTAGGTGTAGGGTAGGTGTAGGGTAGGTGTAGGGTAGGTGTAGGGTAGGTGTAGGATAGGTGTAGGGTAGGTGTAGGGTAGGTGTAGGGTAGGTGTAGGGTAGGTGTAGGATAGGTGTAGGGACAACAACACGCGGGTGTAGGGACAACAACACGCGAGCTGCTTGCAGCTCGCGCACCAAGCGAATACTAGTTATACTATATAAAACTGCATTACCACTCACTGACTGACTGACTGACTGACTCATTGACATAATTGTTCTCCCAGATGGTGGATGGGGAGGTGGGTATATTTTGACAGATTCGTAAACAAGTAACTCCCGTGAGTATGGGAAAAGTCCCAAACCTCCCCTTTTCCTCCCCCCTCCTCCCCCCCTCTATCGTATCTCGGAAACTAAGGTACCCGTATTTTTTGTTTTTTACGGATTCGTTTAGAGGAGGCTCGGAAAAGTAAAAACCATTTTTCAAAAATGACCCCCTCACCCCCCTTCTCCCCCCCTTTAAGCGGATCTCGGAAGTTGAGAGACTTGGAACATTTCTTTTTTCAGATTCATATAAAGGGGCAATGCTATAGTCACAAACAAACCATTTTCAAAGTTGACCCCCTTGCCCCCCTTCTCCCCCTCCCCCCCCCCCGTTTTGGCGAATATTTTTTTCGTGTTTTTTTTACGGATTCGTTTAGAGGAGGCTCGGAAAAGTAAAAACCATTTTTCAAAGTTGACCCCCTCGCCCCCCTTCTCCCCCCCTTTAAGCGGATCTCGGAAGTTGAGAGACTTGGAACATTTTTTTTTTCAGATTCGTATAAAGGGGCAATGCTATAGTCACAAACAAATCATTTTTCAAAGTTGACCCCCTTGCCCCCCGTCTCCCCCCTCCTTCCCCCCGTTTTGGCGAATCTTTTTTTGTTTTTTTTTACGGATTCAGCGTAGGGATCCCGAGTGGAGCGAACCTACGAGACCGAGTGCAGCGCAGGGGGGAGGTGGCGAGCGAAGCGAGCCGGCGACCTCCGTAGCGTAACGAAGGTTGAGTGGGTGAAGCGAAACTCAGTGCCTGGCGACGACAAGCAAACATAAGGGTTATGTTTTTTGGAACAAAGTGTAGGGTAGGTGTAGGTTAGGTGTAGGGTAGGTGTAGGGTAGGTGTAGGGTAGGTGTAGGGTAGGTGTAGGGTAGGTGTAGGGTAGGTGTAGGGTAGGTGTAGGGTAGGTGTAGGGTAGGTGTAGGGTAGGTGTAGGGTAGGTGTAGGGTAGGTGTAGGGTAGGTGTAGGGTAGGTGTAGGGTAGGTGTAGGGTAGGTGTAGGGTAGGTGTAGGGTAGGCGTAGGGTAGGTGTAGGGTAGGTGTAGGGTAGGTGTAGGGTAGGTGTAGGATAGGTGTAGGGTAGGTGTAGGGTAGGTGTAGGGTAGGTGTAGGGTAGGTGTAGGGTAGGTGTAGGGTAGGTGTAGGGTAGGTGTAGGGTAGGTGTAGGGTAGGTGTAGGGTAGGTGTAGGGTAGGTGTAGGGACAACAACACGCGGGTGTAGGGACAACAACACGCGAGCTGCTTGCAGCTCGCGCACCAAGCAAATACTAGTTATATTATATAAAACTGCATTACCACTCACTGACTCACTGACATAATTGTTCTCCCAGATGGTGGATGGGGAGGTGGGTATATTTTGACAGATTCGTAAACAAGTGACTCTCGCGAGTTTGGGAAAAGTCCCAAAACTCCCCTTTTCCTCCCCCCTCCTCCCCCCCTCTATCGTATCTCGGAAACTAAGGTACCCGTAGTATGTTTTTTTTACGGATACATTTAGAGGAGGCTCGGAAAAGCAAAACCATTTTTCAAATTTGACCCCCTCGCCCCCCTTCTCCCCCCCTTTAAGCGGATCTCGGAAGTTGAGAGACTTGGAACATTTCTTTTTTCAGATTCATATAAAGGGGCAATGCTTTAGTCACAAACATACCATTTTTCAAAGTTGACCCCCTTGCTCCCCTTCTCCCCCCTCCCCCCCGTTTTGGCAAATCTTTTTTTTTTGTTTTTTTTTACGGAATCGTTTAGAGGAGGCTCGGAAAAGTAAAAACCATTTTTCAAAGTTGACCCCCTCGCCCCCCTTTTCCCCCCCTTTAAGCGGATCTCGGAAGTTGAGAGACTTGGAACATTTCTTTTTTCAGATTCATATAAAGGGGCAATGCTAAAGTCACAAACAAACCATTTTTCAAAGTTGACCCCCTCGCCCCCCTTTCCCCCCCCGTTTTGGCGAATCTTTTTTTTTTATTTTTTTTACGGATTCAGCGTAGGGATCCCGAGTGGAGCGAACCTACGAGACCGAGTGCAGCGCAGGGGGGAGGTGGCGAGCGAAGCGAGCCGGCGACCTCCGTAGCGTAACGAAGGTTGAGTGGGTGAAGCGAAACTCAGTGCCTGGCGACGAATGCAAACATTAGGGTTATGTTTTTTGGAACGAAGTGTAGGGTAGGTGTAGGGTAGGTGTAGGGTAGGTGTAGGGTAGGTGTAGGGTAGGTGTAGGGTAGGTGTAGGGTAGGTGTAGGGTAGGTGTAGGGTAGGTGTAGGGTAGGTGTAGGGTAGGTGTAGGGTAGGTGTAGGGTAGGTGTAGGGTAGGTGTAGGGTAGGTGTAGGGTAGGTGTAGGGTAGGTGTAGGGTAGGTGTAGGGTAGGTGTAGGGTAGGTGTAGGGTAGGTGTAGGGTAGGTGTAGGGTAGGTGTAGGGTAGGTGTAGGGTAGGTGTAGGGTAGGTGTAGGGTAGGTGTAGGGTAGGTGTAGGGTAGGTGTAGGGTAGGTGTAGGGTAGGTGTAGGGTAGGTGTAGGGTAGGTGTAGGGTAGGTGTAGGGTAGGTGTAGGGTAGGTGTAGGGTAGGTGTAGGGTAGGTGTAGGGTAGGTGTAGGGTAGGTGTAGGGTAGGTGTAGGGTAGGTGTAGGGTAGGTGTAGGGTAGGTGTAGGGTAGGTGTAGGGTAGGTGTAGGGTAGGTGTAGGGTAGGTGTAGGGTAGGTGTAGGGTAGGTGTAGGGTAGGTGTAGGGTAGGTGTAGGGTAGGTGTAGGGTAGGTGTAGGGTAGGTGTAGGGTAGGTGTAGGGTAGGTGTAGGGTAGGTGTAGGGTAGGTGTAGGGTAGGTGTAGGGTAGGTGTAGGGTAGGTGTAGGGTAGGTGTAGGGTAGGTGTAGGGTAGGTGTAGGGTAGGTGTAGGGTAGGTGTAGGGTAGGTGTAGGGTAGGTGTAGGGTAGGTGTAGGGTAGGTGTAGGGTAGGTGTAGGGTAGGTGTAGGGTAGGTGTAGGGTAGGTGTAGGGTAGGTGTAGGGTAGGTGTAGGGTAGGTGTAGGGTAGGTGTAGGGTAGGTGTAGGGTAGGTGTAGGGTAGGTGTAGGGTAGGTGTAGGGTAGGTGTAGGGTAGGTGTAGGGTAGGTGTAGGGTAGGTGTAGGGTAGGTGTAGGGTAGGTGTAGGGTAGGTGTAGGGTAGGTGTAGGGTAGGTGTAGGGTAGGTGTAGGGTAGGTGTAGGGTAGGTGTAGGGTAGGTGTAGGGTAGGTGTAGGGTAGGTGTAGGGTAGGTGTAGGGTAGGTGTAGGGTAGGTGTAGGGTAGGTGTAGGGTAGGTGTAGGGTAGGTGTAGGGTAGGTGTAGGGTAGGTGTAGGGTAGGTGTAGGGTAGGTGTAGGGTAGGTGTAGGGTAGGTGTAGGGTAGGTGTAGGGTAGGTGTAGGGTAGGTGTAGGGTAGGTGTAGGGTAGGTGTAGGGTAGGTGTAGGGTAGGTGTAGGGTAGGTGTAGGGTAGGTGTAGGGTAGGTGTAGGGTAGGTGTAGGGTAGGTGTAGGGTAGGTGTAGGGTAGGTGTAGGGTAGGTGTAGGGTAGGTGTAGGGTAGGTGTAGGGTAGGTGTAGGGTAGGTGTAGGGTAGGTGTAGGGTAGGTGTAGGGTAGGTGTAGGGTAGGTGTAGGGTAGGTGTAGGGTAGGTGTAGGGTAGGTGTAGGGTAGGTGTAGGGTAGGTGTAGGGTAGGTGTAGGGTAGGTGTAGGGTAGGTGTAGGGTAGGTGTAGGGTGGGTGTAGGGTAGGTGTAGGGTAGGTGTAGGGTAGGTGTAGGGTAGGTGTAGGGTAGGTGTAGGGTAGGTGTAGGGTAGGTGTAGGGTAGGTGTAGGGTAGGTGTAGGGTAGGTGTAGGGTAGGTGTAGGGTAGGTGTAGGGTAGGTGTAGGGTAGGTGTAGGGTAGGTGTAGGGTAGGTGTAGGGTAGGTGTAGGGTAGGTGTAGGGTAGGTGTAGGGTAGGTGTAGGGTAGGTGTAGGGTAGGTGTAGGGTAGGTGTAGGGTAGGTGTAGGGTAGGTGTAGGGTAGGTGTAGGGTAGGTGTAGGGTAGGTGTAGGGTATGTGTAGGGTAGGTGTAGGGTAGGTGTAGGGTAGGTGTAGGGTAGGTGTAGGGTAGGTGTAGGGTAGGTGTAGGGTAGGTGTAGGGTAGGTGTAGGGTAGGTGTAGGGTAGGTGTAGGGTAGGTGTAGGGTAGGTGTAGGGTAGGTGTAGGGTAGGTGTAGGGTAGGTGTAGGGACAACCACACGCGAGCTGCTTGCAGCTCGCGCACCAAGCAAATACTAGTTTGATTATAATTTTCAATTAAATTGAATGAATTCATTAGCATTATAGATTCAAGTTTATCTAACTTAAACAAAAGTGTTACGTATTGTTCGAGTACGTCCATAGGCGTACTAGACTTATTTTCTCACTTACTGACAACATTCAAACTTTGTCGCTGATGAAGATATTTAAAAAAATCTTCTTTAGCAAATATACTAACAAAAGGCATATTCCCTATGAATATTTGTAGCAATGGCGTCCCTAGTTGCTAACGGTGCTGCGTTCCGTGTATTATGCACAAGAATCGCTCCCAAAACAAGGCAGACGCACCCACGGCGTCTAACTAGTCGTAATTATGCAGATTGTATGCACATCACTATTTGAACACGCTATCGGTTCGGTGCAGTGTTGCTACTCGAACGTAGGGATGGGACACGGACGGGACGGTTGTGATATCGATATAAATTATGACGGGTCGTTAATGTTCGCGTAGCGTCGTGATTTGTTGGAATGAACATTGCATGATTTACAAGTTGCGTATCGATTCAGGCGTAGCCTCATTATAAAACTGCTGTTTTACTTAGGCCCGATTTTAATTACTTTATAAGAAAAAATATAGGCAATACTTTTCTTCACAATATCTGTCAAATTGCCCTAATGTATTCTTCAGTAATCTGACGATTGAAATATCGGCCCTGAGTAAATTATTTAAGTAAATAGAAATTAGTTATTTTTTATCTTTGCTGGTTACTATTTGTTTTATTTTTTTTCAGTTTGTGGCATTTTCAAAAACATAAATCGTATTCACTGTGCGTATCGAAAAAAAACGGCCAATTGCGAGTCGGACTCGCGCATGAAGGGTTCCGTACCATTATCGCAAAAAACGGCAATAAAATCACGTTTGTTGTATGAAAGCCCCACTATAATATTTATTTTATTCTGTTTTTAGTATTTGTTGTTATAGCGGCAACAGAAATACATCATCTGTGAAAATGTCAACTGCCTAGCTATCACGGTTCATGAGATACAGCCTGGTGACAGCCAGAAAGACAGACGGACCGTGGAGTCTTAGTAATAGGATCCCGTTTTTACCCTTTGGGTACGGAACCCTAAAAAGGAGTGTCTCTCTCACGAGCATGTATCGCCTTTGGGTACGGGCATTTTAATGGCATGAAGTCGGAAGCTACGTCATTCCCGTACTTTATAATACTAGAACCGATACCGATGACCTGGTTAAGGTTACTGGAAGGCGCTGGATGCGAGACGCACGGGACCTGTCAATATGGCGACGCCTGGGGGAGGCCTATGTCCAGCAGTGGACGTCTTTCGGCTGAAATGATGATGATGATGATGATAATACTAAAACAAATGCATTTCAGTTGTAATCGGACAAAATCACCTCTAATTTGTCTGAACTTTTGATAAGTTTTTGACATTGATTATCACCGAGATGACATTACGTATTAAAATTTTGCATTTACGAGAATTCACCTTCAAATTACAAGGCTTGTAAAATATAGGCCATACTATCGATATATTCTTCTCTATCTATCCGCCTGCATCTCCTCCCTATGCTCTCCGTATCCGTATAATTAGGCACTATCTACTAACACAGAGCGTGTCTGTTTGTCTGTTGAAGATGAATTTGCTCATATAAATCACCTTGCCTATCAGATTGACCTGTCTGTCGTAGAAATAGATGAGGATGTTGCAATGAAAAGATAGTGTATGTCAAAAGTGGAAAAAAAATGAAAGAATCGGAGTTAATGAAAGTTAGATACAATGCAAATAAAATTTATTATAACTGGCAGTGGCTTCGCCCGCGATGACATTATCTAAAGGAATCACCTAAAAAGTTCTATGTCCTAAACAAGAACATGTTCCACACACAGACATATCTAACTAGATTACGCAAGTCCCTCCATCTGTATGAAAACCACGCGTGCAACTTTTTCACACACAATTTTGAAAACAAATCTTACCAATGAAAGAAAACATTTCCTATGCCTCGGCCAACTTTTTTATACAGTCTTTACAGCTCAATGTGGCATAATTAGGCATTTTTATAGATTTTGGTGAATCGCCACGCCGATAAAGCTAAATGAAAAGATCAAAGTCAGTCGTTTTTTGACACGCCAAGTACATACATCGGACATAGATTTATATCTGTTATTCCACCCGTGTCCTAAGTTTCATACAAATCCGATAGATGACGTGAACGAACGTGGGGTTTCAAATCCGGGCAAGTTTCAATGTGACTTTAGGGTTCCGTACCAAAAGAGTAAAAACGGGATCTTATTACTAAGACTCCGCGGTCCGTTTTTCTGTCTGTCTGTCTGTCACCGGGCTGTAAATCATGAACCGTGATAGCTAGACAGTTGAAATTTTCACAGATGATGTACATTTCTGTTTAACGGTTCTGTAAAAACAGTATAAAGTTAAAATTTTAGCTAGAAATAGCAGAGGGAGATTGGTACAATACATAGGTATATTAATCAGCTGCTAAATCCAAAAACCCCTTTTTTTGGTTATTTCTGTTGCCGCTATAACAACAAATACTAAAAACAGAATAAAGTAAATATTTAAGTGGGGATCCCATATAAAAACGGCAAAAAAAACACGTTTGTTGTTTTTTGCCGTTTTTGCGATAATGGTACGGAACCCTTCGTGCGCGAGTCCTACTCGCACTTGGCCGTTTTTTTTTATTATTATAAAGGACCTCAAAGGTCAATCATGTCAATTAATTTTTTTGGAATCTTATTATTAGGATAAGCACAGAAGTGACAAAACCAAAGCCTTAAATAGCCTTAAATAATAGTCAAATTAACAGCTTCTAATAATCATGTTATTTATGTCAAAAATATTAATAAAAAAATGTTTTCAAATCATTTTACAAGCGTCAAGTGGTCGTTAAATTTAAATATTTTAATTGAATCTTCTTTTATTACGGCTTGTTAGTTTGGATATCATCACGACTGTTATTATTTATGGTATAGGCAGAATTACTAATAGAAATGTAATCTTTATTGATGCTCTCCCTGTATTCAATTATGGGGATTATTTAATTACATTTATTAATGTCTATGAGGAATGTACCTAACTGTTTCGAGAAAACATTAATAAACTACAGAAGGACAACATCGTGAGGAAACCGGCATGTCCTGGAACCAAAAATTCGAAGACATGTGAATCCATCAACCGGCACTGGGCCCGCGTGGTGGTTTAAGGCCCATTCCCTCACAAAGAGGTGAGGCCTGAGTCCCATCCCAGCAGTGGGAACCTTAAAAAAGGCTGTTTTATTAAGAGTGTAAGTGATTTATTCCACCATCATGGTAGAATAAATCACTTACACTCTTAATAAAAATTATCATCTTCATCAGCTTAACTTTTTCCCAACTACCTAAGTACCTAATTATATACCTTCATTGATATTTTTTACATATCAATGGTCACCATGATTGTAAAACATTCGAACTTCTGCCTCGATCCGTATCGACGTCAATCAATCTGGACCAACCATTAGGTCGATTTCCAGTCTACGCGAATGCAGAAAGCATGTTGTATACCAGTATTTTACTCGAAGAGACTACCTTTCTGATCTCCTCAGCACAGCTACTGAGCAACACAATACATCTTAACGAGAACAATTGCCTGCCAAAAAATTGAGGATCCTTGCGGAGACGATACGACGCCGGAATACTTGTTCAACTCGTGTCAAGCGCAAGTTCGATCATGCATGGAGTACTGCTCTCATCTCTGCCATGTTACAGCTGGATGGCAAGGAGTTACTAGTTGAGTCTAGGCTCCAGAGGTTTGAACATCGGCGTTGAGTTGCCAGCCTGTCGGTTTTTATCGGTTATATTTCAGGCAGTGTGCGATAGAATTGCATGAACTGATTCCTCCTGGCCCGGTCCATCATCGGACTACAAGACGTACGGCGATACGTCATCGGTACATGGTGGACATCCCACCCATACGCACCAAACGTTTTGGGAATACTTTTATTATGCGTACAGCTAAAGAGTTGAATACACTGCCAGAATCTTTATTTCCTGATAGCTACACCTGGCAGTCTTTAAGTCTCTAGTGAATAGGTTACTTCTGGACAAGCGTGCTTCACCGTCGTCCACATCATCGCTTACCTTAAAGTGAGATAGTGGACAAAAGCGCCTATCAGTAATATAAAATAAATTGCCAAATGAACGCAGTCCTTTCTACCGGAATCGACTGTCATAGATTTACGGATGTCAGCCGGGACCAACGTGCTTTCCGAGGCACGGGTGGTCATCCATCCACTGATGGACCGTGGCAAGCGTAGCTTAACTTTGATAGATCGACCCGCGCTGTGCCGTGGCTGTTACATACACCAAAATTTTAAGTCGTTTCCTCCACTCGACTTAACCTTGACTCAAGCTCTTTCACTCAAATTGACAGTTCTAGTTATTTGTCACTGTCCCGAGGGCTTTTTTCAGAGTCGAGGATGAGTGGAGGAATTTTCCTTCAGAGAACCACAAGCTCTACAAATCAGAGTAAAACTTTATAAAAAACTAACTAGGTATATCATGAAATAAAAGATTTAATTAAAATATTTAAATGAGCCGCGCTGTGCTGTGACGCATCAGAATGGCCGTAAAAACGGTTTTTATTTCGTTTTTATACTAAACAAACGATTTGTATGTTAGTTCACAGTCTTTTAATATACAGGCTGTGTTGAATACTGAGCTAGATTTGTTTTCTTTTGGGGAAAAACTAGTGTTTTGCCCTTGACTTTGTTCGTGTCAATTTCGTCTTTTTCGGAAAAAAATCTACACGTATTATAGGGGGTCTAGGGATTGTTTTTTAACCCTCGACGGAAAAAGAGGGATGTTATAAGTTTGACGTGTGTACCTGTGTGTTTGTGTATTTATGTATCTGTCTGTGGCATCATAGCTCATAAACGAATGAACCGATTTTGATTTACTTTTTTTTGTTTGATATGTGACTTTATCGAAAGTGTTCTTAGCTATATTTCATGAAAATCAATTCAGCCGTTCTAAAGTTATGGGCATTTTACTGTTTGCTTCGGGACGTTTTCGCATGATGTTGTGTCATAATTACGTGTTCAATAGATTGTCGATCGAAGCGTGTCTATTTCTAGATAAATAAACACCCGATTTTTTTATTTCATGCTTTTAAACTACATAATTTATCTAATAGTAAACACATTTTGTTAAACAATCAACCGAACACGTAATTATGACACGATATCTTGCGAAAATACACCGATTCAAACAGTAAAACCCCCTTAACTTTTGAACGGCTGAACCGATTTCCATCAAACATAGCTAATAAGGAAGAACACTCGATAAATTCATCTTTCAAACAAAAAGTAACTAAATCAAAATCGGTTCATCCATTTAGGAGCTATGACTCCACAGACAGATTCACAAACACACAGATACACACGTCAAACTACCACCTATGCCACTCAGCACTAGAATCAGTGAAAGAATTGCCAAAACACACACAGCGATAGTACCTCTTTATAATATTAGTTAAGATATAAATGTTGTAGCGAACGTCCAAATCCATTCAGCCGATATTATGTAATTGTAAAACAAACATTGGAACCTCCTCTTCACAAACTTTCACATAACATAACGCCTGCACTCCACTAAGGGCTATAAGCAGATATGTAACATGCTGGACATCCCATCCATTTGCAAATAAATGTGAACAATACAGCTAAGGAATGGAATCCCCTGCCGGTTTCAGTGTGTTCCATACAGCTAAAATCTAAGAGTGTTTAAGTCAAGAATTAATAGGTTACTTCGACAAAGGCTAGCCAGACCAGCTTGAGGCTCATCGGCAATGAGGCACTGTTCGAGTCAAAGCTCCAGAGCCTTGAACATCGTCGCAGAGTTGCCAGCTTGTCGGTTTTTTATCGGTTGCATTTCGGAGAGTGTGCGATGGAATCGCATGATCTTATTCCGCCCAGCCCGTTTCATCATCGGACTACAAGACGTACGGCAATGCGCCACCGGGAAATGGTGGACATCCCATCCATACGCAATAAATGTTTTTGTCTACATCTAAGGAGTGGAATTCCTTGACGGAGTGTGTTTCCTGATATCTATAATCTGGGGGTATTTAAGCCAAGAGTGGCTAGGTTACTTCTAGGCAGGCTTGCTTCACCGTCGACCACATCATCGCTTACCATCAGGTGAGATAGTAGAGAAACGAGGGCCTAAGACGGTCTCATGTAACATGGTGCGAGTCTGCTACCATCAACCCGAAACAAATCGAGACATGTTTTTGGTACCTATTTTTTTCGTTATTGACACCGACTTCCGAAAAGAAAGTTATTTTTCGCTTGGTAGTGTTTTGTTTTGGAAGTCCGTTTAATTCTGTCTATTACGAATTTCTCTGGTTGTATTTTTTTTTGTTGACGCTATCATGACGCTTGAGATGATAGAATGTTTCTTGTCTAGACTCTCTTGTGACCACAAGACCAACGTGACAGTCAACCTAATCCAACAAAAGAATTTTCACTTTTTTATTTTCTTTCGTCTTCCATTTTTGTAAAAACGAACTCAAAGTCTGTCGTGGTGAACTCATTAGCGTTCAGTGTTGTCAGCTTACAAAATAAAAGTAAAAAAGAAGAGGAGTTTAGTATGGAACTGTCGTGCCGTGTTAATGTGAGTGTCACGAACGCTTATTGGCTCTTCGGGTTTGTAGTGATGGGGTGCAGAGGTATCGATAAATAGTTGAACGGGTATTTTCTTTTTCAACGGGTATTTTTGAGACATAATCATCAGAAATAAGTTTCGAAATTTTGATGTTTGTATGATGAAATTAAAATTAATTAGTACTTACTGACTTCGAAGAACGCATTATATATTTTATTAAATCTTGCTTCAAAGTGCAACAGTGGTCAAACGCGAGCCTACAGATAAAAAATAAAAGTATTCGTATTCATCTTAGCCAAATATCCTTCAGAGAGTATCTCAACTACATAAGTCAAAAAGTTCAACTATAGTGATGTTTAATTGAAAATTTAAACTCATTGGCAGGATCAAGTCTTTACAATTGAAATAAGGTTTATGGTTTTAGCAGCCGTTGTATGTATGTTCAATTGTAACGGCATATCTCCAACCCCAAGTGCCTATGAAATAATATTAATTAATAACTTCTGACTATGGCTGTAAAAAAAATCAATCTTTATTTAATCATATACTGTTTTGTGATTCTATCAATGTTGAAGTCTTGTTTATGTAATTTTTTGCGGGTATCATTGTATTACAATTAGCCGGATTTTAGTTTTATAACCTTATTTCTTTTATGCTCGTAAGTTAGAGTAGATTTTCTACTCGATTTGTATACGTGGTTATTGTGTGAACTTGCCGTTTGTATCCGCATATTTAGCTCAATCATTTTGAACAGAACCGAATACCGCTATTATCTAAGAGTCCTCAATGCACATCATGTACGCTGGTCATAGATATCCGTGTTCCAACTGCACGTTGTCTAACCCGTTGTGTGGTCTTGTGTCAAGTGTTTTTTTAATTACGAGTGATCTCGTTGCTAGCGCGGGTGCGTCTAAATTGATGGGTTAACAAGGATATTAGATACTCGTTCTGTACAGAAGAGTTTGTTAATTAGATGATATTCTATTTCGATGGTAGAGAATTATCCTTTATGTTAGTAGGTCAAATCAATCAATCTGCTTAGCCTTATCCAAATTAACGTTGAGATCGAGTGCCGGCAAAAATCAACACATAATAAAGAAAGAAAAACATCTATTCCTCACATTTTGTTGTTATGCGATTTTGTTTTTGTTTTGTTTTTTGTTTTTACCCGGCTGCAAGGAAAGGGTTATGTTTTTCGCGCATATGTTGTATGAAATATTCTTTATTACCTCGTATCTTTCAAACCACTTGCCACCGCGGCTTTTTGGGCGCCATATTGTAGGGGTTTCAATTTCTTTTTTCCTTACGTTTTGTTTTTGCCCCATACCTAATGCCTAGAAAAAAAAATTGTGTTAAAAAATAAGGTTGTAGGTACCTACGGTAAAGTATAATACTGCGTCAGACTCTTGAGTTGCTGAAAATACAAAAAAAATATCAGTCTTAGAGTCTACTTCATCGCGTGACATCAGTTATAAAAAATCAAAAATCTTTCTATCGATACCCAGTGTCCCAGCTCTATCCACTACAAATATTGACGTATCGATCGTCCACTAGAGTGCGTCGAACATCGCAGTTCGGGCCCAAAGTGTAGAAAGCTAATAACTGATGAAGACTGTACCACTGTGTTGTGGCGTTAACCGTAATACTATCTGTAAATGAACGACAAATTTTGGTATTAAGATTTTGATGGAAAAGAGTGTCCGTGGAGTTTCTTGCACATTCTTCTCCATAGAGACCTACTGACGCTTGCGACCGTACAACTATACTTCATAAAATATAGCTTGATCTCTGCGACATATGTCAAACTGACGTATTCGTTATTGTTAGCCTGTCAAGCGCTATTGTTACTGTATTGATACTGACAGCTGTCGCAGAGATCAAGCTATCTTTTATGAAGTATAGCTTCATTTTTTTTTGCAGGTAATTCAAAATGGTACCTTTTACTATAGTAAAAGGTTTAGTTGAATTAAAACCATTCTGATTTTGATTTTGTTGTGATTTTGATGGGTTTTAGCGAAATTTCCTGTTTCATCTGCAATTGTTTCGAAATATTTACGTTGTCTTCTAAAAGGATTTTGCAAAATTTATACAAAAACTTATTCCTTTTTCATCTGCAGTCTATGTGCGAAACATAATCTCATGCCCTTATCAATAATATTACGTTGTCGAGCAGACAAATTTCCCTTCTAAATAATTATGAGATTGGATGGGATTATGATTCTGCACAAGTTAAGCAATTGCAGTGCTGGACTAATAAGAAGTCTGAAATCACTGACGTGATCAATCTTCCAAAACAAGCGTGATCAATCTTCATTCTTTCTTAAAAAGAAAAGACTTTTCAAGCAGAAAGCTTGTTTAAATACTATGAAAATAGATTTTCCATTACTACTCTTCTCTTTGTAAAAGTAGTTCAATACTTAGAACCATTGACAAAGGCCGATTCTACCACGAATCGTGGCCTCAACCCAATTAATTATCTACCTATGAATAAAAAATCTATTCACTGGACTTGATGAAAGAAATCGATACTTTTGTCGTCAAGACATTGATGGTTACCTACTTAAGTAGACAAGTCGTTACTTATGTAACCTCAAGAAGTACACAGTGCCTATTTAGTTAGCCCTTTCGAAGGAATGTTGAATCGCTTTTCCAGTACTCGTCGAGCTTTGCCTCGGCGCGGCGCTTTTCTGATGGTCACCACTGTTGATTCATGGCTTGCAGATGTTGCAGTGATTTGGAATAGGGGCTTGTCCAATCCTTTCGCCACAACGCCCTCGGTTTATCGAGATCGCAATAAATAAGGAACTGTAACTGTCCTTTTTTAACCAACTTCAAAAATGAGGAGGTTCTCAATTCGACTGTATTTTTTATGTGTGTTTATCAAAACTTTTTACTATACTTCATAAAAGATAGCTTGATCTCTGCGACATATGTCAAATTGACGTCTAAGTTATTGTTAGCCTGTCAAGCGCTATTGTTACTGTATTGATACTGACAGCTGTCGCAGAGATCAAGCTATCTTTTATGAAGTATAGGTGAACCGATTTTGATGACTCTTTTTTATTTGAAAGCTGGTGCTTCTCATGTGGTCTCATTTAATCAAGATAATGACGAGTAGTTTTTGTGTTCTCCTTCATTATGCGTATATTCATGGTAATATAAGGTACCAAAACCAAAAAGAGAAAAATAAAAAACATTTCAACAAAAAATTTAACCGGCTTCCAAAACAAAAAACTACAAAGCGAAAAATCACTTCCTTTTCCTAAGTCGGTGTCGAAAAACAAAAAAAAAACATTTGATTCTAAAGACACAGAATTCGAAAAAGTGTAGTGTAGTTTGTAGTGTTTTCATTTGGAAGTCGGTTGTATCATTTTGTATAAAAGTTTTATTAAACTACTGGATCTGCTACTGAATATTGGTCTACTGGATCTTAGAATAGGTATTGCAGTTAGTCTCCAGACACCGTTCCAATCTATCAGCGATATATAACAGTTTACAAAATGTTCAAAATGTATGTGATTGCTTAGCGACACGTCACGTGGTCGTGGTCCTGGTCCATTGTATTTTAATTTCTGATCAACTAAGGACCGATCCCACCGCACTATGCCCAAACCAGCTGCTACTCCTGAAAGCCAGAATCAACAGTAGCGACCACCAGAAAAGCGCCGAGGCAATGAAGCTCGACGAAGTCCCGGTGAATGGATTTTTTATCCGTGGTAATAGGCAAGTGTGCTTATCCCAGTTGTAAACGACCCTTTATGTCTATTGTTGGTTCTGTCTACTGCTTGATATGGAGGAAAGTGGAAATTTGTATTTTTTTTCCTACTCCTCCGTTATTCTTTTCTGATAAATTTCATTGCGGGATCCAAGACAGTTAAATTCAACTAAGGATCAGATTCTAGTCCAATCTGATGCTGCTTAATATCAACATGTTATAGACTGACTGTCTATCCGACTCTGTCACTGGGGAACACGAAACCCCTTAGTCAGACTGGCTGCCTTTAGATTGCTCCATCTTTTGTTTCACACCTCATAGAACCCAAACAAGGTATTACCACCACGCATTACTCCAACAATCTATCCTCCTTACCCACAGCTCGTGTGAACGCTCGCGTCAGAATCAAAAGCAATATAAACGTACACATCGCGATCCACTGAACCAGTCTGCACTGTTTACAAATGACATGACAGTGAATAGTGTCAATATTGACAAGCTAGGGATGTGACACTGTCGATGGAGGGAATTTATCGATAAAATTTTGATTTTTAGTGAACGAAATTGCTTGAATCGGGCAAAATTTTAATTTTGGGAATCTTGAAATAAAACATAGCTTAGATTTTTCATGATAGTTGGTCGGTGGACCATTACTTACGTGTCGAAGGTCGGGGGTTCGAACCCAGGCAGACGCTATACTTTGTGTAAATTGTTTCATCACCATTGCTCTAAAACGGTGAAGGATAACATCGTAAGGAAACTGGCATATCCTAGAACCAAAAATTCGAAGACATGTGATATCCACCAAAACGCACTGGGCCCGCGTGTTGGATTAAGGCCCATTCCCTCTCTCACAGAGAGGAGGTCTGTGTCCCAGCAGTGGGAACATTAAAAGGATGATGATGAGATTGATTGATCAGAAAATCTAGAACTATGCTGCTTCCGAATATAACTGACGTTGTTTTCAGCTCTGCTGAAAAATTATCGGCAAGTTCAACATGAAAAAAAATTTTTTTTAAACAACATTTCGTTGATTTTGAAATGAGAGCTAGATTGACATAATAGCTTTTCTTGGTCAATTAAACAAATCTAATGGTCTGTTAACTGCGAAGGGTCTTAATGAAACAATTCAGCTACAATAGTATTTCACCCGTTGCTAGGAATACTTGAATATATAATACTTTTTACTTAGTTTTTATTTTGTTCAATTGACTTTGCTAGCTGGTAAGTCTTGGGTTATATCAGTGGGACCCAAGACTGTGACACCCAATGAGTAACTTCATTGGTGACACCGATGTTACTGGTGTGTGTATGTGAATGTGTTGAGTGATTTGTCGGAGTATGAAGAAAAAATACAGCTTATATCCATTGAAGAAACTAATATCTTTCAGAGGAATAATTCCCGTATTTTTTTAAAATGCTCTTATTATCATCTCAGTCGTAATCTGTCAAAAACACCTTTAATTTCAATACATTTTGGCAAATTCACAGCTCATTCATCATTCACACATTAGTAGCTTCACAGCTTGGCTCATCGCCGCAAGGTTGCCTGCTTGTCGGTCTTCTACAGACTGTACTTCGGTGAGTGTGCTCAAGAACTCCACAACCTCATCACCCCTTTCTACCATCCTTACCTAGTTGACATTCCACCATTTTGCACCAAGCGCTTTCAAACATTCTTCATAATACGCACAGCAAAAGAGTGGAACTCCACTGCCAGCGTGTGTTTCCGTGTTTGGTGATTTCGCCTTAGAGTGAACACGCTTCTTCTGGGTAAGCTTATTTCATTGTCGACTCTGTCTCTGTCACCTCTGACCTAGACTAGAGTCAAGAGCAAACCAAACCCAATTAAAAAAACCGGCCAAGTGCTTGTCCGACTTCGTACATTTAGGGTTCCGTACCAAACCGCAAAATCAAGTTGGTTGTAATAGGAAAAAAAAAAACGCGAACTTTAGTGGGTTGTCCTTCCTTTGTTTTCTAATATTTTTTTAAACCAAAAATACAGTATTTATATATTCAACGAGTTCTAAACAAAGATACCCCTCTCGGTGGAGTAGGTAAAAATTTTTTTCACGCTCCCCTTTTCCTTAAAAACATTTAAAATATTTTACAATGCATGTCCTCGAAAAGAGCGTTTTCCAAGCAGCCAAACTGTGCGGAAAGTGTCACTTTTTTTTACTAGTGCTTTTTACTTTCCTGTACTTTTTTAATTTTTAACTCCAACGTCAGCCCGCCGCATAGAGTTTTTATAATTTGAGAAAAGTTTAAAAAATTAGTTAAGTACAGATTATCATTCATATAAAAGGTAAAACAAAACTAATACTTCATTTAAGGCGTTTTTAATTACTCTGATAGATCAATAAATTAATTTTAAATATTCATTAAATATGTTTGGCAGAATGAATATTTTGCTCGTGCCTTTTTGCGTTACGACGTGACAGCTATTTGGACATGCGCAGTAGATATGCCCGAGGAACTATGAACTATTAGTTAATCTTTGGATATGCTGAGCGCCCTTGAATAAGCGCCATTTTATTAATTTTTTGCTTGGTTCAGATAATTTTTTTTTTATTTTCTCGCACAATGCATAGTAAAATGTTGTATGATACACGTGCGTAAGATGATTTCCGACTAGCGTCGATTTATCCACTCACTCGCTTCGCTCGCTTGTGAATAAAAATACCACTCATCGGAAATCACCTACTTTCCGCACTTGTAGCATACATAACTATTTTATGGCAAGATGCTTATACTGGGAAAATTTGAAGACTTAAGGTCCAACGTTTGGCTGTAAAACCCGTGTGACAGACGACGGACGGACACGTGAGGGTCCCTCCCTAAAAATGACATTAATTGTCAGCAAAACTTGGCGTTACAAATAGACACGTTACTTCCTAAGCAAGCCATTTCACAAGACACTTTACTTAATAAAACAAAGTGACTCTATGGTAGTACACTACATTTACATTCATATAGTAAACATTAAATCATAGTGATAATTATTCAACTCCTGTTTACAATTCTCATGACAATGTGTGACCTATTAACAACAGGTCGCGATGTTAGGCCGTGGGCGGACGGCCGACAGCGCGACTTTGCGACTGACTTGGGGAGTAGACAGCGTGTCGGAGTTACTTGATAATGAACGAAAATTGGAGCAAATGTGTCTGTGAATGGATCTACTTTTAATCATGCAGTCAATCTAACTTTTTTCTTGTTTTTGTTTACGAGTGGCAACCTTCAAAAGGCACCTGGAATTTTGGCGAAAAGACCAGAGAATGTGGGATTTTTACCGCACTAAAACCACGCCGGTGATCACCATCAGCACGCACGTAGAAGGGACCTCTCAAAAGTCCACCCCGGAAACCCCTCTGTGCAACTCCTGTTAGGGCAAATCCCTGGGGAGGTTAATAAAGCACGTCCCTTGAGCCTCACTGTGCACGGCAGCACGTGAACACTGTGGCACCGTCATTCCTATACTCACTTGGTGGGCGAACAGAGTACCCAAACTGACAGCCCATTACCCGGGAGTCCCACATGCCTATGTTGCAGGCGGAGTTTCTGCGTTTTAGGCATCGAGGCGGTTGTCTCAATGACGCCTTTCTTGAGTGTGATCGGCCCTCTCACGATCCCGCTCGGCAGCCTCCTTCTCTACAGAAGGAGGCCATTTCCCTCCAGCAGTCAACCTACCTAGTATTGTATTATCTGTGTCCTTGTGACAATTATTACACTTATTACAAATGATCAACACGTAGACGAAATACGTATCTGACAAAACCTACTTGAAACCTTAGATCCTAAGCATTTCGTAAATGTACTCGTATGATAATGACTAGCCAGACAGACGGTACGCGGTGTAGCTCATACCGAGGTAAAGATTTGCCAATTGGCAAGGTTGCTAACGACCAATACTTTAGTATTTACACAGAGTGCAAAGTTATGTTTACAGAAACGTATAGAGATGCCACAAAACGAATGGCACATTTGAGTTGACCCGTGAACCCGATGCAATAACGCATAGGTGTATAGGTAATACTTGCTATAGACCAGCAGGTCGCTGTTAATAGAGTTTATTACATATGGACATTTAAAACGTATAATATTGAAAATTTTCATATTTATCCCCTTTAGGGGTTGAATTTTCAAAAATAATTCCTAAGTGCTCACCTTCGCTAATATAATAAAAGCACACGGGTGCCATTTAATTACCGGTGAATCTTCCATAAAATAATTTTCATATTTTTTTCAAGCCTCGTCTTAGCAATTACATACGCAACGAATAATCGTCACCTCTAAATCGGTCCGAGAATTACCGAGGCTGCAATCATGAGATAAAAAGAATACCGGAAGATTTTAGATTCTGACCTTCTGTTCTGGTACTCCGTTAGTCTCTAGGCCCGCAGGTATTTCTTCATGATTCTGGCATCCTGGTAGTTTGGATATTGAACACTTAATTAAAAACACAAAAAAGGAAGTTATATTTTCATCATGTTATTAAAATCTCTACTGACTTTAATCGAATTTTTGATTTTGTCATCTTAAAAAAAAATAAACGTCCCAACACTAGTTCCTACTGATCCGTAAGTGTGGAATAAAATTAAAAAAAAAAATTGTTCCTCTAATGGCACCTGCGAAAAATATCGATAGGTGCCGTATGTGGAATACCTCAGGTGCCACTAAAATGGGTGCCCAATGTGGAATACGTCCTAATTTGCACAGCATTGCATTCTTTATTTGTCGCAAAAACGCAGCTCTACACGAACCCTTAATTTAAAATTAATGTTCTGCCGATAAGGCTCGCTTCAGGCAACACATTAGTTGCTAATTAATTGAACTCACTAATTAATTATACACATATTATTATCACGAACACTTTACTTTTGGTGTAGGCAGAAATAATTATTGATCGGGGCATCCGGGCGCTCCAGACAAAGCGACTAGCTTTTCCCGTGGCTTCAGTCCCGAGGCTGGTCCCATGGCTTTTTATTAACTTGCAATGTATGTATTTATGTTCGGGTCAAATCTTGCAAACAAACTGAATTTCAAAGCAGTTATACTCAACCGATTAAGATGAAATTTAGGTTAATTATTATATATAATTGATAATTAGTAATAAAAAAAAAAAACTAAGGAATCTAATCCCGCATCGCGATCCGCAAACCCCCGCTGGGTTTGCGGATCGCCCATCAGCGACCTTAGTCCCGCAGGTTTGCGGAATCGCGCTTTTGAAGCGGGATTAGATTCCCTAGTTGAGGAGGAAAAGACTTGGCAGATGAATATGGTAGTACTTTCCTAGACGAGTTCCTTCACAAAGAGCTCATTTATAGGGTTCCGTACCCAAAGGGTAAAAACGGGGCCCTATTACTAAGACTTCGCGGTCCGTCTGTCTGTCTGTCACCAGGCTATATCTCATGAACCGTGATTGCTAGACAGTTGAAATTTTTACATATGATGTATTTCTGTTCCCGCTATAACAACAAATACTAAAAACAGAATAAAATAAATATTTAACTGGGGCTCCCATACAAGAGACGTGATTTTTTTGCCGTTTTTTTGTGATAATGGTACGGAACCATTCGTGCGCGAGTCCGACTCGCACTTGGCCGGTTTTATTATAGATAGGCTCGCGCTTGACCACTATCTCACCTGATGGTAAGCGATGATGTGATCGACGATGAAGCACGCTTGCCTAAAAGTAATCTATTCACTCTTAAACTTAAAGACCCCAACACAGACTCCGTTAAGAAATTGCAATCCTTAGCTGTACGCACAATGAGAGATGATACAAAGCCCCAAGATTTTACGATTACCGAGACAAATGCCACGACAATCAAATATATTGCAATAAAAATCAGTCACACTGTCTGACCCGAGAATCGAACTCCAACACTTAATCAGGCCAATGAGGTTATGAAACCAATCAAACAGAGTATTTCACAACGCATCTTTTATTTTGACGTCGAATAAATTTTATTTTATGATTTGTTTTATTTCACAATTAATATGACCACGCCTAGATTTTAATTAAACCTTTGTAATTTATTAAGATGGCCGGTTTCCTATATCTTACGGTCCGTTACAGGTAAAGGTAATCAAAAATCAATCTGCCTAGCTATTTAAGCAACGCTTGCCGTCATCATCATCATCATCATGAGCCTTTTAATGTTCCCACTGCAATGTTGCCTAATTAACAAATTTAATTAATTAACAATGTTGCATAAACCCCATGAAAGAGTATGAAGTATTCTCTTTAAATAATTAGGTATTGCCAAAAAATATTAGACGCTTTCATTGATGAAGATACTCTTTTCGAAAGATTCCAATATTTTTTGGCCAAGCTAAGAAAGAGTATTTGTCATACTCTTTCATGGGGTCAAACCCTTTGCCTAGCCGAATTCACTTACGCAGTAAGGCTGCAGATATTAATCTGCAGCCAAACAGCAGTACATTAGTACTTTTTGATGCAAGGAGGAATCTTGGTACGGACTTAAGTTGGCCCTGGTTGTCATGTATAGATCTTTGATAGTCGTTACGGATAGTATCCTGTTACCCAGTTTCTGGGTTGTGGAGGTCAGTAGGCAGTCAGTCCCATCCCACTGGACACCGTTTGTTCAATTGTCAAATGCAGATAGATTAAATCTGCCTAATATTTTCTTAAAATAATTTATTTGGCCTCCATCCCGTTTGAATGGCAGCCATCCACAATATAGATCGGAAAAGTCTGGCAGATCTTTAAGAAAGATATAATCAGGACCTTCCTTCCCATTCATGTTTAAATCAAGCCATCACATTCCCTCGCAAATACAGATGAAAAACGTTACATTATAATAAAGTAATAAAACCCTTGATTCATATCACTTGCGGAGACATTCACACACATACGGACATACTCTTACAATGAGCTGACAGCACAACATGCAGTTTAGGAGGTGCGTGGGCGCAAACGGATAAACACGTTATGTTAAGGCGAAGGCACTGAGAATCCGATGGACAAATTTGGATGGGAAATTAGGTATGTGTGAATGTATTTGAAATTATAAGCCGCTGCGTTCTAGGTATTATAAGCCTCTGAACAATTTCGTTTTTTTAGGTTCTTATTTGCTAATATGTGCATATATTCCGGTTTCGCAATATTTTTCTATTCATTCAGAATCAGAATCAGAATCAGAATTATTTATTTGTGAAACATAGGTGAAGAACATATATACATTAATCATACATGTCAAGGTCTTAAATAGATAAGTGTTGCACTATGCTTTGTCATTGTTGACATACAAATATTAAAGTCAGGTTCGTCAAAGTTAACAAAATTTTACGTTATTATTATTATTATTATTTATTTATTTATTGATTGATAAAAACGGTACATTGTAAGTTATATAAAGTACATAACGTCCAACAAAACTATAGACATAGTTTGTCTGTTGGATCTTTACTTATTTACTTAATACATTAAAATAATCAATTTAATAATGTCCACTACAAGAAAGAAAAACAAAAAGCACACACAAGAAGATCATAACAAATGAATATGCGAGAAATTATTCGTTACATTAATAATAATTATGAATTAATAAAATTACAGAATTTAATCAAATAGTCATCCAAAATTAAAATAGTCATCCAAGTCAACATTAATAATATAAATTTATAAAATTACAGAATTCAATCAAATAGTATTATCATTAAAATAGTCCTCCAGGGTATAATAACATTTCTCAACTAATAACTTGTGAAGACACTTTTTGAATCTCTTCAATGGCATACATTTTATAGCATCAGGTATTTTATTAAAAATTTTTGGTGCCACACCAAAGAAGCTCTTTTTCATTAACGCAGTATTACATTTCAACGTACATAGTTGATTTTCATATTGACTCCGAATGGGGGTCTTCTTAACTGTTGAAAATTTTGTAAATAAATGTGGATTTGATTTTACAAATAATGCAGTTTCTAGTATATGTATAGCTGGTAATGTTAATATTTTTAATTTCTTAAAGTAGGGAACGCAACTATCTGTTGACTTTAAATTACACATGGATCTTACACACCTTCTTTGCATCCTGAATACCAGTTCCCTATTAGTTGATTGCCCCCAGAAAACAACACCATATCGGAGATTAGAGGCTACAAGTCCATGATAGGCTGTTAACAGTGTTTCAGAATTAACTCTCTTAGATAATTGAAACAATAGATACGCAGATTTACTCAGTCGTTTACAAACCACTTCCAGATGAGGTTTCCAAGTCAACTTATGGTCTACAGTTATGCCTAAGAATTTTGCACTCGTAACTTCTTCTATTTTACACTCATCGTAGGTAATATTAAGGGGTGGATTCTCACGTCGTTGATGAAACTGTACAATTTTAGTCTTACTCAAATTGATCACAAGATTATTATTATTTAGCCAATTAATGATGTTATTTAGCAAGTTATTGATCTCATTTTGATATTCGTTTGGATCAGTGCATTCTATGATAGCTGTACTGTCATCTGCAAAAAGTACCATTTTGTTTCTCAAATTTCTTGGGAGATCATTGATATATATCAAGAAAAGTGGGGGCCCGAGTACAGTGCCCTGAGGCACACCATACCTCACGGATCTCGCTTCAGAGACATATGTAGTCTCTAATTTGCTTATAGGACAAATTCTGGAAATCTCAGTACACTGTGTCCTATCACTTAGGTATGATTCTAGGAGTTTATGAATGTTTCCCCGAATGCCGTACCCGTGTAACTTTTGCAGCAAGATCTGATGATCTACGAAGTCAAAAGCTTTTGACATATCCGTGAAGATCGAGCACACAGGATTTTTTTTATCCACAGATGTCATTATACTTGACAGCAGGTCAAATAGTGCCATATTAATATTAGTATTTTTCCTAAATCCTTTTTGTTCATTGCAAAATAACTGAAACTTCTCGAAATACGTGTAAATGGAATTATATATTATTTTTTCAATAACTTTTGCAAATACTGGTATTTTTGCAATAGGCCTGTAATTTTTTACATCAGTCTTGTCATTATTTTTGTAAATGGGTTTAATAATTGCCTTCTTGAGACTAGTAGGGAATATACCATCAGAAATGCAAAGATTAATTATGTGCGATAACGGTGTCGCTATGACCTCCTTAACATCTTTTATTACTCTAGTTGAAATACCGTCGTATCCTACTGTACTAGTATTTTTTAAGCTACTTATCACTTTTATAATGTCAGTGTCTGAAACTGGTAGCATAAATAGAGACTGCGAAGTTGAGTTTTCAATAACATTCCTACACGAATTTGTTAACGGGGTATTATTAAGGTTTGTTTTTGAATTATTTTCTATAATCTCTATAAAATATTTATTGAATTCATTCGCAATGTCAAGGGGATGTGTAAGAGTTGATTTATCATTTTGTATGGTCAATATTGGTTCTTGCGGCAGACATACTTTGGATTTGTTAATAACTTGCCAAGCAGCTTTTGATTTATTTTGAGACGTCTTTATGAAGTGGTTGTTTTGGGCCTTCTGGGTTAGATTTACTATTCTTCTATAAAGCTTGGAATATTTTTTAAAAGCAAGTCTATTTTTTGTGTTCGGATTATGCCTATATGTCCAAAGTAGCTGCCTCTGTTTTCTGCTACATATTTTTATCCCGTTCGAAATCCATTTGTGTTTTTTACAAGTATAAATGGTTACTATTTTTTCTGGGAAACACAATTTGTATAGCAATATAAAGTCATCTATAAAATTTTCGTAGGATTCATTTGCGTCTTTAGCTTCGTATACTCGTCGAAAAGTTAGGTTTTTTAGATGATTTTTAAATTTCATTAAGTTATCTACTGATATTTCCTGTTTAATTGTTTTCCAATATTTAATCATACAGGTTTTTTTAATGGGAACTTGCAGTAGTTGTGATGTATGATCAGATAGAAGTAAATCTATTATCTTAGCTTTACAACCTTTACGGTAAGAATGTGCAAAATTATCTAAGCAAGAGTTACTAGCCAATCTGGTTGGTTTATAAAGTTCTATTTTGAGATTATATTGCAAGAGAAAGTTTTCAAATTCTATTGTGATTTTATTTCTCTTTAACACATCAATATTAAAGTCTCCGGTTAATATAATTTTTTTATTTGTAGATACGCAAAGTCTTCTCAATATATTGTCCAGTTTTTCATAAAATACATTATAATTATACTTTGGAATCCTGTAAATGCATATTACAATAATATTATAAGATGTCAGTTCAATACCGCAACATTCGAAAACACCTGAGACCGACTGTTTTGCAATATCTGTCAATTCTCTAAATTGCAGCCCTGCTCTTACAAAAATGCAAGTTCCTCCACGTTTGACACTTCTGGTAAAAAAGGCAGCTGGGCAGAAATTAGGTATACGCAACATACATTCATAGCCCGTCTCTATAAAATGCTCTGTTATACAGATGATATCTACCTTTGTTCCCTCACTAGAAAGCTCGTCTAGTTTAACTACTAACAAATCTGATTTATTTATAAGCCCTGCTATGTTCTGATGGAGAATGGTAAGGTGGTAGTTATAGAAAAAACTGATTGTCTATTGTTTTTGTTAGTGTAAGGGGTTCAGTTTTATCCTCTTGAGAGCAAACAACCTGTGAGTGCATATGGTCTTTGGTATTTACAATATCTAGGTCTAAGATTAAATCATGCAAGTCTGACAGAACTTTCACAAAGCCTTCGTTATTCAGGTGTGCATGTCGTTGGTTATACGTATCCCACGTGTATGGAAGATTAAGATTTGAATCTAGTATAAATGCATAATTGTAAGTCTCAACATCCATGTAAATTAGATTATTGAAAGTATCAACTCTGCTGTTAAACATTATATTTGTATTGTCCATAAATTTAAAAGTTGGCAGACATATTATGAAGTTAGTATGATTAAGTGGTAATAGTTTATCTCTAATATAAGTAACAAACTCAATATAATTATGCGTTTTTGTAAAGTCGTCTTCACCAATAAATATAATACAATAATCTAATCGAGAGAAGTTACGTACTTTTAGATCAATGTCCTTTAACAAATATTTCACTCCGCATCTGGGAGTACGGTAATGACACATATTAAAGTTCCCTAAATGAGTTCTTTCACTCAATGTTTGTATTCTGTTGGATGTTTCACTACTCAAAATACAAATGTTATTCTTCACAGGTGCAGGTGATGCAACATGAGATTTCGCGCTAATAATATTATTCCATGAGGCGACACCTTGAGTACATCCAGCGTCAATGTTATCTTCATGTCCGCTTGGCGCTCTTGTCAAACTTTCCGATGTCTGCGTCTGTTTTGTTTTTGTATAAGGAGTATGAATGTTCTTCTTTGGTGTTTGAACTCTGGATTTAAGTGGACTACTGACAATTACTTTGTATGTTTTATTTTTTTCCAATAGGTCGTCATTACTTTGCTTCAACTTACTATTTTCTAGCGATAATATTTCAATTTCCCTATGCGCACTTAGCAATTGATTTTTTAGTTCTTCTATTTCTTTCTTATATATAGTAATTCGGTTTTCATCCTCGTCCTCAGATATATCTGGCATAGAATTTGAGGTACAATCCATCGTTTGCGAAATTATGTCGCTGTCATCCTTATCTGGTTCCGATTGGGTGCGTTGTCTTCGATGAGTTATATTTCCAAAGAAATTCATTCTTTTAAGTCAATTTATTTTGCTTAAATTGTACCTAATTTAAATTTTAAGTAATTCCAAAAATACACATAAGTGAATAATTTTTATTTTCTACCAAAAGACTTAATTTTCTTATTCTGGTATCACAAGTTCTTTATTATATTAGCAACACTGGTTAGTGTGTCAATTTCAGTTCCGCTCCTTGACACTAGATGGCGCTGTTTGCCATTAAGTATTATTTATTCGTAGTAGCAACTCTAATGTTAGTGTCAATTTTTAAAACATCAATGTCAATATTTGTTTCGCTACTCACTACTAGGGGCGCCACTTATGGTACAAAGTTCACTTTTTGAAACAAAACATTGTGCTCAACCGTTTTATTATTTTATAAACATTTGCTAGTAATTAACTCGCCACTTATTATATTTTTAAATGTTCTAATGATGAGAGTACCTTTGTGTAGGTCCAATGTACTTGTTTTTGTCCGTGATTAGCACTTTTTGAAGCACAATAACGTTCAAAAGTCCAAGTATTAAACACAATGTTTTTATTGCATGTCTTGGTTTATAGAAGTCACCAACAATTTTACTTATGTAGTTCGATACGTCTGTTAAGATCGGCTACAATACACATCACTTATACTATAATTTGCTATTTATTTTGAGTTTTTAAATACGCGGCGATGTTTACTTAATGCTGTGTTGCCAGCGTATTGAAGTAAATTTAAGGCATTAAAGTTCGCTTTTGTACCTTTGTGTACGAAGTATACATAAATAAATGAAATGTGAAAATAAGTGCGTATTTACTAAGTAAAATAAAAATAAAATGACAAAAAAATTAAACTGACTTCTAAAACAAAACACTACAAAGCGAAAAAATCTTTCTTTTCGGATGTCGGTGTCAAAAACGAAAAAGTAGTACTAAAGACACCGACTGCCGAAAAGAAAGTTTTTTTTCGCTTTGTAGTCTTTTGTATATTTTTTTCTTTTTTGCTAAAAAGATTTTTATTTTTCTCATTTTAGTTCTGGTACCTTATAATTATTACCATGAAAATACGCATTATAACTTAAAATCCAACCGTCAGATTTTGACAAAATGGCACATGAGACGTACCAGCTTTCAAATAAAAAAATAATCAACGAAATCGGTTCATAATTGGTAGAGTAATCGCGTACGCGTAATAAACATACCAAAACATACAGTCGAATGGAAAACCTCCTCATTCCTCATCGTAAAGGGTTTAATTTATAAAAAAAAACAAACTTTGTATGTTGTTTTTGTGGCAAACAAACACTTTTTCTTTCTTTCTCATTTTTGAAGTTGGATGAAAAGGTAAAAAAAAAACTGCTTGAAGTCTACTATCGCTAATTTAATCCAAAATAAACAAACAATTCCTGTGGGATATTCCACGGGACCGAACCCTTGGCAAAAACTTTGATAATAACCCTCCTGTCTATCTTTTTATCTGACTGTCCACAGTCAGATAAAAAGATAACACATATCCTTTAGTATAACTTCCTCTTAACAACAGAAGTACCCAAGGTAACGATGTTGTGAATAAATATCTCAATTCCAGCTCCATTGAGCACTTTAAGATTATATGCTTACTCTTACCCAACTGCTGCCAAAAGAGGTTGTGTGTTTTACCTATAAAGCCACCTTTTACCAGCGTTACGACTTCCTGTGTCAGTGAAGGGCCTAAGTTTGGTATACGACTTTAAACTCTCCTCTCAAACCGGCACAAACATTGCAACAGAGAGCAGTGGTGGCCCATTCGTAACGGCCGCGACTTACAAGTTGTAGGTCGCGGGTTCGACCCAGGTAGGCGCTTTACTTTGAGTAAATTATTTTATCACTTCTGCTCTCAAAACGGTGAAGGAAAACATTGTAAGGAAACCGGCATGTCTTAGAACCAGTGACATTCACCAACCCGCTCGTGGCACGCGTGGTGGACTACGGTCCATTCCCTCTCACAGAGAGAAGGCCTGCAAAAACTTGCTTTGCTTTAATCAAAATACAAATTACAAAATACTATCTCGTATGTATTTTAATTACCAAATCCAAAAAATATGTTTAAATCGTGTATTTGGAATATAAACTACAAAATACAGTGTTTTAAATATTTATATTTAAAGTACAAATTACAGTCAGTTGCTAAGTTATAACAAGATACTTGATAGTTTGACGTACAGTACTGGTGCAGTGTTGCCAACTTTAAAGATTGACATATCTAGCGGTCGACATTTTGCCGAAAGCTATCGAGCGCTATTGTCTGCAGAACATACTCATTAATATGATCGCTAAGTGTATTTATGTCCATATTTATTTTGAAGCCTTAAATACTAACTACAAAATACCTCAGCTTCAGGTATTTGAAATACCAATTACAAATTATTATTTTTTAAAGTCATTGAATTACAAATACCAAATATGTATTTGTATTACAATTACGTATTTTAATTACAAATACTGCCCATCCCTGTGTGAGACTAAGTACTTGGCCTTACTGAATAAACAAATATATGAAAAAGCTAAAAGTCCACTCTGTTAAAAACTTATCCGATTTTTACACAACCGAGAAAGGAAAAATACGTCTAAAAATAAAATAAAATAAACTTTCCACAGTTGATGGAAAACATCTTTTGAAAGATTTCAAAGACAGATTTGAACACAGAGTAGGAATAATGGAGCGCTCATCTATACTTCCTTAAAAATGCGAAAATTGGTTTGTTGGTTACTTTTCATGACTTTGATGAATTTTGGTACGGAAGAACTAATTTCTTCTGTACCAAAATTACTTTGGAAAAGGACATATGATACTTTTCATCCAGGGTTACCGTTGGGATAATTTTCTCGCTATTCAAGCTTCTAGCAGAACCCATTAAAAAAAGATTATAATTGATTCCATTTTCAAAGATCAAAATTTGAAACAACAAACTCTGTCATACAATCGCTCCACTGGTAATTCAGCTGCATCGCCTTATACTGGAAGCCGACCCAAACATAGTGGCAAAAGGCTACGCAAATTGATTGAAACTCTATGTCATACTTAAAAAAAATTAAATTACATTGCAACCTACACTGATTTGAGGACCTTTTTAGTATAAAAACGCACGCATGTAGCATTAATTTTGTAAAACGTTTTTATATTATGTGGAAAATGTCGCTGGTAGCACATTTGTATTTCTTCGTGTTCAAATTGTATGTATTGATGTAGTGTAATCGTTTTTTTACCAAAATCAACAAAGTAATATAATAATCACTTAAAATGCACAACGCTAAAGTCATGTCTTGAGTTGGTGGCGACAGACGATACACTTTATATTCAAGTAAAATTATTGGCTGTCACAGAACCTCTACCAACATCGCAGAAAGAAGTTGCCTACTTTAAATTAAGAACGTCACTGTCAAACATTTCTCAAATGACGCCTTTGATTCCTCGCGCTCCATTTTTAACTTCTCCCGGTCCGCACGTAAAACCGTTGAGTTGACAGATAGACGGAAACGAATACAGACTTGTGTTTATTTTGGCATTAATTTTAAAAGTTCGCGCTGATTGAGAAATTCTTTCATTGATTATCTTTAGTGTGCCGGCTTAGATTGGGGAAATGAGAAATCGTGATTGAGTTATTTCGGTAGCTGTCACTGGTATTTTCGTGGAAATAAATTCTTGTGTTCTAATTGCGACATATAATATAATTTATTTATAGAATAGAACAATCTATTAATAATACTTTATTGTACTCCAAAAAAGTGTGTAACGTTATACAAAAGATAATTATTAGATATTTATTAAGATTTACCAACAGCTTCTGTATACTGCATTTAATATCTAAATATATGCTGTAATTGGATTACAATTACACTGAGATCAATTCCATACAGTCAAAATAATTTTATGAAACAAAATAATCATCGGATAAACAGTTGTTAAGTAGTTTTACTTATTTATTTAAATACGTTGCAGAATATTATTATTAAAATTTTCAAAATATATTTAGCTTTAAATGAATATTGTCAGGTTACGTTCGTTAAACTTTTTATCATGATGAATGTCAACTTCTGGTACGGATTTTATCAAGAATGTTTTCCAAGTTTTGTCAAGTACCACATATCACAGCAGATCATCAGTTGTTAATGTATTTTTTTTATTGACGTCTCGCAGTTCAATCAGAGTGATTGGCTACTGCTTAACCAGGCGATCCTGTGGAGACTAAACTAAAGCCTCCAGCCAGCCACAAAAAGTTAATCCTATGCGACCAGGCTACAGGGCTACCCCCTGTGGGGTCGAACTTCGGCTCAGGTCGTCACTGGGGGACAACTAGAGCTAGATCATGATTAAGTGATTCTACCATCCGTTCGGAAAATACCTGCGTGGAGAAGAACGGTCAAGAAACTCCTAATTGTTATCTAATTTTATAACTACGGCTCAGCATTGCGCGGGCTGGCTTGAATATCTTGACGGGGTGTAAATCTCATAGATAGATTGTCGATATAAAAAATTACTTATTTATTTTATTTTATTTTATTTTCAGGTAAGCTGCACACATACTAAACAACCATGAAGAAGGATCAGAAAAGTAGGTACGAAAGTGATGCTTTATATAATTATTGCAAATGAATTTTAGTTTTTGTACCATGCAATAAAATTGGAATATTTTGCAAATTTTCATACTAACCTATAACGACTGTCGCGGCTACTTATTCGTAGGTATACAGGCGGCTTAACACCCCTCTAGCTCGGAGGGGTGAGCTGTGTAACCAGCTGTTACTTACCCAAGAGTTAAAAGCGAAGTGTCGTTTAATCACTGCAATCCTTGTACGACGATGCTTTTAATTAGTTGGTGAAACTTTACCGTGGTTTTACAATCATATCTAAAAAAGTACATTAAGTACAGTTCTGAATTTCTAAGACTCTTATTCGATGTATATGTTCGATATCTTGATAAAACTATAGTTAATTGGAAACTTGTTCCGAAAAATATCCCTCAATTTTAAGTAATTTCTTTCGCTCAAATCAATGAGGGCTACCGTTTTTGTGGCCACCAGTTGGCGCCACTGGCGAGTAAGGTTCTTAAATAGCTGCGCACCGTAGCAAAGTTTGAATTAAAATCATTTCTAAGGCTTAGCACGCACTGCGATTATAATTCGCGCGAATTTTATTCGCGAGAATTTTTGTCCGCGTACTGAATTTAACTAACGGATAAAATTTCGCGCGATTTTTGTCTCCTTCTACCTGTTCATAGAGTTCAAAATATTCGCGCGAATTTTATCCGCGCCGCGGTGCTGTGGATTCTGTGGCAATACACGGATTTCTTGCGATATTATTTCCGCGCGATTTTTTTTCCGCAGTGCGTGCAGCTTCATACATTTCCATAGGTCACAGATGTGCGTAAAAAAAATCGCACGAATAAAAATCGCAGTGCGTGCTATGCCTAAGGCCGTAGAAGTGCCATTAAATATAAAATCGAGTATGCTGCAGTTTCGTGCCTTTATTCGAAAAAAAAGGTGGGTAACATTTTCTGAAACATCAAACTCTATTAAAGTGGTTGGTAAAACATGTACCTATCTTAATCCACCATATTTCATAAAAATATTCAAAACAATAAAAAAATTACGTAAACACGCGCTAAAAGCCAAAAAAACTATGACATTTGACATTTTAAATACCTCACACTACACTAGCGCTCCTAGCGGCAAATTCAAACTTGATAGCCCTAATTAAATTAAGGGTTTTATCTTGTTAATTATTGATATTAACGAGGGTTTTGTGCCGTTGTCATGGAGACTGTCTCTATTGGAGTGGAGGAAGTTTCCTTCAATAGGACTTAGGATTTATAGGCAGACCGCTTATCTGAAACATTCCTAGGGTAGCATGAGAGACGTTGACACCCATCAGCGAACTATGTACTTTCATTTTGTATGAAGTTTTAATAAATAAATAAATACAATCCATTCCCTACCGCGCAGCTACTTCAGAATGTACACCGAGAAGAGTAGAATATTTATAAATACGTCATAAGTAGTATAAATTCAACTTACTCATTTCGCATATTAAGACGACGACTAACGCCAACGACCTTGAGGGAACAAAACGCGCACTCGTTTCACACCCGTGCTACCCGAAATTTAGTAGTTTTTTGTACTTTCCTTATTATTCTATGACTTTAAAAAAAAAAGCTCAGATCAAAATGTAGATAATTAAATTGTCTTTGAGATGGTGTCAATTTCATTCAAATACGCCCAGCGGTTTTGGTGTGATTGTCGAGTTTTAATCCGTTTTAGACATAACTTTACAAATAAATTACACTATGTTATACGAAGAAAACTGAAAATTTGCTCAGATCAAATTATTAAGAAAATAGTCTAATATAACATATATTTTTTTCAAAAAATTACGACTAGCCATTTAGACGTGATTCTCATTTTAAAATCAGCTACTCAAGGGAATCGGCGCCTTAACTACGGAACCATGATTGCCTGCACCATTCACTCTTGACCAATCAACTCAAAAAAACCTTTCAATCGCGATGAGAAAATCAGCAATAAGACAAACAATCTGATTAAACAAAGCTTGAATTAACTGATTATGCAAATGCGTGCTAATCTAATTATCAGTACACCGCTACGTTTGGCTAATGCTACTTGTTAGTTCCCTAGAGAACTTTATAATACACCTACTTTATCGAATAGATACTTACCGGCGTACTATGAGGCTTTGTTGGTCTAGTACTTGCAAAGGGGGTGCACATTTGATTCGATGCCCAAGTCAGGCAGTGATATTTGTTTTTCAGGTTTGATATAAGTAAAAAACTGCAAGTTGGTTGTATGCGTATGTATACATAAATCTTAAAAGAGGGTTCAAAGCCCTCTTTTAAGATTTGGACTTGCGTTATGAAGCTTAGGTAAGACATTATTTATTGAGCACAACACACACAGCAGCAAAAATCAGATCACAGAAGGGAAAAGAAATACAAAACTAATATTTTACTTTGGAACCAATCCTGTAGTCAATGTAATTTGCCAGAATAA